>VFFE01006653.1:348244-463655 GCA_008921705.1 Burhinus oedicnemus | reverse complement strand
GGGGGGGGGGGGAGGCAACAAAAAAATCCTTAGATGCAAATCACTGACTGCTGAATGAAAATATTTCAGCTTAATTACGCTTAATCATGAAACAGAGATTAGCCTTTCATTTGTAAATGTACCGGCCTAATATCTAGAACATAAAGGGGGAAAAAAGTAGGGAGACTATAAAATCCTACTACTTTGAATTAATTAGATGAAGGACATTATGTCAGCAACAATATGCAATTCCACTCCATATATGGCTTCCTTTCCGCCTTTAGAAGACATGAAACAGATTATATCTGTATGAAAGTCAAGGCAAGGTCAATCTAAAACTGTGAGGCATTTTATCATGCAGTATGGACTGTTAGGCCAGAGAATGCAATCAGTTATCTTAACTGCTCCGTTTTTTAATTTCTACAGTATTCTTATAGAGGTATTTAGGCAGAAAGTGTCCAAGACTCAAATATCAATCAACAGGGCTTGATACATGCTCATCTTGATAAGGTTTTGAACAAATACAGGTAAGAAAGGAACCACATTCTAACTTTTCAACGTCTTCATAAACTTACAGTTCATATCACAGAAGGAGAAAGGGGCAAATTGGTGGCACCTAAGCACTCTTCAGTTAAAAAAAAATTAACTGTTTTTCTCTGTCTCCTGAAATTTCCAAGACAGATGAATGGATTATTGGCGATAAAGAAAGAAAAAAACCAAACAAACAAAAAAGGCAACTAAACTAAAATTTTCCAGGTGCTCCTAGAATTCAAAAATAGGGCCTCTACATTTTCCATCACCTTCCATACAGATGAGGTGATATATAAACTCAGACAGGTAAATTAGTTTTTAAATCATATTATAAGAACACTGGAATACCAACAGATAAAAATGCAAATTCAAAGCTGCATAGAACTTGAAAAAACCCTTAATTCGTGGCAATTGTTTTCTATCTTGCTTTGTAGTATACATTTTCAAATTTGCTTGTCAAAAACCTTAAGATCACCATTAAATATGGGAAAAAAATATTCCTCCTCTTCCTGTTGCTGACAGCACAGGAAGATTAAGCACACATTACTTATATGAACTCAAGTTCACAGCTGTTATGATACAGCATGAGTATCTCCAACTGTTGCCGATGAATTCAATTTCCCAACTGCATTTTAACTCACTCTAAAATGCCTGAAGAAGCAGGCTCTCCCTGCGCTGAGCCAGCAGTTGCAGACAAGCAGTTGAAACTATGCACCAAATGAAATACAGAACATCCAAACGTTTGGGAATGAGATGTCAAAACTATTGGTAAAAGTATGAACAACATGTAGTGCATTTTCCTGAGCCTCCTCTCAAGAACCTCTCCCCAATGTCTGATCATTGGGGATTTTAATCAGCTTTTAATCCACCGAGGTGAATGGATACCAGAGTGCACCTCAGTAGAAACATATCTGGAGAAAAAACAAGAACTTACTTCTCAGGTACCAGCTGATCCTACTTCATTCCACTTCATGAGAGATACCCACACCTCCAGGAGAGTTGCATTCTTCGGCCACCAAAGACTGCTCCTCAGATTTCCAGGAATCTGTATCACACACATGAACAGAAGTTATTGTAATTCCCTAAGTTCAGTAGTTCAGATCACATAGTTCTCATTATTAGGACTGTCTGCAAGAAGTCAGATAGCTTTTAAAAACCATTATTAAAACCGTCTCCTTTTCTGGTACAGTCATTTAAAACTTTGAATGTGTTTAAACTGACACATTACTCCTGAAAGCAGCTGTCTCTCAATTAGAGGAGATAAAGGTTAACCGCTAAGGTAGCATAAGTATTCCGAACTTATATTGAATTAGTTAAATTCCACACCAGAGATAGGCCTAAAGACTTCTCATTTATTATCTTAAGAAACATACAGATTACACAACCAAAACCAACCAGACAATAAATCTGAGATTAAGCATCACTTCAGAAAAGCAAAATCCCTGGAGTCGTCCTAGTTAAGCCTTTAAGTCAGAGAAGAATTTATTCACACAATCATTCTGGAGGAAAAGGGACATAGAGGACCCCTCTGCAAATGGACGGACAGACACACATGACAGAACCAGATTATCAGGAGAAAACCAAAGAAATAAAGATTGAGAAGAGCATGGAAAGAACACAATAAGGGGAACTAAAGTAAACCAATCTGTAGAGGAGAAGACTACGCACATGACAGTTCTGAAGTCTCAGTTATGAGCACACAATAAAAGCAAAAGAAATGCAGTAAGTAGAGCTTATTAACAGAAATGTATATACTCAAAATATATTATTTATCAATTTGTACTCCTGGCACCTTTTGAATGTACTTGAACCAATTCTGTATGTGACCACATGAAATGAGGATGCCTTTGATAAACACATCTCTGTGAATCAACCAGCTCCAGCAACAAGTGAAGGCTAAGGAGGGATATCAGCGCTATTTATTCTCTGCTATAGGATCAGTGAAGGACACAGTAGTGTTTACTACTCTACATTTCAGTGTTGCAAAGGTATCACTGTGAAGTTCACAAACCTTAAGGACTAGCCAGAAAGGAAGGTGCAATAGGCTCAAGTGTCCTTTTGTATCAGCTGGTAGAAGTGGGTGATGCCCATGTGGTTCAGAGCATTACTGTACTTGTTGGCAGAGCCGAGCACTGTGCCGGTTGCTGTTTCACCATGGAGCAGAGCAGGTGACCAGCCTGAAGCTGTGCATAATCATAGAATGGTTTGTATTGGAAGGGACCTTTAAAGTTGATCTAGTTCCAACGCCTCTGCCACGGGCACGGACACCTTCCACTAGACCAGGTTACTCCAAAGCCCCATCCAGCCTGGCCTTGAACACATCCAGAGATGGGGCATCCACAACTTCTCTGGGCAACCTGTTCCAGTATCTCACCACCCTCACAGTAAAAAATTTCTTCCTGAGATCTAATCTAAATCTACCCTCTTCCAGTTTAAAACTGTTACCCCTCGTCCTATCGCTACACTCTCTGAGTGCCTCCCCATCTTTCCTGTAGGCTCCCTTTCAGATACTGGGAGGCTGCTATAAGGTCTCCCCAGAGCCTTCTCTTCTCCAGACTGAGCAATCCCAACTCTCTCAGCCTGTCTTCATAAGTATGCACTGTTGTGTCTGTTCCCAATGCAGAATGCTTAAGTTGGTGGTTTTCTATTTCAGATAAATACAAAGACCACGTACTGGGTCAACACAAGAATGAAAAGTGTATATTGGACAAGAAAACAGCCCCCAACGGCAGTAACTCATTCTCATGGTTATCTGGGAGAAGCACTACCCAAGAGAGTACAACATAACCGGAACCCAAGCTTAGCAAAGAACATTTACTTAGATTTAACAAGGTCAGCAAACTACCTATAGTACACAACTTATTCAGCCTCATTCTCCATGTTCAAAGGCAAGGCAAAGTACAGCTGCAGCGAGAATAAGCTTTTGGCACAGACAGGGGACATGCTACAGGCAGCAGGTGTCCATATCTGAGATCCCTGCACACAGGAGCGAACATATGTTTGGGCTGACCAGAACCATTTTCAAACACAAAACTCTGCCCCAACATCCTCCAGCAATGTCTAGGGTGCTTTCATCCTGTATTTTGCAAACTGCCTCCTAACTCGCATTCCTCATGTCCTTTATTCAGGACATGTAATTTGCTCCGAAGTCACATCTCTGGGGAATGTATTTTATAGCCCACCGTACTCTTGAAGAAAATCAGGGACTTGAACTCTGATCTTTTCATTGGTCCAGTGACCCACACCTCACATGCTGCAAGTTTACCCCCATATTTCTGATTTCACAGTCAGGTAATCAATGCAGGAATCAGTTCTGCTTGCCCGTAGCCAGGACACAGCACCCATCCCAACTCCCCTGCAAATACAGGGAAGGCCATTTTTCTCTTCCCATCACGCCTTCTCTTGTACAGAGCTCAAACACCTGGTTGGGACATAAAGACTCTCAGACTAATTAGCACAATCATAATGTTTGTCCTTCATCTCCAGTAGATCAAAAAAAAAAAAATACAGCGTCTGACCACAAGAGTATTTTTACTTAGTGTGCTCCATAATGAACTGCACAAGCCCCAGACACTGCAGAAGAGTTTGCAAGGCTTCAGCTTACACTTTTTTACCTCTGAGATTGTGCAATGCATTGATTATTCTTGTCCTGAAGGTACTTGAACATTACCAGAAGTTAGTGCTAGATGCAAGAGAACTTCTGGGTACCATGTTAAGCAATACATCCACTAAAAGCGTGCAGAAAGCAACTTTGTTAACAGCACCATGTACTAAAGTAATTTAGAAAGCACTATTTTCTTCATAGCATTATGCAAGTAAAACATAACAGCAACATTTAAAGAACAAAACTAGAGCTCATGTGCAGTAAATGCATTAACCTTTCCACACATACAGACCGGGGCAATACACCTACTCAAATCCTGTTCTTTATTTATTTCCAACAGCCTCCCCATTCCCTGGGTATGACAAGGCTTATGGCATGAGGGAACAGAATGAGGCTGAACATCAGCCTCAAGGTAGTTGAACACTTGCTTGTTCCCACAGTTTGTAATTAAATACGCTGACCTATCGGATAAAATGCTGACATCATACTGACAGGGCCATGAACCTGAATCCTGTTAATGTTACACTTTCAAATTTCTCTTAACCTGTATTCTCATCAGCGTGAAAAGGTCTTTCCTCCCAGCTTTCCAGAAGCAGAAGCTACAAGAGACTAACATGCACATGGAAAAAACATCCACCAAGTTAAGGAGAGAAACAGTTCAGCCCTACAGAGGGAGGAGAAAGCATTAGACTGACCACTTAAGGGAGGGGAGAGGGCTTACCAGCACAAACACCCCCGTTAAGCCCCTGCGGAAGCACCAAACTACTAAAGAAACACAGAAATCAACACTGGCATGCCAAAGGGAACACACACTAGAAAGTCCTGCGAGAGGAAAAATCAGAGTGAGCCCCGGTTTGGAACAGCTAAAACACAGCCGCATGTGAGAGACCAGAGACAGGCAGGAAGAGGGCACAAAGAGAGAAGAAACCCTTCAGGCACTGGGAACTTAAAAGTATCCTCCTTCCTGACCCTCACTCCAAGTTTTCCAGTATAAGTCACAATGAGTTACTCTAACTGCCACCCCCACACAGCCTTCTGCAGATGCAAACAAGTGGTGTAACTGCATCATGCTCCTGATCAGCAGAAATAATTGCCCAGAAGCTACAGAAAAGGAATGGAAATGGGGACAGGAGGACACCTATGAAATGGTTTCCTACCCAAAAAACTTTGATGTTTATTAGCCAAGTAAATCCCCAGTGCATAAATATAGCTTTCATAGCCAGCTAAAAGTTAGAGCTATTAGAACATATCTTGACAACTCCAAGAACAGCTCTCAGTTGCTTAGACTCACAGAAAGTTTATAACCAAGTTGCCACAAAAGCTTTAATTTTGAACATCTGTCATTGAAGAAAAACACTGAAGCAAGACCAGACTTTATTTTTCAAATGTATTAATAACTAATCCCCTTTGGATTATGTCAAGCACGTCACATTAGGATGGCTTGGGCTCACCTTGACCGGCGAGTATGTTAAAATGTAAGTAAACCCGTCTACATTTCCACTCCAACTTGTGCTTCTTTTAAATTTCAAATGGTTACAGAGGAAAGGCATCTGTGAGACTAACGCTGATCAAGATCATGCTATCATCCTGTTTTATTCAGCATGAAGTGTTACAGGCAAAAATAGTCTTAGAGAATAATGTATAACTTATTTTCTATACAACTGACTTTAAAAGAGAAGGGGGAACTTTTCTCTGCAAAATATACTTGCTGTGGTAGGTTCTGTTATTATAAAAGGTACATTTATGCAGTAGAAGTTCTTGATGCAAAGGGTTACATATGCAAATGGCTGGATTAACAAACCAGAGTTGAGAATGAGCTTTTCCCGTTTCTGTTAATTTATGGCCCGATGTTACATTCCTTTCATGCAATGCCATAATCTTCAGTGAATGACTTCACATTATCCTCCTCAGAGTAATCTAGGAATGCAGATACAAAGAACATGAACCATCATCTCCATAAGACTCTCCCTCTTAACCCTCAAGGGTTTAGGTGCCCGACAGAGTTTTAGATATGAATAAAACTTTAAACGTCCACGCTCAGCTGCTGCTACCCTTCAAGCACACAGATTTCTGCCAGTGGGTACGTGTACCAACACTGAAGCCTTTGTAACATCGCTTGAACCAGCACTGCACGTCCAAACCTCCACAGGGTTCGCAAAGCCTCTGCTCACCCTGTCACACCTCAACTGCCGAAACACAGGAACGTGCTTTTCGAAGTGCAACTTCCAGATCTGTCCTTTATCCCAACCACAAAATCAGGAGTTTGAGAATGGACCGGCTGCACCAGAAACCTTTTTGTACAATACAAACACTAGGACAAGAAGCATTCAGGTTTAAATACCCCCTAGGTCTGTCTCAGGTCACAAACCGAAACTTGGCTTTCATTACTCCAGCTGTATGCTGGAGCCAAAGCACTCCTCTAAATCAGCAAGATGACCTAAAGAAGAGCCTTTGGAAAAGGGGACCTTGCTCAGGCATCTCATTCCAGGACACTGTTTGCAACTGCAAATAATACGAACGGATCAAAACCTTCACTCAGCTAGACCCAAGACCTAAGCCTCTACAGAAGCTGACCTGCACGGCAGATTGTCTCTCTACGTGTCCCGATGGCCGGTTGAGGCACTCTGCTCATTGTCCTATGAGGTGGCCAGAGGACACCTTGCATGGCCTCTCCCATCAGGTCATACAGACGGAGCAAGTGCCAACTGCTGCTGGGCATTGGAGCAGCTGCAGGTCAGGCATCTGCATGCTCCAGCCCTTAAGCTACCTTGGGTTTTTTGCCTCCTCCTTCTGTCAACTGTACAGAAAGTACAGACACCCTGTTGGTGTATTTACCTCTGCTCAGCCTTCTAAAGATTCAGTGAAATGAATCACGTGCAGCACTTGTATCTATTGTACTAAAATAAACAAAGCTCAACCACAGGATCTCTTTTTAGTATTGAAAGCACTTGCACGTTGGTGGAGGCAGCCCCCCTGAAAACGCTCCCCCAGATGACTCCCCCCGAGGTTTAACAGCTCCAAACCCCATGGGGTGGCAGGGCAGTTACTTGGCTGCAAACACAGCTTGAACATCACATCTGACTTCACAGTTAGGGAAGGGGATTCCAGCTACAAAAGCAGCATTGAGGAAACAGCTTAGAAAAGTACAGCAGCACTGTCAGAGCTCTAACTTTATAAGTAGATTTATAATTAAGAATAAGAGCTAATAATTAGTTTTCAATGGTAACAGCAAAGAGCTAATGATCTATTAGGAACCACAGACACTGCCTTTAACGTTTAGTATCTCCCTCACTTCGCACGAGGAAACAGACTTATAAATTCAACATACGACACAAGAGCTCTCAACGCATGAAAAATACTGCTGGTGATATTAACCTCACCAGGAAACCTATCTTTCAGAAAGTGAACATAATAGAAATTGATCTTTACCCAGATCTTTCACTGGCAACCTCATACGTAACACTTCCATTCTCAGTATCTACGTGAGCTTTGACTATGGCAAAGCTATGGACAACAGCCGTAAAGCAGGTAGCATGTGTTTTAACACCTATTAGGTTTGACTTTAACAGCCAAGTGTTTTTTGGGAGGGGGTTGTTATAGTCTGCAATCAACCTATTTAAACTCAGCCTTCTCCATCCAAACAGACGGAGTTCAGAAGAGCTTAAAAGAAAAAAGTGACTCGCAGTAGACATGGAAGTAACCTTCAAGGTTACCTTGCCCTACGTGCGGCCTCAGGAAAGAGAAAAACACAGTTTCAGCAAAGGAATTTCTTGCCTGGCTGGAGGCCACACCCGCCACAACAACCCATGGCAGGAAAGCATTTGGATTCACAACTCTACCCCTAGCACCCAGCCGGAGGCAAAGCAAAACTTCCTCATTTTCGGAGAAGAAAAGAAACTCTTGCTCAATAAGTAGCAATTATGCTGCAGAATTTATATGCTGAGCACGGCTGAATGTACGAACACCAGATCAGTCAACCATAGCTTTAGCGCTTTGAGTATGATTAACAGAATGAACTTTCAAAGGTCAATTAAATGTCAACACATTTTAAAGAGATATTCTTCTTAAGTTGGGGCAATGTGTAACAGTACCTTCCAAAGCTGCTGTAACACTTTCACCTTAAAATTCTACCTATCCTATACTTACATGTGCAGGCATAAAGACGGTAACTAATTAACCTTTGATAGAAAATCATGGCTATTTACGTTCCTGGCTTCCTGTCACTAAGCTGTCTCTTATTACTTGTGTCTAAACCAAGTACACGGAGACATTTTTCTCCCTCTCCACAAAACTTCATTTCAACTGTTCAGGGTGTGAGTGAAGGGAGAAGAAAAGGAGCAAGAACTGTTTGAAAGTCTAATAATTTAACACGTGAAAATGAGAAGCAGCTTTTGATATGCAATTTATGCTGCCTGGATGTAAAACTGGGAGAGGAAGGAGCGGGGGGGACTGTAGCAGAATTAATTATGAACACATTAATCATCATTTTAGTCAGACCAGCAATATATCTTTTCACTCCCAAACATTTCTGGAAATCCGCATTTCAGGTAACTAGCTCAAGACATCTTAAAACTGACGCGGAAAAGCTAAACGCTCAGCTCAGATCCACTTAGATCCCCTCTCAAACTGGATGCTCAAATCATTACCTAGGTTTGGGGTTTTTTTTTTTAAAAAAAAGTCTCTATCTCAGTACAAAGTGAAAGGATCAAAATCCTGACCAAGGCTTCGCAACACTACTGTAATCATTTTGACATGAGCGGTACTTACTCAAGAGCAGAGCTAAGAAATAACTCGCGGGCTGAGAAAGACCAGCAGAGAGCCGCGCTCTGCGCGGCGGCGAGAAGGGGCTGCGGAGTTTTCCTTCGCAAGGGCAGCGGCCCCGCCGCCGCTCCACAGGTAGCTTGGTGACTCCACGCGAGTTTAGGAAGGGTATTTCGGGAGGCACTCGTCCCGGCACCGACAGCCGGGGGACAGTCCCCGCCGGGTTTCGGGCCAGGTGCCCCCGGGCAGCGGCACGGCGGCGGTTCTCCCACACACAGGCGCCAGGCGGGCAATGTTCAAAGTTTCTAAAAAGTTGCCAGACCCAGGGGCTGCCTAGCTCCCAACCCCGGCTGCCCGGGGCCCGCCGGGCACGGCCCGCCCGCCCAGCCGCTAGCGGAGCTCCCTCCCGCCCGTCCCGTCCCGCCGCACCTGCGGCCCGGGCGGAGCGGGCAGCCCGGCCCGGCTCCCGCAGGTGGTGCCACCGCGCGCCCGCGCTCCCCCGGCCACAGGCGGAGGACCGGCCCCGGGGCCCGCCGGTCGTTGCGTCCGCTCCTTACCTCACCCGGCCGGGTCCCGCCGGGCCGCGGCGCCGCGCCCAACTTTCCCACTCCGGGAGAAACTTGCGGCGGGCAGCGGGCCCGCTCCCTGCCACCGCCTCCAGCCTGTCCCGTCCGGCGGGGCGGGGGCCGAGCCCAGCCCCCCGCCGGGCCCTGCCACAGGGGCGGGGACAGGGGGCGGAGGGAGGCGAGCCGCCCCCCGGCGCCGCCGCGGCCGGGGCGGGCCGGGCCGGGCATTGTCCGCCCCCGGAGCGCCCTTCCCGGGCGGGGGAGGGGGCGCAGGCTCCTCCTCCCCTCGCCATGTTCTTTGTGTCTACGGCTTTCCCCCTGACGGCCGCCGGCCCCGCGGCGCCGTCTCCTCTCGGCGAGCCCCCCCCGCCTCCCGCCGTGGCGGGGCCGGGGAGTGGGGCCGCCCCGGCCGCAGGTGACCGACCGGCCGCCCCCGCCCGGCGCCCGAGCACCGTCCCCCCCCCGCCGGAGGGGGATCCCGTCCCGCTCCGCCAATTAGCTCAGGGGGAAAGGGGCAGCCCCGGCCAATGAGGCGCCGGGGAGCTCGGCGAGTCCCCCAGGGTGAGCCAATAGGGCGGAGAGCGGCGGGCAAGGCCCGCCTCCCCTCCCCGCCGCGCGGTGCGCGGAGCTGGGGCGGCCGCCGGCCGCTAGTGCCAGCGGGGTCAACGCCGCCGCCGCGGGCCCGGCTCGGGGCTCCGGCGCTGTGAGAGGCGGCGTCGGGTCACAGAGCTCCGGCATGCGGAGCGGGAAGGAGTGGGGAGCCGTCCATGGCGCGTCCCTGCCCAGGCCCCGCCGGCCCGCGCCGCGCCTTGGCCGATGTCGCCTCAGCGGCGTGGCCGGCCGGCGGGCACCGGGGCCCGCAGGGCCTGCTGGGGCCTCCGCACCCCGGCGCTGCAGCCCTGCCCCGCCTGCCTCCCCGGATACTTTTTTTGGTGAGGTGAGAGGCGTAGAAGGCTAACAGGGCTTGCGAAAAAGCAGAGTGAGATCCCGGCCGGGGTCCAGACAGAGAAGAAGGTGGAGAGCGGAGCGGTCTCATGAACTGGGCAGCGTTGTCTCTAACTGTTGTCTCTGCCATGGGCAAAAGCCGGCTCTGATTAGTCCTTCCATCAGTTTTGGAGTGTAAGGAACACAAAGTCCCTTTTATACCCCAAGGAGTGAGCAAAAGAAACGGTAATAATTCAGAGGTGGAAGCCACCGTCTTGGGGTCTCATTGCCTTTGCCATGACTCCTAGGCTCATTTGATGACCCACAAGTATACTCCACTCAATCCTACCCAGTAAGTCACAGTTACACACCCCAAAAATGGGTGTATTTATTGTTTAATCTCAAAGTACATGACCTTGCTTGAACTTCGGTCATGTCTTTATATATATATATAAAATATATATATTATATATATGTTTCATATTCTAGTCCTCAAGATCAAGCAGATGTTTGTTTAGGCTCTCCTCATCTTTCTTGTGGCTGTCCCTCCCAGCCCCACCATCAAGAAATTTCACCGGTACGCCCCATAACTTAGTGCCAAGTTTGTGGATGAACCTGTTAAACTTCAAGTAATCCCTGATCCTTCTGGAGCTTCCTTCTGCAGGGGAGTGTTCCCTCTGTGGCACCTCCCTTTAGCCAGCTTCTTGCCCGCCCTGCAGCACCTCACCAACCCCTGTAACAGCGTTCCGTGAAATCATGTACCAAACGCTGACTGAGGTCTAGTCATGCTGGACCTCCTGCCATTTCCTTATTCAGGAACCTTACTTCTCACAGAGGGGACTGGGTTTGCTTCGCAAGGTTTACCTTTGGCAAAGCTCGTTGTGTTTTATCCCGCTTTCCACTTACTTCCACCAGTTTCATTACATTTTCCTGATACATTTTCTCTCAATCCTTAGTGACTAATGGTGGCAGACAAGTAGTCTGTAGCTGCTTGCTGCTGAGTTTGAATGCTGGCGGTAAGACCATGCTGGTGGCTAGCCCGCGTGGGCTTCCCCCTGCCAGGGAAGAACGTCTGTGACTCTTGCCCTTTGATGAGGATTGCTATAGTAGGAATCCCATGCCATAGATACAAGAATAATAGAGGCTAATTCCAGCTTGTATGCCATACGCTGCGTCTTGTGGCTGTGGCAGAGTCATCAATATCGCAATTAACAAAAATAGATTTGGCTGAACTTGGATTTTTCTCTTGTACGTGGCATGGAGGTCCTTCTTTCTCAGCCTTTTCTCTTGAGAGCTGAGTTTCAGTGCATACGCATATTGGTGGCAGCATCCGCTCCTGTGTATCTCAAAACATAGCCTTGGCTTAGATTTTTTGCTGCATTTCTGTTTCTCAATTAAGATTGGACCTACTGAGCCGACTAGGTGCCTTTCTGGTGTCTGGTGTTTTAGCCCAGAAGTTCAGGCGTTATTATTGTCTGTAAGGCTTGTATTTCTGTCACAGCTGGGCACAAGCCCAGGGACAGAGCCCGGGCATGCCATTGTGGTACAAACGTCTCACCAAGGACAGTCCTGCCCCCAGCAACCCACTGGCTCAAGTTGGACAAGATGTAAGAGATGCTGAAGGAACAATGACATCTACTATTTATACATGGAATAGTTATCAAAGGATTCAGCCAAATCTCAGCAGCAGAGCAGAGTAAAAATTTTGGAGTCACTCAGATCCAGACTCCACAAATCCCTTCTGCAAAAGCCACGTCCAGCTTCCTGATATGTGGGTAAAATGTCTGTTGCTCACAGCAGATACATAGGTGATTTGCAACACCTTTATGAGCTGCCACTGATGAGCTGTGGTAATTGGCCACGTTCCTGCTCATAAACTGTTTCAAATGTGAGAAAAACATTTCTTAAGCCGCTTTCACAGGGGAAGAGGTTTATGTTAGCATCGCCATCTCGCTTTTGCCACGGGCTAAGAGCAGGGATGGGCACTGCTGCTTGGCTGATGTCTGGTGAGCTTTCAGCAGGCTTTAACACCCAGATGGATCGATCAGAAGGCTGGGTTAGCCCAATCTTGCCAACCTTTGAAGAGCTGAACATTACTGTTTTACACTTGAAATAGCTTCGTAAACATAGAAAGTTCAATCATATATTTAAGATGTGTGGGGTTATATTTACTAACTTTTTTCAGTCATGGTTTATTACAGTAATATCTGTGAGGGAAAGCTATTAGACTCTGCCAAATGAAATACTTTTTGAGTTAGAAAAAAAATGTGGCTACTTTGTTACTGGCATGTTTCTCACAAATGCGGTAAGTCAATGGTGTCCTTGTAGTGATTAATAGAGAAGCCATTCAGAGTCCTTGGTGGGGGGGTGTTGGGTTTTTTTAATTACCAAGATAACTTCCTCATCAAATCCATTGCTCAAAGACAAAACAACTGCATGTTACTCACTTTCATTGCTCTAATGAGATGAAAAAGTGTTGATATATTCTCCCCAAAGGTCATCAGAACTACAAACAAGGTTGTGGACCTAATGTATATGCAGACTGGTGGACAAAGCCTGGGGTTTATTGTACTGTAAGAGAAGCTGAACAGAAGGGAAGGCGGAGATTAAACAAGACATTTGGAAAGAAGAGGTTCCTACCCTACATGGCATCTGATTCGCAGCAGAGCTGCTGTGTGGGAGGCTAGGAGAAAGAAAAAGCACAGTCATTTTATTTTAGTTTTTAATGAAGGACAAACGCACTGCAACATTAAGGGCAAAACCAGCGATATATTCTTGCCTTTTCTGATGCAAACTCAAGAAATGTGGCTCAAATCCCTTTTGAGCCAATACTCATGACCTCACAGATTATTTCCACCAGAAAACCAAGTCAAGGGTAGAGTTGGGAGTGGCACTGACAAAGTTCTGCTTCCTTGTAGAAGGACATACCTTCTTCGATATTTATTCAGTACTCCTAGCTTTATTCCAGTCTGTTTTCTACCAGAAAGAAAGTTTCTCTCAGGCTGGCATTTTGCACCTTTCCCTTGCAGCCGCGACTGCTTGTCTCTGCCTCTTCTCTGGCTGTCTTCAGCCATAAACGAGCAATGTGTTCTGGCTGATGTTCCACTTCTGAGTAGCGTGGCCTATATAGTCTGAGCTTTTGGGTGAAATTGGTATTACAGCATTTTTCTTACTCCAAAAATGTTTGTACTAAAAAAGTTACAAAGTTAGGCACTCCTCCAAGCAACACATTTCAGCAGTACAAAATTATTTTCTGCATAGTCCAGCTTTCAGTACAGCTCATGGTTTTATAATGTCTAGCACAAGAGGATCTGATGTGGGTTGGCTGATAGATACAACTGTAATGAACCTGCTTAATAAATACTACAAAGACTGGGCCGTTCTGCCACTTCATTTCTGATTGAAGGTATAACTCAGAAAAATACCCTGTGCCAAAATTTTTCTTCTTCATTTAAATGATGGTTTCTCATCTGCAGGAGAGGTAATGTGAATATATAACACTTGTGCAAGGGGGGTTAGATCTTTGTCCTCCACTATTGTCTTCGGTGCTGGAACACAGCAATGGGTTTCTTTGAAAGCACAGCAGACAGCTTTTTAAAGTGTCCTCGCGGGTAAAGAGGACAGCAGCAGTACTTTACCATGCACACAGTGAGTTACAGTTAGGGAGCGGCATGTAGCGTTTAACCTTCAGAAAGGACGATCAGAGTAACTGGAATATTGTCTTGCATTTTTGCCGCTCTGGACTTCAAAGTCAAATTAACACAGCTTAGAAAATACTGTTTTACAATTTAATCAAAAGTGACTTTTAGACTTCAGATCTCAACTATAGCAAAATATTCCTCTTGACTGCTGTGGTTCGATTCAGTGCCTCATGGGGTTGGCCATAATATCTCCACTATTACCAGTTACCTTCTTCTCTGTCTGTAATTATTAATACCATGGTTTAACACCGTACAGCATAGTGAAAAACTAAAAAGACATATGCTAACAACAAAGACCCAAGTTCCCTAACAAAATGACTAGGTATTATGTATTGACCATGATGGCATATGCTTGCTATCTCTGGTGAGCTTCATTAGACAGTGCAAGAGTTAATTCCAGAGTCATGCTGTGGTTGAAAAAAATAAAAAAACCCAGAAGACCATAGCCAGTTCTCAAAAGATCATAGAATCATAGGTGCAGAAGCTCTGTCTGTTTTCAGGCCATGTTATCAAACCATTTGCAACTTACACTTGAAACAACAAAGCCCTAAATGAGTAGTAAGCATATCCATGTACAGATATTGGCCTGATACAGGCTTCAATGCCTGTGTTTGCTTCACGATAGGTGTTACAGCTCTTCTTTTGTCCTATCCTGGCAGCTTTGGAAGAGGGTAGGGATTTTTCCAGTAGTTGTTTTGAATTGTGTTCCGCTATTGTCTGATAGCATCATTAGCTGAAACCTTAGCCATGAAGTCAAAGTGAAGCCAGGCATGAGGAAAATCTTTAGGGCTGAAGGCCAACAATAAGGGCAATGTGACTTTGAATCGTTGTTTAAAGAACGAAGGGCCCAGTTTTGCCATTCTGGTATCAGAGGAATTTTTACCTTAAGCTGTCTTGCTAAAGGCAACAGGACAATTTAGTTAGTATCACCTGATATTAGTAAAAAGCAAAAAAATCAGGGGCAAAAAATTAAGTTATGCCCAGAAATATTTCTAATAAATGTGTTTGAAGACACCGAAAGCAGTTCTCCTGGTACAAAATCTTACATATTTATTTATATTTAAAACAAGTTATGTTTGTAATATTGTAAGAGAACAGTAAATGTCTGCAGCTCTTTGTACCTCCTACCAGGAATAGACCAGAAAATATTAAACATATCATTTCCTAGCAAAATAAAATTTGGACTAGAGATGAATACAGAAACAAAAGAGGGGAGAACATGAAATACTGTATTGCAAGAACTGGGATTTACTCGTTTTTGGACAGTCTTGTTATGGTAAATGTGTGTAACATTAACAGATGCACTGTGCATGAGCTTTTAAGGAGCCCTGTGTACGTTGGGGAGGTGCCATCAAACAGCACAAAGTAACAATTCAGTTTTGCAATACAAGCTGCTCACTTCACACTTATCATATGAGGTTTGTAAAGCTTCTAGCTTTGTAAAGCTCTAGCTGAATGTCTGGGATGAGAAAGGAAAGCAATTAGTCCCCATCCTTTGCTTTTTTCTGAGATAACTTTTCTCATCGACTAAAAGTGGGGTTTTTTGCCAAAAGATACTTTCAAGCTCCAGGCTTTCTGTGCTGTTCACTAAAACATTTGTACAGTAAGTACAGTATGAGGAGCAAACAAGTAACACCACAATATTTTATTGCATTATTACTTTGGTAATATTAAATCACTGAACATGTCATTCATGTTTAGCATATTATTCTCTATAGTAAATTACCAGTAAAAGCAAGCAGTAGCGTTTTTCATACAGTTTAGCTGGTGGAATATAATTAAAGATTGTATCATGCAGGGACAAGAAAGAGTTGAATTAAAGACCGTAACTGTAATTCTTACATTTCATAATATGTGAGTCCTTGAGTTTATGGCTTTCTTTTAATGTAGCTTTTACAAGTAATTTTCTTTAAAAATTTGAGGAGAAAAACCTGAAAGCATCATAGTGATATTTGTATGACATTGGCCCATCAGGGCTGAAACCTTTAGGTTCCCCATAGAAACCACAGCCACTTGAAGCAACATCTAGCAGTAGCTTATTCTCTGTAGGTGGACCAGCACAAGAACAGGTCTGCTTGGTGGGTTTCAGCAGTAGCGGCAGCCACAGAGGATTTAGGGAGCTCAGGTACCACTCCACGACCTACCCCACTGTGTTTTTCACATGACAGCTCTTCCACCTGCTCCTCTTGAGCATCATCCATTGATCCACAGCGCTTCCCTACCCGCCTGCCCCTGCCAACTGCCCAAATCTGCCTCATTCCTTCCATTTCTTTTTGTAAAGTTCTTGGAGATCTGCCAATGCACAACGGTGCTGGAGAGGCAGGTGCTCTTCCCAAACACTGCCTGCGA
The DNA here is from genome assembly GCA_008921705.1 of Burhinus oedicnemus. Lineage (NCBI taxonomy): Eukaryota > Metazoa > Chordata > Aves > Charadriiformes > Burhinidae > Burhinus > Burhinus oedicnemus. The sequence continues at coordinate 447,240 of VFFE01006653.1, read as the reverse complement.
GACAGATCAGAGCAAAGGAAGAATGAACCAGAAACGGGAACAACTCTGCCTGATCAAGTGACGAGCACCAAGAACAAGTGAAACCAAAGATACAAGATCCATATCCTCCTGCTACACCTGTAGAACTGGTAATGAACCTGTTTTTCAGGTCTCAGTAGTTGCAATAGCAGAGGTACTGAATTTCTGTCTGTCCTTCAGCTGTCCACAGCAGAAAATAGGCTTTATGGGCAATTGTGTGTTTTCAAGTTAATAATCAAAAAAGTTCTGGAGCACACTATTGCTTTCCTGTAGAGATGCTTTTTAATTTAGTCAGCGTGGTAGGTATCTGATGGCTCTCAGACACTAAAGGCCCTAGAGATCCACTGTGAAGAGGAAAGGTTGTGTGTCTGTGCTGGGAGGAAGGATGCAAGCAGTGTTTGGTGAAAGACTTCTTTCACCTGAGCTGCATGTCTGCACCCTCATCTTTGCATCCCGCCATCTTCTTCGCATCCTGCCCTTGTCTCTGCATCCCACCCTCATCTCTGCATCCTGCCCTCGTTCTTGGTCACTGAAGGTTTTCTTTTGCTGGGGGTATCATCTGGAGCAGCTCTTCTAGATCCAGAACATCCTGCTTGGTTCTTATAACTTTCATAGTCATTTCATAGCAGGTGTCAGAAGTGCGCTAAACTGACAGCACTGTTGTGCTGGAATAGCTGGAAAATTTCTGTACTAAGGTGTATAGCACTGCCTTAGCTCACACTCCCGTCTCCTAGAAGCCAGAGTTTTGTTAAAATGCACTACTCAAAAAGTGAAGTCTAGAAACACCGTAATACATGGATTTGAATGGAATCTGCATTTTTTCTGTCAGCTGAATGATTTAATACCTGTGTTTATTCAGCGAGGTAGGTTGGGAATGAGCCGCTGTGGCAGTAACTTGACGATGACAAGCTCTGACTGCCAGGCAGTGCTGTTTATAGTAGGTCGTTGCTGTCCTCAGTGCTTGAGACAAATATTGGATTCATTGGGGGATCTTTCAGCAGAAGGATAATATGTTGAAAAGGAGCTCAGTCGAAATGACTTTGCTGTTGAACATTTTCTAGCAGTCACAGAACCCAAAATCTGATTTATTAATTAAATCCTATCAGCACATGCTCTGAAGAAACCAGCTTGGCTGAACTATGTCCCTGTTAAGTGAGATTAAAGGACATGACAAAAGTTTGCATAGTATGCCTTAACCCACATTTCCTGTAAAGGATACAGCTTGTTATTTTTCAAAATATGCTGAATATTCTTTATATCTTGGTTTATTATGACCCGTGGGAGCAATTGTAAAACTGAAACAAGTAAGAACTAAGGGAAAAAAATAACTGGAGCATGCAGGAGGAGCTGGCATATCCTGACTGTATTCTCTCTCCTATGAAGGAACAGATCAGAAGATATGTGGCCAGATTTTCTCCAAAAGGAACACATACATGGAAAGAATCTTTGCTTAAGCATTTGTCAAGTAATTTTTCAAATAGATTTATTGAGCTAAATGACACATAAAGAGAAACGAAGCCTATCTTAACACGAACAAAGGAAAACAGAATGAAAAAGACCATTGATTTGCAACATGTAGCTGAGACTATCATCCTATGACACTTCTATGGGATCGCTGGAAATAGTGCCTAGTCCCACAGCATGTGACACACATCTTGCAGGCTGCTCTGTGTTGGGTAATTATAATGCACTGAGCCTGTATGTTCAAATTAGTCCTTGATAGGAAAATGATTCCCCGAGCCCCAGCAGTTAACACTGTAGCCAGGCATAGGCAGCTTGGTGCCAGTCTCCCTTGCCATCTCTGCTCCTCCAAGATTCTAAGCCCCAGGCACACCCCTCTCTCGTCTTCCACATTTTTTTGCTGCTGTTGTGGTTTTTGCACCAGTCTGTGCTTCCTCCAGAATCTGGGGTCATTAGCACGCAGCACTGCCTCCCCACCGGGCGCTGGTCCTCATGGCCAGCCTGCTGCAGACCCATAGCCTTCGAAATGCATTTGAATGCTTCGTGTGCTGACATCAAGGCACATGGATGGTGGTGGGGCAGCAGTGTCTGAGGGAGCTAAGTGTTGGCCAAAGCTGCTTTTTCCCCTCGCTGATCCGTACCTCCCTAAACCCCCAGCCTGGCCACGGAGACATCCTCCAGTGTGGAGCTGGCGGGGGGATGGAGGGACCTCTGCTCTGCTCTGCTCCTGCTGGGAGGGGAGCGCCCTCCCCACGCCCCATGTTGTCCCACAGCTCCCGGGAACGCTATCCCCAACACAACCTCACCTTGCCCACCTCCATCCCAGCATCTCCCAGTGCTTTTCCAGTCTCGCAGAGCCAGTGACAGCCCTTGCCCCCTGGCCTCCCACAGGCCCCATGCGTGACAAAGGGACTGGAAAGTGCTGCACGCAGAGCAGCAACATGGAGATAGCTGAATACATCCTGAATTACTCATTCAGGCACTGGCATACAATAAAATCAGCATTGTTGGGTACTGTCATAGTTTACAGGGTATTACTGAGGTGCCAGGGTACTGCCTAGCTCAACTTTGACCCAGCCTGCATAGTTACTGCTGGAGGGGAACTCGTGAGCAGCCCATTGCCATCTTTCCTCTGGTGGAGAGAATTTTCTGCATTGCTCCTACAGCTTTTTCTGATCCTTTTCTGCCATACCAGAAAAAAAGGCAGGGGCCTTTTTCTGAGTCCTCCTTTCTTATGCCAAGGTACTGTCTAGGAGCACCCGGTTGTCTTTGGTTTCAGCTCCATTGCTGTTCCAAATCTGTAGCTACTTCACACAGCCTGTGTAATGTGGTACTTTGGGCTTATGGCATCACATCCTGACAGCAGAAAGCCCACCTCCACATTGCACCCTGCCATGGTGGTGCTGCTGCAACTGTGACGCAGCCACTGCTCGCTTGCTGCCCCATAGGAAGCACAGTCCTGGTTCTCCCACTCCTCATTCCCTGTGTGGAGCAGACGTCTCATATCCAGAAAGACTCATTGCAATCGTTCACCACAGTTGCATCTGTTTTGCTTTGGCTGCCCCTGTTTCTGGTCACGCCTGCCTTTTGGCTTTGAGGATGTAATGAGAAATTGGTTTGAATGTCACCCCCTTGGGCACTGAATCGGTGTCAGAGGCTTCCCTCCCTGAGAACAGCCCATCCATGTCCTTCCTCGAGCATCCTCATGATAGTCCACCTTCAGAAACCACAGGAATATCACACAGTGTTTGCATAGCTCCTGGCATTAAACGTGAACGTGCTTGGTATGACATTTTGCCAAGAGTGGACTGGGATTTCATACAACAACTCGCCGCAGGTACTTACACACTCTGTTGGACATGAATGCTTGGCTAGACAATAGGTTTTGCCTTGGTGTAACTGGCACAAAGCACTGATATGCCAGCGCCTGTGGGACCAGATGGCTTGCCTATTTTCCTCCAGACATTAAGACTCCGAATCCATGCCGCATCCCTTCCCCAGATTCACAGAAATCTGCAGAGGAACCGTCTCCTGTCAAATTTCTTCTCCTGCTTGGTGGGACCGGCGCCAAACTCAGCTATCCACATTGCATAGTTCATTTCTGAAAACTTCTGGTCCTCTAGAGTTTAAAATGCTGAAACTGGGGGGGAAAACCCAAGCAAACCATAGCACGTGTGACTAAAAGCAAGATGATGGCGGTCCCTGAGAACTGGAGAATCTCTTCTCTGTTAATTACCAGGGACTTGAGTGCAGGCCCCATCGGTGGGCAGCAAGGCAGCTAGCAAGGGCCTCTGTATGGGAAACACGGAAGCCAGGGAGAAACGTAACACCAGAGCTCTCCTTGAGTTTTTGAAATCCAAGCCTGTCTCTCACGCTGCAATACAGAAAGGATGCTGAATGACCATTTCCAGCTCCAACAGGAATTTTCTCTGCCCTTTTGACCACTACCTGCTGTATCGGCTCCCCAGCTGAAAGAAAGGGGGCGAACAGTTACCTAACTCGATAGGAAGCTCAGGTTTAAATTTAGTAGCTGCTTTTAGAAAATACTTTAGGATTCTTGGACAGGCTTCTGGCTACCGCTGCTGTCTGCTTAGGGAAGAGGAAAGGCTGTACCAAATATTCAGGGTAAGAATAGCAACAGAGGACTGATACTGCACTTGTGTGCAAGATGGGTGAGACAAATGTCATCTTCTTATTTGCCTTCGTAAATCATCTCCCTCTCTCTCTTCTTGTCTCAGGAGTTTTCATAAGGAGCGGTGATTTTCACCTTATATGAAATGGGCAAAATGTCATGAGGGAGGTCCACCTATTAAAACAAGCCGGTAAGAGTTCTCATGCCCTTATTTCCTCTTGACAGAAAGGACTTTGAATTTTAGGCATAAAAAAAGTTTTGGTCCACAATGGCAAGAAAATTGCTTAGCAAGAAAATTACTTATCTTCTATATATTTGTTTCTATGGCATTAGGTAATTTTGCTTTCAGGAGGCACTTTGCTGTACACATAAACACACCAAATTCCTAGTGGTGAACATCTGAAGAGAAATATAATTTTACCTTAATAAAAAGGTAAGATAAGTTGGCCGTTTGGCAGATCCTTGCCCAGCGGCGCAGGAACGCTGCGGGTGCTTGGAATTCACTCCTATTGTCCCAGGGCTGAATTGCTTTGAAAAAGGTCACATGAGGAGGAAAGGAAGTTTTGACTTTCACATGCCTGTTATTGCTAAGGAAACCACTTCCTTGGTATTCACATATTCAGCATGTCTCCAGTTTTGGCGCTCTGACAAATGACATCGTGCTACTGCATCGAGTAACAAAGAAGGGTGGAGAAGGCTGTTAGATAACTTGACGTGTTTGAAACGCCAGTACAGCTTTTGTGGGACTGCCAAACTTCAAGTAGGCTCTGTAAGGGTAAGCAGGGTCCTTTGTTAGCTGCAGATGAGATACCTGAAATGTGGAGAAAGGTTCTGGTCTACTTCTCAGCATGCTCAGGTAGTTCGGAGGTTTCCTGGGTTATAGCAATGGCAATATTCCTACACCAGCATAGATATTGGGAGACAAGTTTTCTACTACAAATATAGCTGAATTATTCCCTGTCTAGAATTTATTTCAGCTTTCAAGTACATACTTGCCTTTTCTTTGGCATTCGGATATCAGAAACCAAGCATCCTCAGGTGACATGTAGTGATTTCATTAAAAGCTCTTGAATATTAACTTCAGGTCTGTGAGCCTTTTCCCATTTTCCTGACTTCATACTCAAACAAGAAATTAGAAGGAGTTACAAGCTACCATTGGTTAGGACTGAGAATCTCCACCAATGTGTGTGGTTTTTTTAAAGAGGACTGAAGCAAAATTTATTTGAAGTAACGTATTTGCAGATCTCAATCTGACGAGAAGAAAATGTATCATAATTAGGCTTATTTCTACCCTAAGAGGAAAAAAAAAGGGTCTAGTATGCTTCAGGATACAAGCGGGTTTCACTGTAAATATACAATAGCTACTGTGATTACCAGGACCAAGCGTGAGGCACGCACAAATCACAGGAATTGAACAGCTAAAGCCCTGCTCAATTTACTGGGAGGCTACTGAGCTTTTGATATGTCAAGATCTATTTGTCTAAATGTTATCTGTAAAAACAACATAATGTAGTGAACTGAGCCTGGGACTGCAGAGGCCAGAAATCAATATTCTAATCTTGGCCCTGCCTCAGATGCATTTGGTGGCTCCAGAGTAGTTGTTTAATCTCCCTGCATGCTCGCCAGAGATAAACCAGTTCAAATATAATAAACTCCACTGAAGAGCTGTGCAGATCAGTTCACAGCTTCTGTGCACTTTTCTGAAGACCTGAATTGTTATATAAATATTACCATTACATGCAAGACTTCCGGAGGTTTGTCTCCAGGAAAATACATACCATGTATCTTTGGATCTGAAATTTCAGGTCTATTTTCTAGCAGACACCCTCACCCCACGGAGACTTCAAGCACAGCCTGGTGGCAGCACAGGAGCCACCAGGTTATCTGCCATGATATCATCTTCTCTTTTTCCTTTTTTCTTTTTTTTTTTCCTTAAATGTGTTAAAACAGAATTATTTAAAAAATGTTTCAGGTGTTTTCTCTCAGACAGTATCCTCATTTTCATCCTGTCCGTGGCACGAATAGACCATACTTCAACAGAAGTTATTTGCTTAATGCAGAAATAACAGAGAGAAGGACCTACAGTCTGTTTATTTAGGAAGTAAGACTACATAATAATTGTGATTCCTTCGTGCTTAAAATACTTGAAAACGTGCTGGGTTTCATGTGCCACTCATTTTCCCTAATATCCTCATTTTTGAGTGATTATCTTGCTAGAGGCTCAGCTGAGCCATACTCATTCCCAAGGATCTCAGAAGGATTACCTGAGATGAGACAAAAGGTAGCTAAAAATGCCTGAGTAAAGCCACAATAACGTTTTTCAGCTTTTAAAGAACAAAACCAATGAAAAAAACAAACAAAATCAACCAACCAACAACACAACAAATTATCTTCTATAATATAGGAACGAAATACTGGCTGTATCCCTCTTCCATCCAGCAAATGAGTTCCACGTACAGAGGACGAGAATACCCATGTCCCGCTGAACTGTGCACTTTTCCAGCCCAAAAGAGAAGCAGTTTGTGAATTATTCTAGAAATGGCGTATGAGCAAATGTTTGGAAATTGCTAAGAAAAAGCGAAGGATAAAACAATTGGGTCTACGTTTACTGGTACATATATTCATTTTACAGTCATTAGTACCTGCAGAAATGAGTCCAGCAGCTCTAACGGCCCTGGGTTTTGTCTCCTGTATTAGTCAGCCCTCGTGATGCTGTTGTAATACAGTTGTTAGCACAGGCCGTGGCTGGCAGGTGGTAGCTACACCCGAACCTAGACAAGGTTTTGCGTACCGGTCAGAAAGAGCTGGAAATAGTGGCTACATTCAGCGGGGAGGCAGTAGGGAAAGCGGTGCAGGGGGTGAGGCACTCGCGGCAGGCTGGGTTGCTAAGCACGCAGCCTGCTATGCCGCGAAGCAGGCAGGACCGGGAAGAGCCATTAAGTCTGGAAGCAGCTGAGTATTTAATAAGCTGCATGCTACCGTGCATTTACATAGCTTAAGTTGTAGCAAAGCCCTAGCAGTAAAGGGTCAAAAGTGCAGGGCTGGAGGGCTAAAGCCCACGCAGACGGCATTGTAACCCATCCCGTCCTCAGCGGAAAAGGACTTAGGGCGGAACCACGAGAAAATGAGTCTCACTCCAACCAAGCAGAATTTTAAAGGCTGAAAGGACAGAATGTTAAAAATAATGGAAGTTAAAGCACATGTGACCAGGTCTGGCAAACCTCAATTACACAAAGGTTGCGGCGTATCTATGTGCCCCCAATAAACCGAGCGTAAGAAGTGCAGGGCAAAGAAAAAGATTCCCCTCCTTTGTGGTTTACACATCTAAACCAAAATGACTCTTTGCTCCCTCTGTCTGTGTGATCTTAAGATTCTCTTAGGTGACTCATTTGACACTTATTTCCCAGTGTGCACATTTAGCTGTTTCCCTGGGCACCATCTTCACCCAGACACTGCCGGGGACCAGAGTCCTGTCTGACGCAGTGGCTCCCCGCAGCAGGCTCTCCCTCCTCTCCCTCTCCTCTCCCTCGTTAGCAAAGGCTGTTTCAATACTCACAGAGCGACCGGCTTCGGACAGGCGAGCCCATCTCTGATTTCACTTCCTATAGTGTAATCACGGACTTCAGTGACTATGCTTTTCGTTTACACTGACGTAACCAAGACTGAAATCTGTCCCACAGCAAATATTTATCAGAGCATATCAAAGGACAAGCAGACCAGAAGAGAAACAAGCAAAACAGCGAGTGCCATTAAACCTTGCCAAGATAGATTTCAAAGTCAATGAAAACCACCCCAGAGACGCAGAGCTAAAATGTAGGACAAAGTAGAGCACTGAAAAAAAACCAACCCCGAATTTCCAAACACTGGTGTCCTACAGAACAATTTTTAATTACTTATTACTTGCAAAGTTTAAGGAGGAAAACCCATGCAGAACTAACAATATATGAGCAAAGTCAATGATCACCCCTCTGCTGCTTTTGTTAACATCTTGGCTTTGACACGTACACCCAGCGCGGCTACCTGCTCGGGTCAGGGACCCTTTCTACACAGTAGTAAGAAAGAAACAGGACAACATCCACAACTGGCTTTCTAAATGATATAAAATAACAGAATGCTACACTTTAATTAGATAATTAAAACTCTGTTGCTGCTTTGCTACATGCCAAGGACACTCAGTTTCTTGGCAACAGACCTCTAATTTTCCTTCTTTGATATCCAGGTCACAGCCATTCGCATGAGAGGCTCATTTCCAGCAGCAGCGCATGGCAGTGGCACACAACTTCCGATCCTGCTGTTGGTAGCCCCCTGAAGTTCAGTATCTTTCAACTACATTTTTAACAGCTGTTAAATGTTAAAGCCCTTATAAAAGGTAGTTTCTCAACGTTCACAAAAGTCAGGGGACATGTAAGCATATTAAAAAATTAGGTTGCTGGTGTTCCAGAGGGGTACTTCTTACATCATCAGCAACCAAGTCTCACTCTGTTCCAGCAGAAAGGGGGGGAGGGGGGGGGGAAGAGAGAGAGAGAGAGAGAGAAAAACAACAGTTTCATCCCCAGCTCTCCAGCTTCTTTGAAAGTTAGGTCTGCCCCATCCCTGACCATCTGCTATCATCCCCCCTTGTTATGAGAAAGGGAAACACTGTCCCAGAAGAGCTCTACTTGCTGTCCAGATTAGGTGAGGAAATCACATACGTTTCTGAGGAGTGTTGACTGGGTCAGCCAGCTGGGAGAAAAGCACGTCGCCCTGACTGCTGGCCCCAGTGCTTTGCCTGAGCTGCCATCATTGGAACTGCAGAGCAAACTCCAACCTAAGGATTGTCAAACATCATCAATCCATATGCAAGGCACAGTTCCTCATTCCCAGCCCTGCGTAAACTGGAAAAGCATAACGGCACATGCACGTTTTTGAAAACCAGATACTTTTTCATGAGAAAGGAATATAGAGCACGCTACCAAGGCGCGGGTGAGACAGAACAAATCATACAGACCAGATGGTAGTCATGCTGCCTAATGCACTGTTGGAAGGTGCCCAGCTAGTCTGGTGATGAGCGATAGAAGAACCTATATAGGATAATGCTCTTTGTTAAGTGCCAGCAATTTATTACATTATATTCCTGAGAACAGCTGAGGTGAATTAACCACGCTAACCATTTAATATTCCTTCTGCCAGCCCTGAGATGGTATCTGTACTGCTGCTGTGGTTGATGGTACCTTCTGGGCAGATGTGAACTTGTTGAAAGCTAACCAAAACCCAACTGTCCAGGTTAGCCGAGTGCCAAACCCTAGCCAATAAACCACCCAGCGGGTACGCTAGCTTATGCTTGCTGCTGTACTAACCATCACTTGGGTTTTGATCAACTTGGAGCGTGACCAGAACAGGCTTGCATCCACTCAGAAAACATAACAAAAACAGAGCTTGACAAAGGTGATACACCAGGTGTTGCAGGAGTAGTGGGTTAAATGCTCCTCCCTCCAGCTGCTTCAAGCAAAGGAATAGTTACTAGGAACATGCCCTCTACAGAGCCTTTAATCTGGTAAAGCAGGAATAAAATAAGGTATTTGCATCTTCTCTTGTGTACAGCCTACATCCATGCCTATGTATCACCATTTAGCTCTAAAAAACATCCTTCAAGATTGATTCTTTTTCATTAAAAAAATCATTGAGCAATTTCATGAAAACGATGCTGCAAAGCAAAGTTTGGCAGAACTCCTGGAGATCATATTTTCTATTGCCTGTCTTGAATTTGATCCTGCACTAGGGACAGGTGAGGTAAACAAATCTGGATTGCCTTGATATTCTGGAAATTCAGCTAAGACAATGCTGCTTTTTCTCCCAGAGAACAGCCTGGCCCTGTAAGATTGGCATTTCATGCACATGAATTAACTTTTACTCGGAAGAAGACCACTTCTCTGTACAGATGAGCACATCTTAAATACTGTTATTATTTCATGAACTTCTGATGATCAGATAGTAGCCATTTTCTACACAGTCTCCTGTGGAACAAAGCACACAAGTACTCCATGGTTGTTTTGAATGAGCCATCTACTCTTGAACTATCCCTGTCCACATACAGTCATCTGCAACATCTAATAAACCACGGATCAAAGTAGAGAGCAGGTTAGACAGCCTTGGGAACCTGGCCATTCTGTATGTGCCAACTCAATAACATGGCTTATTCTAGTTAGGACACAGGTATGAGTAGTTTTAGACTATGATTTAAGATTTTTTTTCTGTGTTTATTTGGGTTATCTTGTAAAGGGAACATTCCACAGTATGATGGCATGCAATTGTAACATACAAATCTGTCTGCAGAGGAAGTCACCAGTTAAAATCCATCAAATTATTACACAGTTTTAACCCCCAAAATTATGTAGTTAAGTCAGAAAACAGGAACAAAAAATTTTGCTCTTTCTTTTAAAAATACCGTCTTAATGAAGAAACTGTATTAGAGGTAATGCAGAACATAAATTCTTTTTAGAAAAAAAGCTCTCCAGAAAACGTTTCAGACTTCACACAAGAAGCTTGTTAAGAGGCAGTTTTATTTGGTTTAGTACAGCTTGCTTTTATCGCTTGATTTTAGATAATTTTTTTTCCAGTTAATCATCATCTGTCTGTCTCATGTCTAGGCTTAAAAAGGCGCCTACCACCTTTGTATTTGAGTAGTAAAGACTGCCATTTCATTTTTATATATTGAAATCATGTCCTTCTGTATTGCTACCCCAGATATAAAGTCAATAATATCTTTCCTGTTAACTGTCCACATATACTTCAAAATATTGTAGCCTACTTTGTCGTGGTCTCTGTTTTTTAATTGTAGGCCTCATGCCAATGAATGGAGTAAAACGGTACTCCTTAGAAAGCATCATTGTTTCCCATCTCTGGGGAAAAGTTATTTTCTGTACTTCATTATTATTTCCCCTGACCGTTACCTCAAGCCTGTGGCAATGACGTAGTCTTAACTCTTCACTGCTGTTTGGTGGCATTTCACTGTCAGTCAGCACTTTGTTATCATTGGATGACTGCTCAAAAGACTCTGGAGGGTGATGCAATTTTTGAAATTCAGTTTTTAATTAATAGGTATTTATCTCAAATCATCCTGGCAGCAGTCTTTGAGAATGGGCATGGAAAGGAGTTCCTCTAATACTGAAACTCAGGCTCCCTTTAATGCAGGATTAAGGCACGCTAACCAAGAAACCGACCATTCTCTTTCTTATCTAGAAAAGGATGATCTCCTGACTTTCCAAAGGTATTAATAAACACTATACATATATCCGTGACCACTGAAGGACTATGTCGAGATTTAATTTTGACTGTAAATGTGGCAATGCCTGTGAACCAATCAAAAGAGTACAGATCTTTCAGAAAGATGAAATCAACTGCCACTGTCCTCCAGCAAAAACTGGAGATCTTCATTCAATGTTCCCTCATTCTCAGAATCCCTCACTTTCAGATGCATGTGCTTCATCAACAGATTTTGTATGCCTCTCCCCAGCATAAATACCATAATGCAGCTGATCATCCTTTACAGTAGCCCAGGACATCTGCTTGGTGGAGAACCTTGCTGCCCACTCTCCTGAATTGTTAACAACAATGACACCCCCCAGGCCCCCAACGCGTGTCTTCATGTAGTCTAATGCAGTGTCAGCAGCCATCTCTGGTGACATTCCTGAAAAGAAGAACAAGATAACTTCATCGTATCTGTCTTGAACTAAGTGTTAAAATTCCCTTCAAGTTTCACCCCTCCCCATGAAGCCAGCCAAATCTAATTCCTCCTTCAACTAAATTGGCAGGAAATGTCTAGTGTAGCAAAGGAACTCTTTATAGGAAGGCTCTGGACAGTTGCTAATAGCTGCTATGGTATGGGGCTGCGACAAAGACAGGATTTAAATAGCTTCAGATTGTAATTCAGTTTCAGTGTTTGATATAGACTAACTCAACTCTATGTTCAAGACAACATTACTTATGCCATCATTTGAAGGGAAAAATGCCAATCTGCAAGCTTTCCACCAAAGGTTTGTCACAAGCTAGGTCTAAAGCATTTACAATTTGAAAAAACCCCACATTAAAACAAACAAAAATTTCAATCATCTATGTTCGAAGTCCACTGGCTGCAATGGAGCTCAAAGCACGTACTTCATATTGTCATAATTTATCAAAAGCAGACATCAACATTACTCTTCCCGCAACTTGCAACTTCTGAAAGTATCAGGCAAGATGAGGACTCAATGTACTAGACATCAGAGAAAGGACCAGCAAAGCAACTTTATCTTTTCATTATACTTAATTCATATTAACAAGAATATTTTCTAAATAAATCAAAAGTTAATGTGTACATCATACACACAGGCCTGTAATAGCTGTAGAATATTTGTTCACTACAAGTTTGAATATATATTCAGGAATGCAGTTGGCTTGGCCTAATTGTTCTAAGATGTATACCATGGGTAATGTCATGCAGCTTATGTTGCAGAACAAAAAACTGACCTTCATGCCTTCCCTGCAAATTTTGAGTTAAAACCAGACAAAACCAGCAGAGTCAGAATTATTCACAGCACTGCGGACTGACAGGATAAAGCTCCTTTCTCTGAGGTTACGGGTGACACTGTGACTATTCAAGTTAGTGGCACTGACTTCAAAGGGTCAGTATTTCACCGTTTGATTTTTTCATCAAGACAACAGCTGCCACCATAAGACAGAGATTCCAACAGCTGTTAAGACTGGCAAAGCAATTCACTCCTAAAATATGAAAGTAAATTTTGCAGCACTGGTCCACAAGAAGATATTTACTATGTGAATTACTGAATAGCTGAACAGAATTATGAAAAAGCTCTATAGTTCTTCTTAAATATGCAACTTCAATTGACCATTCAAGGACTCAAAAAGTTATAATAACTTGAGGGTTTGTTTTCAGCACCTTCATGGAAACATGGAGGGGGGTGTGTGTGTGTGGAAAAAAAGTCTATTGCTGACGCATTCTCCTGGCAGCCGAGTTATACTTCTGGGCAGGATGAACGAAGGTAGAGCAAGTACAGGCAGGGTGAACAAGTGCAAACCAATTAAACGTGCACACATGTAGGTTCATTTTCTTCTTTTGTTTCCCCCCCCCCTTTTAAAAAAAAACAAAAACCAAAACTTTTTAATTTGAGCCTCATTTGCCTTTCATACTGATTTATCACAAGCCAGATAACTGCTGTCAATGCATAGGTTTTGCAATGCAGTTAAATTCAAACCAGAGAAGAAACCGGTTTATACAATTTAGACTAAATACAGCTTGGAAGGGCATTCACAAATTGAATACCTAGGGACATAATACAGAGAGTAAGGGGAGATCATAATGTATTAGAGCTTTGGAAAATAATTTGTAGGTTGTATTTTATGCTGAAACTATCACACTAGCCAAGAGATTTACAGAGAAATGCACCCATTATATGCAAACAGCTCTATAAAGCATAACAAAAATATTCTCAGCTGTCACTTGCCTCTCTACTTACTGCCTCTCCAATGAAAATGTAAATTGAAAGTTTTCCAACTATTTCCAGTTCAGTTGATCTCTAAGTTACACTGTACTGCCCAAAAGCTATGGCTTTCTAAAAATAATGGTGATATCTATATTAACTGTTCTTCAACTGCATGCAATACAAGTAATGTTGTCTGGCTACGTTTACAGGCTGTAATATAATCAAGGGTTTAGATGACAGACTAACTCATGAAGGTAAAGCTCCAAAGGGTCATCCCACAGTCAGATTATGTTACAGTCACATAAGACATACTGCGTCAGCTGTTTACTACATACCCACCCAGTCAGTTTAGTGTATTTTCCAAAACAAAATGAAAATTTAAATCATAGTTAAAATGTCTTAAAAGCATTTCTGTTGCTATAATCAGAGGTGTTAAAATAAAGACCTTTACAGTTTATTAGAAAGGCGATATCCCATGCTTTCTTATTTCAGCTCTGATTGTCTATTTCTAGCCCTCCCCTACTGCTTCCTTAAATATATCTTGCTTCTACTTGTTTTCTATTTCTTTGTTCACAAAATAGTAGTTTAAAATGGGGGAAAAATTATTAAGGAGAACTTCAGTTAAACAAAGCAGACAATAATGTCTTTCAATGTACATTGATCTAAAGCATGATTAAACATCAAGCAGCATAGACCTTTCGGTCCACTTAAGGCTATTTCAGCTTTATTAATACTTCAGTACTTTGTTTTGTTTTTAGAGAGGTGACCCATCCACATACCCCTGGGAGCAACTCTTCTGACAACTGTTCTAGGATGATAGTACATAAACCGAAACCTGTCATGAGGCAACATTTCCTATCCTCATTATTTCAGCTTACAGGAAGTTTGGAATATACCTTGCTCCATGTGATAGAGGATCAGTCGGGCTAAGACCACTTTCATAATGCTCTCCCCATGTCCTGTGGTTGAAGTGGCACCAGAACGGTTATCAGCATAACCTCCACTTCCTTTTCGGGGGGGGAAGAAGACAATATTCTGTAATACAATTTACAAGCTGTACATTGTTTAAAATAGGTACCAGACATTTCTCTCTAAAGGTCCGGCAATTTTGTGCACTTCTGCAAGCAAAGTGTAAGTAACAAATGTCTTTCTCATTTCTGCCTCAGTTTGAAAATATATGAAAGAGATCAACAACAGCTGGATGAAGTCAGTTGCCAAGTTATGATCACTAGAAGACTAGTGATCTGCTTGTGGTACAAGAAGCAGAAGCAGGCCAATGCTTCACAGGGATGGGCAAAAACATTTTCCAGAACAGCAGGGGATGGTATATTGAGAATCAGCAAGATAGTGATGGGATGCAGAATACCATTACCAATTCAGAAGATACGAAGGAAGATCTTGTGATGACACTGGTCAATTCACCAAAGTCTGAGGGGAACTTAACCATGAGAGCAAAAGCAGGTAAGAGGTTTGAAGAGCCTGGGCTCTAGTGAAGCATCACAAAGCACCCCTGAAGAACCTTGCAAGTCCCCACCACAAGCAGAGTGTTTCTTCTGTTGAACTCCCATCCACCCCTTTTTTTTTTTTTTTTAGCCTCCCATCCTTGTTTTGCTGGCACATTCCACACCCTGTTCTCCACTAAGCTTCTGCTTGCTCAATACCCATGTTTCTAGCACATCTCCTAAGAAAAATATTTCCCAGGAGCTGGGGAAGAACATACCACAGCATTATAAACAAGGTACTGGGGGAGGGGAAAGAGGCACAGAAGAGCAATGAAAGTTTCTTCCCTTTTGTACTTTCTTGATCAGATCAGAGCCTTTCAATGGACCCCGATTTACACGCAGTAAAACACTGCCACAATCAGTCTGTCAAAGCCCCCTTTCAAAAGGCTCTAATATTTAAAAGAACAGCTAGCATTTCTGTACCCAATCCTGCAGATGTCTAGTAAGAGCAAAAGTTGCAAGCAATGTGCTCAACAGTGCCCAGTTTCCCTTGTCCTTCACACTTATGTCCCATACTATAGGAGCCCTGAATATAATCTACGTAAGAGAAGGGTATTTGCAGTCAGAAGGCTGCAGTCAGAAATGAAGCTGAAAATCACAGTCAAAATGCAGAGGGTACCAAAATATTAGCAACTTAGGGTGCAAGAGAAAGTTAGTATTAGTTTTATAGTAATCATGTACTGCCAACAGCAATGCTATTTGAGTTTGGAACATGTTTTACTAAAAATAATGATTTTTCCAAATCCTAACTGTATGGTAGAACCCTGAACCAATCAAACAGCACGTCTGTCCCACGAGAGGAAGAAGTCTGGGGAAAGGATTTCAAGTGTCTCTTTATACTTGGATAAGAGATCGCTTAAAATATTTCCTTTATTCCATACCGCATCTGTTAGGCTCTGAGGCAGTCTTATCAGGGCTCTCTAAGAACAGGAATTTACTCAAAGTTGCCAGTCATTTTACAATTCTGGCTTACCGATATAACAAACAGTAATTACAATTACACCTACTTCCTCAAGTATCAAGAAAACAGCATCTTAGTATGGAACAGGCTACATTTTTTGACATAGCTGTAAGCATGTATGTACAATAGGAGAGCTTTATCAGAATGAACAGAAAGGAAACACAGGAGAAAAAAAAAAGTTAGCATTCAGGAAAGGACAGAGAAAAGAAATTCCCATCCCCATTTTCCAGACAGAAATGTTGGATGATGATAATGATGACAGCACTACACCTCCACTCCCAATCCTTACTTGCAATGTCCATGTTGTGTTAAGGAGCTTGAACTTTGATACACTTGAATGTTAGACCTCCATTTCAGATGTACCAGTATCTATGTTTCATGTCACTAAAGAAAAGGAGAATGTGCAATACTTTTTTTTTTCCTTTTTTTCCTTTCTTTAAATGAGATACCTCCAAAAATTGAGAGGCAAGACCCCACACCGCATACCTATGCATGCTGTGTCACCAACACGGCCAATCAGTTTATTAGAGAGTCCTCCAGTGGATGTTGCACAAGCTACATTTCCTTCACTGTCTATAGCAACAGCACCGACTGTTCCAAGGTCTCTGCCAAGAAAAACAGTTCACAAAATTAGGTAGAATTAAAGCATACCTGCCAAAGCATGTTGCATTTATTTTCCAGGTAGCTTTAAAAAAACCTTACTGCAAAAAAATTACTGCTCATCATAAAGCTATTTTTTAACATGCTTCTCATTACAAAAATAATAAGCAATATGTAACAATTCTCATAGCTTTATATTTAATAGAGTAGAAAACACTTGATTTTTTTTTTTTTTTTTTTTTTTTTTTAATCTCCCCCATGACTTGTTTACCTTCATAGCATGGAAATTTCAACTTGAGGAGGTAAAAACCCACAGAACAAAAGCACACAGGAAAGAAATATTTCTAGCCACCAGTTCTGGAATAGTTTTTTGGCTGTGACACACCTGACACACAACCTTCCCCTAAACAGCAACTCAAAGATGCAAGAATTGTCTCCACGGTCTCAACAGGAGGTTAACCGGAATTATTAATGACAATGCACGTAAATCAGTGAATACAGAAAAGGAGAGTAATGTTATGAATGCACTGAATCATTTCCTTCCTGTTTCTCCTCTTTCCTCTTCCTTATTCCCCTAAATGTTTGAATGCCACAAAAAAAAAAAAAGTTATTTACGTGCCTTTCAACTAGTATTGTTCACAACATATCATTAATACATATTTCCATCTTCATACTCTGTAGCTACGCAATCTTGAGGTTTAAATCACTTGGCCAGTAGAATCTGTTGAAACCGCACATCAGTCTAAAAATCTTCGTGCACTGAAGAAAACAGAAGTCTCAACTACTCCTTTATTTCTTCAGCACAGAAAAGTCATATAAAATAAGCTGCTTAAAATATAGAAGTGCATTCATACTCGGACAAAAAAAGGCTATTGTAACTTACTGTAACAGTTGCTGCACTGAGAAGCAAGACATTACTGAGAAGCAACAGTTTGAGTGTCCACATATTCCAATCTTAGCAATTCACTTAGGAACATAAAACAGTATCTGGCTAGGAGATGTATACCAAAAAAATCTAAATCCCTCCACTCAGGAAAAGAATTTCTAACAATCCTTCAAGGAACTGCCCAACAGGTGACTGGAACAGGAATACCTTTGCAAGTTGCCTGGGCACTGGTGAGGGTCTCTCTATAACCCCACAAAATCTAAGCTAATTAAGTCAGACAAAGTCTGGGCATACCATGAAATCCACAGTCAGTTTCTCAGAGAACCAACTTCCTGTTCCCTCCTGCTTATGTAAAATATGATACTGTCAGTCCCTACACTTCATTCACAGCAATTCAAAGTTGACTGATGAATCACAGGCCTTACAAACTGCTTTGACATTTATGTGGAGACGGACCTCATCTCAAACTGATATGATGGTGCAGATGGGCTTCCCACCCATCCATCTGTTGCTAATGATTTGCTGAAAACAGTATTAGTAAATCCAGTACTCTCTTGCACACTCATGTGGCACCCTTCAACCAACTAAAGTTGGATGCTCCTGAGAAATTAAGAAAGGTGCAGCCAGATGGATATTTTCCTAGGTATGTAGTTACCTTAAGCAACTGTGAGAATAATGAAAGTACACAGATCACATACACAGCAGCTATCTGTTTTGGTACAAGAGCTCCACAGGTGATAAATAACGAAGTGAATGTGTCCAACATATCTTATCTGCACTGGAGCAAATAGACAACTACACTATTTCTTACTGTTCCTTTAAACTTTCTTATTGCTTCAGTGTCACATGCTTTCTTCGTTTGTCTTCAGAACAAAGGCAAAGAAGATATAAACAACCTGTTGCATAGCTAGCTGACTCAGAAACATTACCAAGGCAGGCAAAACTGTCCAAGCAGAGATGTCATATTATAACCATCTCTCTATTGTTAGTTAGCAACAGCAGCAAGGACCTCAACAAGTACCTGTAGTATACCAGAGGATGCTACTTGTAGTAATGATTTTGTTCAATCAAGAACTATTCTTATGTATCGCACACACTGTGATACAGAATGGGTCACATGGATTTGTTTGTTCCCTTTTGTCTAAATCTTTCACTATCCAGTACCCATGAAGTTACATGTACTTATTCTAATCCCTTCAACTAATAAGGCATCTGCCATTTTGTCTGTTAGCCGCGCATCAGTAGTAGGGTTTTCTGTCGATTGCTGTCAGTTGCTCCTCAAGTCACTCTTGTACTGTGATTCACAGAGGGGCTAGTAGCCTACCTACTACCTTATGGCTGGACTCAGCTCCCTTTCTGTGAGGTTCTCGGGCAATCTCCAGCAATTCTTGACAAAGGTATGGTCAGAATCTTTGGAGTGAGAGGCTGAAGATAACACACCATGCCTTATTCGCAGCAAAAGGTGTACAAGATGCCATGTTGTACATGGAATGGGATCATAAGTTTTTAGCATAAATGAATGCAGGCTTCTAACTAGCAGAAGAGAAAGGTCTCTCTTCTGGAGACACCAAACTGCTTGGAAAGCAGTGAACCCCCAAGGTTTCCAACATTGTTAGGACCAGAGGACCGGAAGTGAAGTACACACCAACCTTCAAATTCCCAGTATGATCTGGTATTATGTTGCCTCTGACTTCACCTACTTCACCTTTTGTCTGTTCACCTCAGGCAAGTTTCTGTATAATCACTGTGGACACAACAGGGGAAAAAGAACATTCCACACGTGATACAGGAACAAATGGGCTTGCATAAAAAAAGACCCGTTTTCAACTTTGTGAATTTGTGCTGATGTTTTGGGCGCTGATTGTCAGAAAAAGAACAGCGTGGCTAAGACAAGAAAGATTCTTGAGCCTTTCAGAAATACAAAAGCCTTCTATTATCAGATATTCCAGAACAAGACAATGCCGAAACTGAAGATGCTTAACACTGTTATAAGAAAAAAATAATTAAGCAGTTTTAACGATTGAATGCCACACCATTCCAACTTATATATTCAGGAGACCAAGTGGCAGTAGGGGCTATGCCATCCTCAAAATTCTTCATAATGTATTATAATACCATGCAGTCCTTGGATAAACCATGGATCAAAAGAAAACTTCTGCTGGATACAAGATGAACTATGACTATGACCTTACAGTCAAGAACAACTTCACTTTGTTTACAAAACCATATTTACACTTGCCTCATGAGTTCGTTTTTCCTTCTAGCAATTTACTGAAAGTAACATATAGCTTGTAGTTTATAGCCTCATTTCATGGACTTTAATTAACGTAACCACAGAAGAAATTTCCACCTTTTGATCTACAAATTCTTCAGCTCTGCTTCTCTCATTACTACTATTACACAGAACATTTATGTAATGGAATACAGCATTTTCCTGTGCCACAACCATTGACATACAAATGGAAGCTCAAAACAATTTAGTATTTATACCTACCGCACAGGCATAAAAAACATTTTTAACACCTAACGATTGTCTTTTCCTGTCCACCTCACCTTCCTCTCTACTTTATGTAAGACTTGCTTATTTTTCAAGTGACTTCCATTCTGCTGTTGTCCAATACCATCCAGTAGCATTTCTTTTCACACCCACCACTACACTGAACTTCTTGGTCATTTTTTTTTTTCTCATTCCTATCTACAACAACAGCCACAATCAGCACTCAGAAGGAGTTACAGGTCAAAATCTGATGTTGTTTAACTACCTAATCCAGTTTAAAGACAAATCTGATCATCTACTTAACTAAGATCAGCTTTTTTTTTTCGTGGACTTGTTTTAAAATGTGGACTGAAGATTTTTTTTAACATCACAGTTCCTCCACGGACAAGAACTATACAAAGTGATGCCTGCTGTTTGTTAAAGCTGCTCTATGCTCTTCTATAACTGGTGATTTTAACAGCAACAAGTTCTAACTTTGTCCTCCATTAATGCCACAACAGCTATGTGACCAACAATCTTCTTAAGCATCAACAAGTTTGTTCAAGTTTGTTCTAGTCACTTACACTTGAGCAAATTAATTGAAAACTTTTTTTTTTTCCCACTACTTTCACTGAGGACATACTGTGAAGACTGTATCAAACCACATAACACTCGAAAGTGAAGTGTTCTCAAGCCTGAATACAGGCCGTAAAGCTTTGTTGGGTTTTGGTGGTTTTGTTTTAAACTGATAGCACAAATTAAATCACCTGAATTTAAAAGGAAAAAAATATTTTACAAAACCCCTACTTCTGAAACTCTTCAGGGTTGGAATCTGGCTCAAGGTTCTTCTTCCATCTCTCCCGGGATCTCTCGGTTATGAGTTTCTCCCCTGGAGTCTCAGGAATACCCATGGCCTGAGCAAACAGGTGTGCACCATGGTCAGTCAGCAGCATGTGCTTTGTCTGCAGAAGACAGACGAGATTCATTGACAATTCTTGGTTTGCCTTGTACTGAGCAGTTTTGTATAATCACTATTTTTAGAAGTATCCACACAAACAAAATAACAAATTTTATTTTTAAGCTTTCTAGATTTCTATGTCTATATCCTATTCCACTAGCTGAAAAAATTTTCAGCTCTCCAAAACACAGATACAAACTTTCATCATTAGTAGAAAAAGAATTGCATTTATCTATTTAATACTTATCATAATTGGAGAAGAAAAATTGGTAAATTTGGCATGCAACTCCTTTATACTGTTTCTAGTCAATCACCAAATCACTACTGAATTAACTGTTTTGTCCAGTTAACTAAGTGATCTAGAAGTATTTTACTCAGAATGAAACAATAGTAAATAAACTCCTGTTCATTTTGAAGGTATTGCACCTCGTAAGAGTAAACCAAAAAAATATTATACACTACAGGGTTTCTTAACATCAGCCGAACCATTTTATTTTAAGTATTTCCTTCAACTAGCTGCTACTGTTATAGACCTAGAATTTCAAATTTAAAAACAGAATACTGTCTAACGAGTTTCACCAAAAAATGTTTGCTCTCTTCTAACAACATTTGCAGAAGCTCTACTTTGATTCCTTTATTTAGCAAAGCACTTAGACCAGACTTTAAGTCAATAACCTTAGTTAAATCCATGCTTCAAAATCTGTACAGCTTGGTTAATTCCTATTTTAAGAGAAACTTGCCAGATATATTTGTTTCATTAATCCTTACACTTTAGTAGGAGCTCTAAAATGTGATTTTTATAATTATTTTTTTTTTTAAATCTGTGTCCAAAAAGAAGCATCAACTTTTTGGACCACTACACAGCTGTTAATTGCCCATCAGAGCCCGGTAAGGTTTTGGAGGAGCGGTGGTCTGACTATACAGTATGGAGTCATTTCAGAGCACAGCACCTAACTTCAAGAAAGCTTTCATGTCCATGCAGCAGCACAGCACACAGGCACCAGCTGAGGTCCAAAAAGTACAACCACGTGATGCTGGAGGCAGCAGGCTTGCAGAGCCTTGCAGGGCACCGAAGCGGCACATACTCAGCTCTCAGCCTGAAGTGAGGATGCCAGAGGTTGGGTATTTCTGTGTCATGCTGCATTCCGCAGGACATCTACAGTCTCAAAGCTTCAGACTTTTAAGATGCTGCAGACCGTCAATGTCTGTTGATTTCTAAAGCAATGACAATCAATCACTACCATGACCAACCCATAGCACTGCACTGTTTTAAAAGATTCCAGCTGAACCTCTTCCCAAACCATGGACCCTGATCTCTACTTAAGCCTATTACAGCCTCTGCACTAACCCCTTCAGACAGTTACGGAAGTAGGAAATGTGACTACATATTAGAAACATTCCTGATGTGATGGCCCTGACATCAAACATTTTTGAAAATTTAAATGCCTTTTTATTGACAAGTTAAGTCCTCAATTCATGAGAGTATTGCTTTAGGGAACAAGAATAAGGGTTACAAGGAAGAAGTCCTCCGCATGTGTGAAAGAGTGAACCACAGGCTTACATGCTGAGTGATGTTACTAGACAATAAAAGACCTACCTATTTCTAAATAAGCCAGTGTTCTTTGACTTCATAGCCAACTTTTTTGTGCAATACTGCCCCCCTCTGCCACTAAACCACCAGAAGCACACGATCCAATAATTCAAATTGGGTTTGGTGGGGGTGTTTTTCTACATATATGTTTTTTATTTTTTTTAAAGGAAATATATGGAACTTTTCTTTGACTTTATCTGTATCAGAAGTCTGTGTCCTCCACCACTTGCTTTTTTCAGCAATTGAGACTCTACACCATCCTTTAAAAAAAATAGTTTTATTGTAAAAAAATTGAAGTTATTCCTTAAAACTTTCTCAAAGGGTTCCCTCCCATATACAGATTCTGATAACATACCCACCTTCCTTCCTAAGCTGCACAAACAAGAAATACTTGCATATAGAGGAATAAGCTTCTATGATAGGGTGTTTTTTTGGTTGTGGGGTTTTTTTGTTTGTTTGGTTTGGTTTTGGGTTGGGTTTTTTTTTTTTTGCAGTCCTCACTGAAAAGAAGGTATCTTAAGGAGAATTTTATTTGTTTTTCTCCTCAATGTATCTTGTCAATCAAAAGAGCTGGTAGAACATTACCAAACAATCCAAACCCACATTTTTCTGTCTCATCATTCTACAGTTTCATGAATATGCTTGCTAACTTTAAGGGCCTAATTTGTCTGGGACGTAATTATACGAAGTAATCCAAAAGCACAGAAAAAACAGAAAGAAAAAAAAAAAGGTTCCAGAGATCTTACTAACAAACAACAAATGCTGGCAAGTTTAGTTAATTTCATGGGAAATAAGGAAGAGAAAATCCCCCAAATTTCTGCAGCTGGCCTAAAATTCCGATCATCACTGTTCTTTATTTAACAATCCTGTGTGCAGAGCACAGCATAAATTTGCACCTTTGCCTTGAGAAGTCTCTGTTCTAAGCTAAGTTCTCCTTTGTCTAATGTAAAGGGCTGGACGATATAGTAAGGGAAAACATATACACAGTTCACATATACCACTGAATCAGTGCTCTAATGTTCACGGGATGCCCATCTAATGAAGTGTTGGAGCTGAGGGGGATTACATGCCCCATTTAAAAAAAAAAACAAAGCCATTTCAACATATCATTCTATTTTTGTTCACAACAAACAGGAAAAATTCAACAGGAATTTAACTGCTTTCTCAAGGATTTGTTGAATTAACTAATGCACTAAAAGCCTTCCACTGCTAGAGGCTGCCGTGTTCAATAGCACAGTAAATCATGAATGGAAATTATTTTGGTGCCCTTTCTCCTACCCCATGAATCTGGACAAGTTTGAGCCCAGTGAGAATGTGACAGCAGGCAGGATAAATGTGCATAACAACAATCTAGAAGAGCTACTCTGGCCACCAGATGGAGCCCATATTGTTCCATAATAGTAATGGAGATAAAGAAAATTACAAGCGGGTGGGGAGGGGTTTTTTTGCTTTGTTTTTGGGAGCTGCATGTTTCAAAATTCCTTAAGGCAGAGAGACATCTCAACACCACTAGGAAATAAGCATCCTAACATGCTTAGAACACCAGGAAAACTACAGTCTTATTACCCATGGGTCACAGAGTTAAAAATATTTTCAGTTATGCACAGTAAACCAAAACAAAATACACTCTGAAATGTACTGTGAAATATCCTGGATTGGTGTCCCAAAATTCCTGTCCAAGATGAACAGAAGAGTAACATCAGCTGGTAAACCCATTTACAACACCTGATGGAGAAACAGCACAAACTCACCTCAAGATATATCAAGCAATTTAGGCCAAAATTTACATTTAAACTTTCTCATCTACACAGAATTTTTTGCACCTGGGCAAAGAGTAATACACTTTACCGTAAAATTTCATGGTTTTAGGCCTACACCATTATACTTGGTCCTGTACAGTTAAATTTTATGATTTTCTTTCAGATTTAACCTCAACATTTTTGAACACCAGAAGCACCACAAAATGACAAGACTGACCTTTATAACAGACAAGAAAGACAAAGGAAAGGCTTTTTGCTTTGTTTTTTTTTTGTTGTTGTTTTGTTTTTTAAAAAACACTTTGGAAAATTACGTTCTCAAAAACCAACAGTGTTGTTTTGACTCTGTTCTTGTTGACTTAAATGGGATTTTGTCATGGAGAAGACAACAGAATAAAAAAAAAAAAAAATCAGTGATTCTGGAATATGAACTGAACAATGGGCATTAAAGGAAGTTACCTACAGAAAAAAGTCCCCCACAAAACCCCAATATTCCCCTAACATGCTAGAAGACATCTCTCCACACCTACATTCTCAAATTTTGAAAAATTTGGTCTTGTGAAGCTGTCTACCAGCTATAAATACTTATTTGTTCTAGCTAAATGACAGAATAAAACCCATGTAAAGGAACAAAAAGCTTATTCATTCCAAATTTTGACATTGTTTTCTAGTAAACATACATTTCACTGAAGTACTTATACTAAATACTTTAATGAAAAGTTCTGATTTTAAAAGCAGAACTATCTTCCAATTAAGGGCAAAAATAATTCCTATCTTCTTTGGAGGCTGCTGAGGACAAATTACGTTTCAATCATCTTTACAGCTCGTCAAAAGAGGTTTTGTTTCCTCAAAAGTCACTTTGAAAGGTTAAAGAAACATAAATCCTCTTTGTTAATATGTCATTTTGCAATCATTTTGCTGCCCTGGTAAGTTTGATTCTCTTGGAAAATCTGTCACCATCACATAGTGCTAATGTTATCTTCTACTGCTG
The DNA here is from genome assembly GCA_008921705.1 of Burhinus oedicnemus. NCBI lineage: Eukaryota > Metazoa > Chordata > Aves > Charadriiformes > Burhinidae > Burhinus > Burhinus oedicnemus. The sequence goes on along the minus strand of VFFE01006653.1, from coordinate 421,949 downwards.
GAAAACCACAGCTTTGCACTAAGGCTACCATCTGATTAGGTCACAATGGAGAAGGCTATCTAGAACAACATAAGACTGTTTACATGGCCAAATATGTTACTGGGTCATTTAATTCAGTTCCAAGTCATTGCAAAGTCAACAGTATATTATCCAACTTTAATCTTGCAAGATCAAGCAGAAGACTCAGTGACAGCATAAAAGCTTTTTAAAAAAATAATTGAACAAAAAAACCTCCTGTAGCTGTGGTGCCACAGGAGATCAACATATATAGGTCAATTTCTCCTTGAGCTTCCAATTCCATGGCAGAACTTACCTTTCCTTGGAATGCTATTTTTAATAAATACCTCTCGAAACCCCTTAAAATAAAAGTTCTTCATGGTCATGACCACAGTTTCCAAACACTACCAACCATTTCTCCCTTCTTTCCTGCTTCGAAGCACTACACAAACATCATCATTGAGGTGTATCAATATACCGGAAAAAGTTCTAAGGGGAAAAAATGCTTCATACTCAAGTAAATATTCAGCATACCTTTTCCATGACAAGTCGAGCAAGTTTTATTGGGTTTGCTATACGTTTAACTGCAGACACTGCTCCAGAGTCTAAATTTTTTCCATCCATGATAATGGCATCCATTTCTACTTCACCTTTTTCATTTAGAACAGATCCACAGCCTAGAGACCAAAAAAAAAAAAACCACCAACCAAAAAAAACCAGGGAGGAAGGGAAAAAAGAAGAAAGTTATTAAGAGCTAACCATCAGGTGATTCAATTATTAGATCTCATCAAGCAAACTTTCTCTTTCCCAGTTTGTTGTCTCACTTACTGAAAGTATCTCCTGAATACAAACAAAACAGCAGAAACACTGCTGAGTATAACCACAAAATCCAACCATTAACAGAAGTCTCACAGGGTACAGCATCTACTTTAGAACTGACTTTTACTTTTATCAGATGAAAACCACACTTCCAATCACATCAAAAATGATATACTAGGTATGAAAGTTAAAATGACCAACAATCATGAACAGAATTCTTTATCCCCCAGAGCACCTCAAGTGCACATAAATCTATTTTACTTTTACAGTTCTTCCAAAGGAGGGTACAACATAACCCAAGAAAATAGCATAGTGTTCAATCCTATCAACAGATTAATGTCACGTAGCATTCCAAGAAACTGTCAAAATTGATGGTGCAGAGTAAAAGTGTCCATGCACTGGTGTAACAAAAGCTTGAAATAACAAGTTCTTCATTACCAAATAAAAACAGTAGATGAAGGAATTACAAAATAAAATTAAAAAAAACAGGTAATAAAGTGTTGGGTAGTTATTTTCTTCTACAATTATCAGTGCTATCACTAACCTAATTGAAAATTAATGAGATACAAAATGAGACAATGCAAATAAGTGGATTTTTTTAATAATGCCAATAACTATCACAGGGGAATAACCAGTTCCAAGTCAAGTGCACAAGCGTTGCTAATAAGGATGGAGAAGACTAAACTTAAAAAGAAGTAAGAAAAACCAAACCAAAACATGACAGACTTACATAGTAGCTCAGGCAGAAAGACTTGAACATTTTACAGAGCTAAAACAGTGAAGAGAGACAGGTGCCCCCTAAGAACAATTCATCCCACTCGCCTTAGAGAGCTGTACAACCACCTTTTCTCATTCCACTGACCACTGTGAAAGCCTGTACACCATGGCAAGGCTAGATACTAAACTTCAGGTTATCTGAAGTAGGATGAATCGTTCCTTCTATGGTTACAGACTGTCTTTTCACCTGCCGCCTTCCAGCACAATGGGTAGGGACTACCTGCCTCTAAGGCCATGGTGTTCACTGGCAGCGGCACTGGGGAAAAAAAAAAAGTCTGGCTCACTTGTGCGGCAAAGGGTCAGGGAAAAAAACAGAAACAGAAGACAGAAAATCTAAGAGGACACAAATAACCAACATGTCTGACATTAGCCAAATCACAGCAGGGGTACTGAGAGGAGCGTTCCAATTCCCTCTGTTTACAGATAGATAAATCTGTTCTCTGTCCTGCGACGGCTGAAGAGAGAAGAGTGTGCAAGGTATCCTATAACAACAGTTTTTGTATCTGGAGCATTCACACCAAGCTAGTTAATACTGCTAGTCAAAGAGATCACATGAAGGATATAAAACCAAGGCCACTTCCTCAACACAAGGAGAACGTGAAGACTGCACGAGTCTTATGCTGCACAAGTCACTAAAATGGTAGTTTTAGACGACAGTATAGCTTCTGAGCCCCTCCACCAAGCCTACACGAAGATGCATCTACACAGCATGGCTAAACCCTGTAATTCAAAAAAGGACACAACTTGATCTTTCTGCCCATTCTTCCCAGTCTTTATTGTTGTCTCCTAGCAATGTCTGTGTTTTTGTAGAAACTATTTCAGTAAAACTGCTTTTTCTTTTACAAAGATAAATACCACACAGTGAGTTTGAAACAGCCACTCCAATCAGGGCCCTCTTCACACAGCTTTCAGCTCATTTTCACCAGCTACTGAGAGCAGCTGTATCTAACAAGTATTAACACAATTAGATGTATCTGTAAGTGATTACCAGACTACTTGCCATTTAGATCAGCATAGTCAAACTTGAACAAGGGCTTAAGGCTCAAGTCCAGTTTAAGCAAATTTTGCTAAAAATTGCTCATTTAATATACTACAAACAAGGTATAAATATTGTTAGAACAAACTGAAGTAAACACCTTTAGAGAAAAAAAAATAATTCAACGTGTATTTAATTAAGGATAAATATGATTTCGGACCATGAAAAAGTGTGTCACAACCACATATTGCATTTTGTACATTAAGCAAAATGTTAAGTTGTACCTGTATATCAGTCATTGGATATGGCAGAGTCCAAGGTTCTATCCTCAAATATATGATCATTCTTAGAGGAGTTACACTGCTCATAGGTGTCAGTTCAATAACGGCATGCTACAAGAGAGCATGGCTCAGAAAAAGCAGTATTAGTGACAAGATCCCACTTAAAGGTTAAAAAAAAAAACCTGTACGAAAACCACAGAATATCGCTAGTTATTGTGATCCTACTTAGGGGTTGTGGTTTGGCCTGGATTGGCCAATTCAGGTGGAAGGACAGATGCTCTCTCTCCTGCCCTGCTTCAAAGGGAGGCAGGAGAGAGAGAGAGACAGACAGACAGACAGACTTATGAGTTTAGAGGGAACAAAACTACTTTAATGAAATATTAATAATAAAATAATAAAAAGAAAATAATGAAATATATACAAAGCCATATCAAGCTCCCAGGATGACAATCATGTCACCAGCAGGCACTGGGGAAGTCCCAGACTGGACTCAGTGACGAACGGGAACTGAATTCCAGATCTGGATTCAGGGTCGGGATCAAAGGCAGATGAACAGACAGAGTCCTCCTAGGACTCCAGCCATTGAAGAAAGAGGACTGACCCTTTGATCCCTCAGCTTTTATACTGAGCATGTGGCAGATGGGATGGAATACCCTGTTGGTCAGTTTTGGGTCATCTGTCCTGTCCGCTCCTCCCCACAGGTGTGGCCCCTCTACGCTTTTCCACTTCCAACCCTCCAACAAGGCAAGTAACAAAATCAACTGGCCTTGGTTGTTATAGCAATAAGTATAAGGCAAGAGCATCTCTGCATACCATTCCCTGGCATCAACTATAAATATGAGTCTTACCACTCTGAGAGCGAACAGTTTTCTGCACAACACGCTGTTAATTTCAGCAGTTAAAGAGGCCTAGCTAAAGTTAAGTTACTGAACAAAATTGGTTCTGGTTTACCTCAAACCAGGACATTAGGATAAGTGCCCAAATGCTTCAGACAGTTGCATACAAGTTTGATAAATAGGCCTAAACAGTTCATTATAAAGTAAGCTTTCATCACTGAGTCACACTGAGCTAAAATATATTTCCCATTTAAATAATGTTGATTTACAGAACCATCAAAACTAGTGTATAAAAAACTGAGAAAGCATGCAATTGTTTACAAAGAATGATTAAGAAAGAGATGTAAACAATCTTTAAGCTTAAATTTATATTGAAGTTGCTTCCACATTAACATTGGACACCTAATGTTGGGCAGAACATCACTGAAGAGATGCTTCTCAGGAATTAGGATTTTTTCCTGTCCTGAAGTAGCTGGTGTAGCAAATCTAAATTCTCTCAGAGAGATATTCTGAGACATTACCCAGAAACATAAAGAGAGCCAAAGGCCAAACAGATACTGATTTACTGACCTGAGCAAAACAAAGTCCTAAAGGTTAGTGACTGATTTAGAGAACACATGAAGAAAAGTAAAAGTTAAATGAGAAAATGCCACCCTGATGTTAATTATGTAACAGTACGTATCACACCTGTAAGTCCACTTCATGATTTCAGCTTGAATCCTCTAAAAATCAAGATGTTCAACCCAAGTCAGTAACAAAACATTGGAAGTTTCATACGAAGTAAAAGCTGTGCCTTGCTCTCAATTACAAGGTGAGAAGGACCCAGAGAATCTCTGCAAACTAAGTGTGCACATAACTAATAGCTATGTTGAACACCAACAGGTCTGTCTTTCCACGTTCATTCCTGACATACCTTGGTGGGGGTGGAGAAATATTTTCACTGAAATTCATCAAAATAATAAATTTGAGGTCATATGAAGAGGAGAAAAATATTTGACTGTTGACATTGTTAGGAAATCCAGTTATGAACCCTTATTGTATAAGTTCATGACTCATACACCATTACAGCATTATTTCTGTATTATTATTTACAAAAGCACTAATTGCAAGCATTAATTAAGAGAAAAACACCTAAAATCCTGAAGAATGGTATTCCTCTGGCAATAGTAAAGGTTAAGCGTTAAGGCTTAAACACTACTGCAAGCTATGTTCAAGTGCCTTAGACATGATTGTTAGCTAAACATATCCTCCATTAAGGAGTCCATGTCTTAAAACTGAATACACAGTGCAGTAATGGGAGAAGATTTACAGAAAAGTAATACAGCACCACAAGAATGAAATGGCAGGTATAAAACACTGAAAAATGAGAAAGAGAGTAACTCACCTGCCTAAGTGTACTCACGAGAAACTACGGTACATACCATGCTCTTTTATTATACAGAGAAATCAGCTATTTTGTGACACTAGTATTTACTCCACTGCAACATACATAATTCAAAGAAAAGACAAGCCAGCGTTTTCAGAAGCATCAGGGCAAAACACCTGAAATACATGACAATTCTAAACCCACTTAATTCTTGAAAAATTACCTGCATTAAAATGAGGATCATCTTCCATTGATCGTACTGCCTCCTCAACTGCATCTAAAGCACTGCCTCCCTGTTTCAGGATACCATAACCTTGGAGCGCAGCTTTGACAACACCAGCACGACTTCCCTCTTCTCGTTCTTTAAAGATCCGGCCAGCCCCACCATGCACCACAATGACAGGCTTCATCCTGCCAAATTCCTCCTGAGGCTTTCAGCTGTGCACACAGGTTACTTGTAATTAGCCTGTTTTGGAAAGAAGACTTTAACATGCGCTCCCTTCTACATGGACAGAGCCCTGCAGGTTAGTTAACAGATATAATCAGTTTGACTACAATCATTTTACCTTTCAGGAAGCCGAGTACTTCACGCGAAGGAGCTCCTAATGCAAGTCTGGACTGGAAGAGGCCCTGGGCAACTTGGTGCAACTTTGAGGTCAGCCCTGCTTTGAGCAGGGGGCTGGGGCAGGTGGCCTCTGAAGGCCCCTTCCAGCCTACGTTACTCTACTATCTTATGATTTAGTCACGAAGCCTGTCTGGTGATATAGAAACAAGCGTCTGAGTAACCCCTGATCCTGCTAACTGCTCTTCATGTTAGATGGGTAGATCTGTTCAAGTACAGTAATATAATCAGAGATAAAGAAAAGCGATGGACCTGACCCGAGTTAACAGCTTAAACAGCTCTACTGCCTGGATTTCAAACCTCTGACCTCTTGCAAAACTTTGTACTTTGTGCAGGAAAACAAGGCATTCAAACCTGGATGTCAAGTCTGTTGTTAGTGCTCATGGCCTCCTGTGAGCAAAAAAGAGCGTTGCTACACATCTTTGGTGCTGGCAATTCCTTTTTTGCTTCCAGAGAAAGGCAAAGGAGAAGCAGCCTCATCTCCCACTGGAATCTAGGGCACCTCACAGAGGAAACCCTCCACGTGAAAGCAGTTTCTCGGGGCCAGCTATTTTTGGAGGCAGCAAAGAACAAAATCCAACAGCCTTGCCTTCATCCTATTCACAAACCCGTCAGAGAGCCTCCCCCTAGTCCTGCGCTACTGACAGCCCGGTCCCTCGCACTCCCGCGGCCTCAGGAGCGGCACTCGCTCTCCGGGCCCCGTTGCCAGGATGCCAGCGGCAAGGCGCCAGGCGAGGCCCCAGCCCGTGCTGCTTCGCCGCTACAGCCCCAGGTGGGGCAGAAGCGCCTCCATTATCACCGCGGATCCCGCGAGCGAGGCCTTTCAAGTTTTCACTTCAACCGGCAGCTCCGCTCTTCCCTCAGCGAGGGTCAGGGGAGGAGGAACTCGGCACGGGCTCCCCTCAGCCGCGGATCGAGCCCTGCCGGCCACCGCGACGGCGCCCCAGGCCGGGGCGGGCCGAGCCTGGCCCGCGCCCCGCCGGGCTGCCCGCCCGCCTGCTCCCGCCGCCCCCGCGCTCGCTCAGCCTCACCCGCCCTGGCGGAGAGCGACGGCGCGGACTCGGAGCCCGCTTGCAGCGCCCCGTCCTCACAGCAAGCCACGGCAGCCGAGTGGCGCCCTGGACGCACACCCGGGCGGGTGCCGGTACGGGGCGGGCCCGGCCGGGCTAGCACAGCCGCAGGAGACGCGCACCGCGGCGGCGGGCGGGCAGCCCGTTCCCTGGCGGCGCCGCTCCAGGCAGGCGCCCTCAGCAGACATGGCGGCGCCCCGAGGGCTGCCCGCAGTTAAGATGGCGGCCTGCTGCCGTTCTCGCCCGCGCGTCCACCACCTCCCCCCAAGCCGCAGCAGGGGGCACAGCACCACTGCCTCAGGGCCGGCGTGAGCGGCCCGGTCGTAGGTGCCGCCGCGTTGTTCCCTTGTCCGCTTCGTTTACCCCTCAGCCGCAGACAGGCAGGGAGTGAGTTCTCCGACAGCACCCTCCCGCGGAGGGGCCGGCGCAGTGCTGCTGCTGCCGCCACCGCTTGATTTCCCTTCAAGTTAAATTAGAAAAATGGCACCTCTTCCCCAAATAGAGACCTAAGGGTCCGTCCTTTGGGCCCGCCCTTCCCCTCTCCTCTGAGCAGGCCGGGTTATTCCCAGTCCCACTCCCATTCCCAAAGCTTGGGCTGCGGAGTGTAAATTGGAGGGGGCTGTGGAAGACATCGCACATCCCAGTCTGCCATCAGGTTGGCACAGACCAGGTGAGAGTAAGTTGTATGTGTCCCTGCTGGTCCTAAATATATCGCAAAGGCAAGAAATAAGCTTGCTATTTATCATCAATATTTTTTGAATAATAGACTGCCAGAACAAACAGTTGGTGGCTATAAAAAGAAATACTAAAAAAGTTCTTCCTGAAAAGGAAAAATATTTTTAAAATAGAGTTTAAAAAAACCAAATAATTCCAAGGTTCCTTACCTTTGTAGTAAAAAACATAAATGAAAATGTCTCAAAATTTATACTGCAGTAAAAAATATAAACAAAAATTTTTCAAAATTTATACAAACTTTACCTGGCAAGCAGCTGACCTTTTTCCTTGACCATTCCTGCTTAACTCACCACCTCTTTGCTTCTTTTTCTCTGTTTTGTTGCTCTCTTTATTTCAGAGAGAAACCTCATGAAGTTCAACAAGGGCAGGTGTAGGGTACTGCGCTTGGGGAGGAATAACCCCATGCACCAGGACAGGTTTGGGACTGACCTGCTGGAAAGCAGCTCGGTGGAAAGGGATCTGGGAGTCCTGGTGGATAACAGGATGACCATGAGCCAGCAATGTGCCCTTGTGGCCAAGAAGGCCAATGGCATCCTGGGGTGCATCAAGAGGTGTGTGGCAAGCAGGTCGTGGGAGGTTATCCTCCCCCTCTACTCTGCCCTGCTGAGGCCGCACCTGGAGTCCTGTGTCCAGTTCTGGGCTCCCCGGTTCAAGAAAGACAGGGACCTGCTGGAGAGGGTACAGCAGAGGGCTACAAGGATGATTAGGGGGCTGGAACATCCTTCTTTTATGAGGAAAGGCTAAGGGATTTGAGTCTTTTTAGTCTGGAGAAGAGAAAACTGAGGGGGGATCTCATCAATGCTTACAAATACTTAAAGGGAGGGTGCCGGGTGGATGGGACCAGTCTTTTTTCAGGGGTGCCCAGCGACAGGACAAGAGGTAATGGGCGCAAACTTGACCATAGGAAGTTCCATCTCAACATGGGGAGGACCTTCTTTCCTTTGAGGGTGGCAGAGCACTGGAAGAGGCTGCCCAGAGAGGTGGTGGAGTCTCTGACTCTGGAGACATTCAAAACCTGCCTGGACGCAGTCCTGTGCAACCTGCTTTAGGTGTTCCTGCTCTGGCAGGGGGGTTGGACTAGATGATCTCCAGAGGTCCCTTCCAACCCTGGTGATTCTGTGATTCTGTAATTGCGTATCAGGAATTTGTCCTAAAGTTATGTTAACTGTTAGGATAAATTTTAAATAATTACTGTAGAGACCTATTGACTTTGTTCTTGCTAATTTTCTTGAGAGCTTTGCATATTGTAATTGCCAGAGAAGCAACTTTATACAGAACAAATTAGTTCTTTTGTATATTGTGCTGGTTTTGGCCAGGGTAGAGTTAACTTTCTTCACAGTAGCTAATATGGCGCTATGTTTTGGATTTGTGCTGGAAACAGTGTTGCTAATACAGGGAAGTTTTAGCTATTGCTGAGCAGCGTGAATTCCCTGTTTGGCTTTGCTTGTGTGCACAGCTTTTGCTCTACCTATTAAATTGTCTGTATCTCAACCCACGGGTTTTCCTTATTTTTCCGATTCTTTTCCCCATCCTACTGGGGAGAAGTGAGCGAGTGGTCCTAGCTGCTGGCTGGGGTTAAACCATGACACGTGCAGCCTTGTGAAGATTAGCTTTTCTGCTTGTAAGCCGAATGTGCTATACTTGAAAGAGGTGGGAATGTGTTACCGCAGGTGAGTAAGGACTAGAGGGCTGAAGCGGGGAAGTGAGCGATCTCACCACATGTGGATAGGGAACATGTGTGTTTGTGTGAGAGCAGTCTGATATCATAGGGTCTATCCTGCATCTCAGATTACTAAAATACAACTATAATTGTGCCTTCTATTTTCCTGCAGAACCGATATAATTAAGGGCATGCCCTCCTGCTTCTAGAGAAAGAATTCCCCTAGAATCTCATTGAAAACTTAATTTTAGGAACCAGCAAAGAAAGTAAAATATATTGTAAAAGTAACTCTTTTAATGCATATGCATAATAATTTTTTTTTGAGTAAACGTTTATGTAGCAAGTTGTGTGTTACTCAAACTATTTGAAAATCTGCAAAACATGATGTAGAACAAAGCAGTGTTCTATATTACTTGGGTTGTGGGAGCACGCAGCGTTGATGAAGGCTAAGGCTGCTTGAGCAAGTGTCATAAACATGCAGAAACACAATACTAATTCAAAAAGTCTGCAAACTTCGATCTTTTTATATTGGGCAGAACTGTCATATGGAGGTCACTGCGGCATCAGGATGCTCAGGTTATGCTCTGCAAAAACTTATGCATGTTGAATAACTTTGTTCACGTGCACAATTCGATTAAGTCTGTAAACCACTTCTTACCATATTCTTATTGCAAAGAGTATGCTATCATTTAGAGAAGCTGGAAAAACCACTTCCTCTGAGAATCAGTTTAATTTTTTAATGTAAATTGCAGTATTTCTTAGACTTACTTTCAGGTAAGATCAGCAGTGAAATGTGCAGCAGTAAGACAGAAAATGGTAGATGTGGTATTCACTAAAATACAAATGCGATCAACTGAAATTCATTAATGAGTTGTATGTTGAATAGTTTAGCTGGAAATATTTTCTTGTGGGGAGAGGCTAGAATAACCAATGGTAATGATGTTTTTTCTTCTTCTGCCCAGAAGTGAGATTAAATTTGTGATGGGTTCATTTTCTTACTTTGAAGAGATTTTAACCCTAACTCAGGTGTTCTTCACATAGCAGATTGCCCCAAACAAGAAATTAAGAGCATCCTATTGCTCCCAGTATTTTGTACGCAGTGGGGTGGTCCTACCAGAGAGACAGAAGCATGACAGTGCTCTGAGAAACCTGTGTGCTGGAGGAGAAGGCAGAGCAGCGTATTGTGCAATATTGGTCATGGGAAATCCCAGTACAGACCCTAGTTTCAAATTGAGCACAGAGTGTGTTTGACCAGTTTTCAAAGCTAAAGTTTAAAAATGATCCGAGTGATTCCTGTCTCTGTGTATGTCATGTGCATTTACTGAGAATTTATCAGTATTTATCAGCCTTGGGCTTTGCTGAAGGTGCATTCAAGGTGAGTGTCCTAAGCACAAGGGAATCAAACTGCAACGTGGATGATTGGCAGAGACTAAAATTAGAACTTTTTGTTTTCCTTTTCTTTTCTTCCTGTGACGAGCCCTGAAACAATGTTGCATTTTTGTCACTGCACGGCTGAAAAACATGTTCATCTACCACCTCTGTGCTTTTGAAGTCCCTCCTACGGCCTGTGAAGTCTATAAATCCCAGTCTGCTCCATTCTAATTACTTTAACTTCAAAGGCAGCAGATCAAGTTCAATCTTTTGAGATTATTTTCAGTTCTCTGTTTATTCCAAGCTTTACGTTCCCTCTGTAAAACCCTTTCAGACATTCTTGTTTTGGCTAATCTGCATAGTACATATGTGCAGCATGTTGGAAAACCTGTCTGTATGTCTGACAGCAGCTTACAGCTTCCCAGCAAGTACAGGGGACTTCTGGATTGATCGTCTAGAGAAGATGGCACCCTCAGAGCTGGCAAGAGTCATACTTGCTTTGGTTCAACCCCATGCCCCTAGCCAAAAACATACGCAGTCTTTAGAGCTATCACAACAATTGCAGGCACTTAAAACCCCAAGATTTAGGAAGTATTTCTCTTACATGCCTCTCACATTTATTTTGTCTTTCAATTTTGATTACATTAGGAAAAATGCAGTTCCCTTTGTTCTTAGTAATATATAATTAACACACTAAGGGCTACAATTAAAACAGATTTTAGCTTAGCCCATGTTTTAGGCAAAACCATCTTTATTTTTTAAAATACATTAGAACGCATTTGCTTAAATATTGCTTGAGATAAGGCCTCAAACTTATGGACAGCCCAGGAATTTCCAGGGAAATTTAAAATACACTTTAGCAGTAACTAAGGCTCAGTTCTAAGTGTTTTGCCATGTGTGTAATCTTACTGCAGGCTACAGGAGTTTCCATGGTAAAGATCTTAGGCAGCCTTGTCAATATATAGAACGCCTTGGGGAGTAAAGTTAGCACAAAATAGTTCAAAATAATTCATAGAGGATTTTCCTGTCTCCCAGTTGGAGCAGAATGAAAATTAATAAAATGACAAATGAAAATCTGTCAGAGTTCTTTCATTCTCTGCAACTTCTTGTCACTCAAATGTATGGACGTGTAGTGACCCTAAATGCAGTCTGTCACTAAATGCAGTCTATTACAAAATGCAGGAAATAGAAGAGCATCAGCAATGACAGGTACATACCAAGTGTAGGTATGATACTTGAGATACTCTCCATACTTGAGAGATGAAATAGGAATAAAATGAAACTAAGGTGTGGCACAGTCATGGAATTAAAATTAATTTTTAGTAACTTAAAGGCTTAACCAAGTTGCCAGGCCTTGGAGACAATCCTGTGGCTCTTGTATCGGATCGAAGATTCCCTCTCATAATTTGAAATGGGGTTCAAATCATAAAAGCTTAGTAAATGCAGCTCCAGGGGGTCATCGTCATTACCTGCAGTTAACCCTGTGGAGGTGGTTTAATTTTGCAGAAAGGTGGGCAGGGAAAAATTAAGCTTTAGAAGTTTGCTGGGCGTAAGTGCATTACATTGCAGGTATGCTTATATATAGCAGTTACTCTTACCAGGAGGATTGTAATGACCATGTGTGGCCATTAGAAAGGAAAATAAAGGCACGATAGTTTTGCTTAGTTCAAATGTTTGGTGTATTTGTTAGAATTAGTTTTGCGTATAATGAAGCACAAAGCTGAGATGTAACAGTAGCAGAACCATGAAATTTAAGTGATGAAGTTAGTTTGATGAAAATCATTTTAGTAGCCAATAAAACTATATCCTAATGTAGTAATTAATGTTAAGAAATCCTTAGAAAAAAAATGCATGCGATGTACATAGAGCAAGATTCAAAAGGCATGTTTAGAAAGGTGATTCTCCAGAGTTTTTCCTCAGTTTATTTCTTAAGAAAATTACAGTTTTTTTACATATGCTTTTGCTGCTGCCAGGCTGGTTTTGAGCAAACATTTGGTATTGTTTTTTAATAACAAGGAATTGCATTTCTCCCTCTTCATTTCCACCTAAGTATGAACTAATACAGTATCTGTAATACTGTAATAATAATTGATCAAAAATGAACCTAGAAAAACTTGCAGTTAAGACATCATTGTGGTTGTAGTATTTAATGTGAAAAATAACTACAAGGAAAACATCAGGAACTAAGGGGTTTCATTTTGAAAACTTTTATTTTTCTTCTATCCCTGAGTCAGAACCCCAATTCTAGTGAAGGAACTAAAGACCATGTTGTTGCATACCAATCTAAAAGTCTGATTTAAGGTTGGATTTTTTAAGATGTTGACCAAATTATTTATAAAATGCAAGACTACTACACAAAGTAGGCCATGAATAGTATGCTAACGGAAAATTCTCCAGTCAAAATCAGTCATCAGTTATAAGGCTGGTGGTAGGGAAAACAAATCAAGTGGGGAAAAGAGAAAAGGTATATTTTAAAATAAGAATGCTAAAAGAGATAGCTAACTGATGGCTGCCTCATAGGAATAGATCTGTTATAGAGAGAAGTGATGTCAGATTGCTTAAAGATAATGCTGTAAATGCAGTGTAACAGGTGATGAGATTTTGTGGGAGATCTTGGGGTAAGCCATGTAAGGATTCTGGAATCGAAAAGTGCTTTTAAATTGTTTTTGATATGAATGGGGAACCAGTGGAATTGGCTCAAAGTGGGAGCAGTACAGTGACTTTCTCCTCAATTGTGGGAACAAAAGCAGTGATGTTCGCTCCCAACTGCGGTACGGAAAGTGATCATTTCATGAGAGCTTGGAGAAGAATTCAAGACTGATGGTACAGAGAATTCCATAGTGTCACTTGTGCTGGTCATAGGTGGGGAATATTGTTTATTTTGGTATGATTATCTGGGAAGCTGCCTAAAGTTGCCTAAAGCAGCAGACTTCATTTGCCTTCTAGTAAGCAAAAATGCAGCTTGTGCATGCACGCTGGACTGCTAGATGCCTGCAAAACTAGATGTCTTCCTGAAGATTTGATCATGTTGCTGGTACTAGCAAATTTCTAAATAAGCTTATATGAAAAGAAAACAAAGGATTAAGTGTTATTCTGAAGTTAGAGAAGGAGGCAATTCATCAACTGATCTTTAAGAAAAGATAAATGAATGTGAGTAGATTCACAGTATATTTTACTGAGCTATTGCAGTACTAACAACACATGAACAATCAAATGAACAAATGTAATTAGGACTGGTTTAAGGTAAGTATCAAGTGTAGAACAGAGAGCATTGCTAAGGATCAAAATGTTGGTACCATTCTACTCTTTTCAGCACTGAAATATATGTTAAGAAATGAGGCAAACCCAAACATGGTATCTTGTATTAGAGCCTTTTTTGCCAGATTTGTGTGGAGTTGTAAACTGCAAATACATTCTTTTATGAACTACAAATTCTCCTTTTTCTTTATGTCTTCCACCTGTGAACATCCTCTCATATTATCTGATAAGTCTCTATTTTAATATTATTTCATAATATAGTCTCAATTTAAAATGTTATTAAGGAAACTTTGAAATAAATCATTATGCGTATCTTTATATTCAGTGGCCACCTTCAGTTAGGTATTAATTGGCACAATATGATACAAATCTGTTAAGGGCATTCACATGTCGAAGTTATATTGAGGTTTTTGCTGGGCTGTGCAGGAAAGAAAGATTTATTTCTTCATCCAAATGTTTGCATTTCTAATAAACAACTTACCTGGCATGTATGTTTGTGAAAACAGCAGATCTTCGGAGATTATTGGATTATATTTTTTCAAGGGCAAGTTTTCAACATGGAAGTTTAAAAACTTTGTTCTGAGCGTCAGATTCATCCAGAAAACTAGAACAGGCTTTGTGGTTAATGTGCTGAGGCAAGGCCAAACAAAACAGCTCTGATTTTGAATATCAGATAGTTTCTAGTGTTACCGGTAAGGAGAGGAGACTCTATGAAATGTGATTTTCTGCAACTACTGGATGTTTCATACAGGGGAGCTGAACTCAGTTCAGTATATGGAAAGGATGAGGTTTGTGTCATGGAGACATGTAGCACACTGGTGAGGCTTGAGAGTGCATGGGAATCTCTGTAAGGGTGATGGAGGGTGTCTTCCTTCTTTAAGATGCCATGGTTAAAACGCGATCTGTATTTTTGTAACTAAACTTTTTGTTTGGTAACACAAAGTTGTCTCCTGCTGTAATCAGTAAGGCATCAGCAGTTCCAAGACAGCTGCTGTCCCTGCCCTTTTTCTTTTCTTTCTTCCACTTTTTTCATCTTTCTCTCACCTCCCTTCCCTCCCCCTCTGAATTTCCTTTTTCGTACAGTGGGCTTCATGAAGAAACTGGCAATGCAGAATTAGTATTTCAAGTTGATGGAAAATTCAAGAACATAACATAGTACCAGTTTCATCATACTTGGTGAGCTATTTCTGCAAAGGAATTCCTTGACAAACCCTGCTGAAGACAGAATTTAAAGGAAAAGTAGTTAACATCTGGACATCAGTACCCCTAAAATTTTGAGGGCATGTAGTTAGATTTATTATCTTTCTGCTGCTTTTGTTCCTTCTCTAGCTTTTGCATTTTTAAAGGAAGTATTTCAATACCATTTATTCATAAGTCATTGGAAGTTACATTTTTTCGCCACTTTTTAAAAAATAAAGGTTTTTATGGTTACAATATTGTGGATGGATGATGTGTATAACCAGTAGAAATGCTTCAAAGCAGGTTGAAAGGAGGACGCTGGGCTTTCTGAAATGCTCTCTGATTGAATATGAGATATGGGAGCATCCAACTTGTTTTAACAATGAAAACTCTTTTTTTTTTTTTTCTTGTGTAAAAATAGATCACAGTGCAGTGACCCCAGAGGGAGAGAAAGAATGAAAAAGATGCGTATTTTTCTAAAACTCCTGACTATATTGTTACAATCTGTGTCAAAGGATGACAAATCCGAATTGCACTGCTTCCTGTGTTCTTTGATTTAGAGCTTGGTGTGTGCTACACTATTTTGACCTCTTCAAAATTTTGTAATTTAATTAGCAGATTTCTTTTTCCCTATCCAGCCCATTTTGAAGAGGAAAAAAGAGTAGACGTAGACCACTGTGATAACCTTTTATTCTTTTCTGAGTCTAATTGCATATTCTGAATGCAATTTGTATGAAAACATTCTTGTATGAATTTAAATCAGAAGGATATAAAAACAATAAGCAGTATTAACCAATGTGGATTAAAGACTACCTGAACTGGCTAGAAAAAAATTTACTCCCCAGTCACTAATTTATAGGCTTGGTGCTTGCCAGGGTATTTGCCCAGCTGCACCTGCCTTATCAACGTGTTCGAATGTGAATTAGTTAGCACAAAAAGTTGGCAGACGAATAGGGAATTTTTCACCTCAAGGTCAGAAGCAAGGCAGGCTGATAATGATTTAATGCTGTTATGGTCTGATAGTTTGGCATGAACGTGTCTCTGTCTTGCCGTCAGTTGACATGCGTCTACATTCAAAGAAACACTCTTTTCTAACTGACATCCTTTTTACACGAACACTAACTAGCAGGCACCTGCCTTAGTTGGCTAAAAGTTAGGTGTCCTGGCTAAGCTAGTTGTCTAGGCTTCCTCTGTAAGCCGTGGGGTGAGGGATTTTCAGAGTGATTCATACTGTTCTAAGATATGTGTCTAAAATAGATGAGATGACTCATCCTCTGGAAGTACCTGCCACTCTACTGACGACAGAGGGAGACCTAGATGACTAACTTACCCTAGATAGCTAAATTCTGGACTGGTAAGTAATATGAGACAGAGCTCATCACCGGTGTCTTTTTCTTTTAATGAAAAGAGCAAGCGTGCAGTCATTATGAAAAAGTCTGTAAGACCATTGGTCCTGCAGTATATGCTAAAAAAGAGGTGGACCTGCATTGCTGTCCTGCTGTATCTTTCATAAATATGTTGATTTTATTTTTTGCTAAATTAATCTATACCAAGGTGAGGAAAAGAAGATGTTTCTTCACCTTAAAAATCCCATTGGAAAAGGATAAGTGTTATTTACATTACACAGAAGTATGAAGCAACGGGCATGATATTTATTCTGCATCCATTTCCATTATTGAAATTGCTTTCTATTGAAATTGCTTTGTATTTGTACCAGTAGAACTGGATGTAAAATCCATTACGCTTGGTGTTTCTATACTAAAAGGTTGTTAGCATGTATCTGCTTAAGTACAGCACAGCCTTTGAAGATCTGCAGTCTGCAGCAGAATGTACATGACACTGGCTTCACTATTCATTGGTTACTGCTTCAGGTGCACTTTTTGCAGAACTTACAAAAATTAAACTTTAAACTCATCAGTATTTAATTAAAAACCATCACTTGGCCAATTTGAAAATTTTGAAGTCTCAGTGAATATTCAGGAAGTATTCACAACATCTGATTTTAGATACTGACCTAGGTTTCTAAACAAGGAGTCTAGGCACCTTCTGAAATCAGTGGAGGACAGGTTAGCACCTCCAAGGAAAAATTCAGAGCAACTAAGGTAAGCAGGATGCTAGTGCTCTGGTTGCCCCCCAGAGGACTGACACTGCTGCCTAGACAGAATCCTCTGAAATAACTTCCGAGATGCCTATCCCTCTGTATTTACTGGGGAGGAAGCCGAGCCTGATTTTGTAGACTGTTGAAGTGGGCGACATGAATACTTCCCTTATTGTTTCCTATCATAATTTTTAGGTCAGGAATACGCTGTCAACTTAGAGCAGAATATTTTTCTGAATATATCTAGAATGTATTTCTGAATGTCAGGCTTAGCTTGCATTAAAAGTGCCTGCTGCATGGTTAATGTATGTAGTATGCTCAGTAATGTTAATGTAGTAGTACGTAATATAATGTAGTAGCAGTATGCGTGTAATGTAAAGTATGTAGTATGCTCAGTTTTAAACTTTTTTTTTTTTTTTGTAACTTAAATGACTGAGCACCCCCCACATGCCCAGGATAGTCAGCAAAGTCCATTTGGTTTTCTCAGAAAGTTTGTCTTCATTTTGTGTGCCTTCTGGTTGAATCATAAACAATACTAATCTCTTTGGTGTCTGCAGGGCCTCGAGTACCGAGCTGCTGGCTGGCACAGGCACCGTAAGGCCCTCTTCATTTGCTGTTGCATTCAGAGTGTTTAGAATGCAATGCTTTGGATCAAACAGCCTGATGAATTTTTATATTCTTCTGTTGGTCAACAGCTGCCTTACCTAAAGCCCTACGCTCTTACTGTAGCTTTGAAAGTACAATAACTGGTTATATATTGCTTTATGCAGATTGTACAGAGCTTAGAAATCCAGGGACTTGAACCGATTTGCTACGGTTTGAAAAATCATCTACGGAGTTTAGGAAAGTATTGACATGGTAAGTTGAGATCTGTGGATTTTTCTTTCCCTTAATATGGAAGTCCAAGTTTACAGGTAAAGCACAAAATCAGGGAAGGGTGTAGAGAAGATACAGAACAAAGACCAGCCTTGATCAATCTTCATTGCACACAGAGAGAAAACAGCATGATATAGGATATTACATTCTCACCTGGGGGAGGCGGAGTTTCCAGACTTTCAGGGAGAAAAGGAGGCATGTTACAAAAGACAAATGACAGCTATAAGTGCTGTACATCGGGCATTGTCTTACAGTGAAGAAGCTTAGATGACAAAATTACTTTAATATGGTAACCATAAGAAATAGTGAATGTGTTCACCGAAGACAATAAACAGCCTTGACTCTGTTGGATAAGTTCAAATTCTACTCTTTGGTAATTCTTGTTTTAAAGACAAAGGAAGGTAAAATTGCAAAGGACACAAGGGTGTATCCAGGGGAACAAGAACATCATTTATAGTCACCAGAGTTGTTTGATGAGGCTCACTTGCTAGATACCTGATAGCAAGGAAGACCAATCTGTCACTGTATGGTTCCATAAAGAAGATTTGTCTATAATAGGGAGCATTAAACAGGGGAATGGAAATTACTTGAGCAGCTACTGAATTAATTTTCCTTTTAAACATACTCTTCTCTAAAGATAACAACCGGCTGGACAGCATGGCAAGTTTTGTATCTGAGTGCATTTGTTAAAAAAGGACTGTGAGAAGTTTGCTGGTTTTGAAAATAAACCTGACTGTGCTGTCAGCTAACTATCCCCCTTACCTAAGGCAAAACTTTAAGTGATGCATAATACAGGTAGGACTCCGTTGTGGACTCCTGAAATCATTACCTCATACAAACTGCTACTATTGAATAGAGAAATGTAATTGTTTCTCTAGAGGGTGATGAATGTGATTCATTATATTTGATCTTTTTTGTACCAGAAGAATACTGCTGATACTAGCTCTGAAGACTTTTTGGTGAATCAAAAGGAGACTGCTAGTTTGGAGCATTTCTCTGTCAGTTTGAAATCCCCAAGCTGTAGCTTTGAGCTCGGCAGCAAGCGCTCTGCAGTAGTACCAAGAGAGCTGAAATAATCAACAATAGAAACCTTTTATCTCGTGTCTGAAATCCATAGATAGAAAGGGAATGTATATATAAATATTTCTCTTTAATATTTCACGTCGTGCTTCCACTTAAGAAGTTTAAAGTTCTTTCACCATGAGTGGACATAAGCCAAACCAAGCCACAGGATTAATCATAAATAATTTACGTGAAATCCCTCTACTAAGATATCCCGCAATTTCATAAAGAATGAACACATGTTCTGAGAATACATAAGGATTGCTAAAATTAGCTTGCTTTAACACGCCTGGGAACAACACATGAAGCTGCTGTTGCGGTTTTTCTGACATAGCTGATCATGTTGCTCGCTGTTCACAACAATTAAATGCTCTTTTTCTGCCTTTTTTTTTTTTTCTTAGAACCGCTTCCAGATTAAGAAAAAAAAATCTACTAAAAATTCTGAACAATGTTGACTGGTAAAGGCTGTAGAACAACTATTGCTGCAATAAACAGGATTAGTTTTGGATTACTTTCTCTACAAAGACTCTGCAGCAGTGCCTTACTCCTCCTTGCTGAGAAACGTCAACCCTTTCAGGTCTCCATGGTTATCTCACAGAATGAAAAGTAAAAGCATTCTGGGATGATTATATAAAAACTTGTAAAGGGTAAGTGCAAACTAAAAAACAGTGTTTGAGGACGAAACAGTGCATTTTCAGATGGCTGAGTCTGTGGATGTGTATGGTTGGAGAGATGAATAGGAGCATGGGATGGACCTTGGTTTGGGGAAGATACAGAAGAGGCCTTAGTGATTTATCAGTGTATCTTTTGAACATGTACCTACCAATTTGATTAAAGCAACAAGGAATGATAATTAGCTGGATTGTATTTGGAAACTACACCGGTGGTTTAATTATTAAATTTAAACATCAGTAAAGTACAAAATATGCAATATTCCTGAAACACCTGTGTTAAAGAGATTTAAGAACACAGTTAAGGCTAGGTTTGCATATGGCTGTGCATACCATTAAAGCTGGGGAAGTGTGGATTTCTGCCATGTTCTGTAAATGTAAGATACATAAATTAGAATTGCTTAGGGATAGTGTTGCTTACATGAATCGCATCTCCACTGTTTTTCATTTATGAATAAATGTGCTTGGTGTGACTACTCTTGTCTCACGGTGATCTCAAACAGAAGAAAATATCCTGTATGCCATGGCTTGCATATATATAATATCCATAAGCTATGTTTCTCAGTATTGATTACAGGTGTTTTATGTTTACAGACAATTCAAAGCTGGGGGGACTGAAATACACCTGAGAGAGGTTTAATATTGATGTGGAGAAGTAGTCTGAGAAAATCAGCATGCAGTTCAGGGGCAAATTCAAAGTACTGCTCTATTTAGATGGTATTTCTTATCTAAAACGCAGTATGAGGAATGGATAGTGGTACTTAGGTTAAGCATGAGTCAACAGTGTCGTGTTACTATAAAAAAGTAAACATGCTGGGGAGACATGACAAATATCATATATTTAAATGACTTGAAAGTAGAAAGAGAATAACCTGTCTTGTGGGCTAATGGGAGTAGGAAAATATAAAATGGGCTTAAATCATGGGAAAATTTCAGGCAATAATTACATTATTTTTGCTAGGCATATTGAAAGCACTGGGACTGTGGAGGCTTCTCTGCCTGCTTGTTTATGAGCTGGTCAGACAAATATCTGTCAGATATAATAAATACTGCCTTGGGACTAGATACGTCTTTCGGTTCCTACCAGCTCTGGACTCTATTATTCAATATGGTAATAAAACTTTCCAAGTAGTTTCATACAAATATGCATAAAGATGCAATTCAAAGGGAGTATAAAGCCTTTGACACTAAGCACTGCATGAGATCTGCAATTTTCCTCCACTGTATAATCTACTTCTGTTTTCAGTGAAGTAAATAGTCAAGTTTCTAGCTTAGCTTTAATTTCATATTGTCATCTCTGTGTCACTCCTTCTTCACATATCTCATCTAACCCACAGAGCCCTGTATCAAAATAATACCTTTGCCACCTTCCTCCTCCTCAGTAGGTAGGGGCAACACAGAAAAGGAAACAGAAACCTCCGTGGAGAGGAAACTCAATTCAAGTTGACGATATGATGCTGCTGTTGAAAAGGCAAAGCTTATTCTGTGGTGTATTAAATAAACATCATAAGTAAAGCACTGGAGGTAGTTGATCTACCCTACTTGGCATCAGCTGGGCTACTGCAGGGCGTCACAACATTAGAGAGAATCCAGAGGACAACAACAAATACAAAAATTTTAGAAAATGTGACCTGTAAGAGACAGCAGAATGCAGCGTAGAAATGGGGTGTGGGGAATTCTCCCTCTCATTTAGGTGTCTCACTCACACTTCAGCTATATGTGTTTAGGGAGGAGTATTTAGTGTTTAATGAGATGTATATGTATATATGTGTATATATAAAGAACGCTCTTAAGGGAAGCACGTTAACTCTTCCAGTCTGTAAAAGGCTGTTACAAAGGCAGGAGCTGTCACTTGAGCAAGAAGATAGCAATTTAATTTTTTATCAAAACCTATATTCGAGAAGGGCTTCTGTCTAAAGCAAGACAAGCTCTATTATGTTGCTGCTTCTTTAACATTTCTGTGGGAAAATTTTAGAAATAGGTTACCCAAATATCTTTCAGGGCTGGTCTTGATATACTGAATTTTGTTCTCAACAGGTCCATCCCCATTCTGGGACGTTTCCAAACCTGAATTTCTGCAATTTCTATTATTTGATAGAGTTTGCTCTTGGTATTTGTAATCAACTTTTTTCTCCCCTGTTTTCATTCTGTCACTGTGTCCAGAATATCTAAGGCAGTGGAAGAGAAGCCTCCCGAAGATCAGTGCTAACACTGCTATGTAGTGCTTTTGTACTTGATTGCTATCAGAAAACGTAGCAGAGTACCCCACAGACAGGCTTTGTGGAAGAGTTTTCCTGACAGACCACCATATGCTGTATGATTAGGTCTGGTTGGACACATATAGTGTTTTCTTCACTTGGGACTTGGTGAAGGGTGGTTGCCCCTGCTACACACAAACCAGGAGGTTTCATAAGGCAGTTCATACTTTGCATTCTTTCATTTATGGCCCCAGCATGCCTAGGATTAGACTGCAAAATGAGAGTATGCATAAAATATGTACTTTTACACTAGCTCACTGGCCCAAAATACTTTTACCAATCCGCAGCTGTCGTGGTTTGGGCCAGATTGTCCTGGTTTGAGGTAAAACAGGACCGCAGTCTAGATGAAAAAGAACCTGAGGGACAATTTAAAGAGGAATTGTTTAAGGAACGTCAAATGTCTTTTATTTTATATTGCTGAATCTTTGATCAGGATAGGCTGCATTTTGCTGGGTATCACACAAGCACATAAGTCTTAATTTCCACCTCAAAGTGCTTGAGTTTTGTCTGACTCCAGCCCCTACTTATCTGATGATAATGCCATTTGCTAAAATGAAAGATACTGAAAAATGCCTATTTCATGTTACACACCTCCATAAATACAGAGGTGTCACAGTGTGGAAGATGTCTCCAAACAAAAAGGACTAGAACTGATCTCTTGTGATGGCTCTCAGATGTAATGTAGTTTTCAGATACCTCACACCACTAACACTACCTTAATCCACTGGGTAAAGATCTTTCCAGACTGAAGTGACTTGGGATTTTGCACTGCTATTCAGTGCAATCAAAGGACTTTTGAGTGTATTGAAAACCACTGCAGAAAGGAAATTTTAGGTAATTTGCATTATATAGATTGGGGAGCAGGTTTTGAGGCTTGGTTTTTGTGTGTGGGGTTTTTTTCCTAATAAATACACTGTATTTCCTGACACCTGCTATTTTTTCTTTTTAAAGTTCATATAGGATACCAAATGGGTTGACAATGAATTTGCAGCCTTTATTAAGGACTTCGTATTACAAACTGTTGCACTTTAAGTGACCCCTGTCTATTTTAAGCAGTGTAGGGATTGTTTCCGTTTGCACAGCAGCATCCCAAGTTACTCTTTTGTACAAGGAAGAAATACTTTTATTAAATGCTGAAGTATGTGCAGTCAGTAATGTCTGTGAAACAGTATTGGAAACCTGTCATTAGTAAAAAGTTTTCAAATTTGAGAAATTTAATTGCTTTTCTCAATTTCCTGTGAGACAAAAAAAAATCTAAGAGATTTTTCCCATTATATGTAAGTGACAGCAGACTCATCTTTTGAAATAATCATCAATTTCCTCATTAAAAGTTCTTACCTGGATTTTTATAGAATTCATCTAAAATATCATTTATCTTCTATTGAACAGTAGATTCCTCAAAATAATTACATTCTGCTGGAACATATTTGCATCTTTTTAACCTAATCTATCAAGAAGCATCTTTCCATTCTTCTTCTCACTCTCAATTTCATCTGAGTTTTAATTTCAGAATAAAAAAAAAAAAAATCACTCTTCTTGTTAAATTTAAGTAGCTATTGTCCAATATCTGAAGATACAACAAAACATCTGCAGATAAATTTCTAAATCTGGTTTCTGGAGTTTATTCCTTTTTATTTTATGATCCATCAATGGCTTTGATTGTGCATCGCTTTATAAACCTCTATTCAAGATGCTTTCCAAAAGAAAATGAGATTTATTTTTTCTCTGTGTTCTCTGAACTTTCTTTTTCTGTTCTCTGCCTCACGTCTACTACTTCAGAAACTTTTGAATCTAGTGCCCCGTGTCAACCACATTTGAGAAAGGAAAAAACTTTGAGGTAATAATACAAGTTTCATGACTGAAGATGCTTAAGGAGAGGAGCTGCCTTGAGCAACTATGAAGGACAGGCTGTGTAAAAGAGCATTCTTCAATCAGAGAAGCCATATGGGAGCTCAAACCTGAGAGACATATCTGTAGAATACTTTATGGGTTCCAGTAAATTTCATGGCACGGTTATTTATTTCAGTGGAATTATTCAACTGTTTGAAAGTCAAAACTCCAAATAATATACAAGTGAGAACAGTGTAAAATAGTATAAAACTATGGAAAATCTCTAACAAAGATTGCGGTGTGACTTTTAAGTCCTCTATCGTTTATGTATTATATTGAACTAGTGTACTAATACTAAAAGGATAGTAGAACTAAATAGAGATAATGCCATCAGTGGCTTACAGAGGTGGAAATTTAATGGAAATATGAAGTGCTGAGTCATAGTTAAAATTTTCAGTGATGGAATATGGGATCCTATCATTCTCTCAAATTTTAAGTGGATCTGGTGAGTTTTGAAAGAGATATTACAATATTCTCATTAATTCATTTAATGGATAAGAAAAAATATGTCAATTCTTCTAAATGTGTTCACTTGCAGAGCACTTTTAAATGCCATCAGGAATTTTAAGAGTTCCTTACCCGTGGCCTGCAGCCACAAAATTTAATGTAAGTATTTTTGCTCTTGGTTTATGAGGATGGGAGTATTGATCCAAGATGGAAATCCTTGTGACATACAGCTAAATTCAGTGAAAGTTGTTGCAGGGAGCTGGAAATTGCCAGATGTATATGAGGAAACAACACAGAGCAGCAGAATACTTCCGTAGGGTTGGTGATATAACTGGACATGGTATAGTGTGTTTAGGTCTGGGCAAGTCGCTGTCCTGAAGGTCTTGACAAGTTGGAGAGTATACAACAAGTGCAATAAAAATGGCTTGGAAGTGGAAGAGAGAAAGTAGAAGACTGAACTTGTACAACTTGGCTACATGACAGCCAAAACTCTACAAAGTCATGATGACAATTTATAAATACTTACATGGTGTACAGAAAAAGAGGAGAATTATGTAGTTCAATTAACAGGATATAGAATTGAGAAAGAAATGAAGAAAAATTAAATTGATCAGTTCTACGACTCAGTTCCTGTGATGTTAAGTTGCAGGGAGCAACTGTCCCCCGCAAGAGAAGAGGAGGAAGCACCCTTTATGGAAAAACACCAGTAAATGGCCATTAGTGAATAATCCTATTCAGATATGAGGTGTAAATCATAACAGATTCCTAGTTTAGCAACATATAACCCCGACGGAAGTAACGTGACCATATTGTTTGACCTACTCTGTAGTGGACGGGACATTCTTAAAGCAATTCCTGATTGCATTAGATTTCCTTCTCTGTTACATATGGTTGCAGCCTTGGTGTCCACGTCATTATGCAATTTCTTTTTTCCAGTTCTTCACCTGCAATATTCTTTAAGCAGTGAACCAAAGCTAGGAGATAGACAGTTTGAGAGCATGGATGTGAGCCCTGTACTTGTGAGGGAGGAAAGGGAGGGGGAGCAGGAGAGATTGGAAAATGATGTTCAGCGTGTCTTTTCTTTCTGCTTGTTTGCTTTCTCTGTACAGTTTGTTTTGCTGCTGAACACATCATATAAGAAAAAAATCTATATGTATCTTAGGACTAGTGGAGGATGGGTATTCTCTCACTACTGGAGAGGAGTTTAAAGGAATTCCGTATGTCTTGATGTATACATTTTCAGAATGAAAAATTAAAATTAAGGGAAGATGTTCTAATTTCCATGTAGTCAAAAAAAAGAAGGAATTTAATGAGAATTGTCTGTTGATAAACGCTTAGCCCAATTAGTTCAACCAGGTGAATTCCATAGTAGAATTACTGGGAAAGTGCAATGAGTTTTCTGGCCATGTGGTCCTGGGGCACCCAGATAATGATAAGGACGGAGCAGTGGATGGTAAGCTGCCTCCTTCTGGTCAGTCTGTTTCTGATACACATTTAAAGAATACATGAATCTCACAGTCTGGCAAATATGAGGTGCAGGACTGTTCCTTCTGTAAGATTATTAGACCATTGCTTGGTACAGCGGAGAGATGTGTTCATTGTCAAGAGTATTCCCACTGCTCCCCTACCCTCTCTGCTGGCCCCATCCCACAGAGCTGGCCATGGCAGCAGCGGAATGAGAAGCAAATGCAGAGCAGAACCCTCTATGACGTAAAACTCAATTTTCTCCTGCTATGTGATTTTTTTTTTTTTAAGTGCAAGCTCACAATCAGATTGATGTGTTGTTTTCTGCACAAATGTATTCTCTCCATTGCAACTGTAGCTCCTTTTCGTGTCTCAGTATACCTAATCTGCAGCTGCATTTGCCGAGACCTTCGTGCTCGATTCTACTGTATTTGGGATACATACATTTTCTTGAAAACCTGCATCTTTCCCTCCTTCAAAGAGGCCTCTGAAGAGGAACACTGCTGTAGTACCCATGAAAAATTATCCAAGCAATAATAGCTGAGTTGTGTAACAATAGATGCACCTTCTTAAAAACCTTTCAAGCTGTTCACGAACTGTCCACTTTCTGTACTTTTTTGCCCCATGTCAGTTTACTGATCACACACACCTGTGGCTCCTGTTTTGAACTAGGCTCCATCATTGAATTTTACACGCATGAAGATGCAGAGCCCTGCAGTAATGCTTAAACATAGACTGTGTGAATGCCGAGGCCTGACTGAGAGGCTCTCTGAAGTCCCAGGAGAAATTTGCAAAAAAAGATTTCAGGATTGAAAATAGAGATAATAAGTTATTTGAAGCAAAGGCTCCAAGCACCATGTGTTTGTGCGGCATCCAGCACGGTATCACCTTGATTATGCCCAGAGCTTTTGAGTCCTGGTTATTGTACGTGACAATCCCAGGTTGCATTATTTTGTTTATAAATTATATCATTTTCCTCTTTTTCCCTTTCTTGCCATGAACACTTTTTATCTTCCTTCAACCTAGCTAATTTTTTTTCCCCTTTTATGAATATTTATCTTCCTATCTATCATATATTAATTTGGAAAAGAAAAAGATAATTTTAAAGAGTTAAATAAACAATAGGCCCTAGTTTTAAGCCAACAAAGCCATAATACTTAGTATTCCAGGGTTGAACCAAACTATTCATCCTCTGTGGCTCCAGGACTTAAACCAGCTCTAAAATAAATGGGCACAGTCCCAAATACTGAGGCTGACTTGTTATCACTATATGTACTTTTCAGATAACAGACATTAAATAATTCACTATACAAAGTCTTATTTCAATTAAAATGGTAAAACTGATAAAGAAGTTTTCTTTACTTTTGGGAACAGATCTCTGGCTTGTAATTGCATTAATTACAAATACACACAGTTGAAAAGTTATTCAAATGCAAATTTTCTTAATGAGAAGAAAGCAACTGGGAGTATAATTTTTAGTTGTTGCAGTTAATGAAAGTATTTGATTTTGTTTTAATTGCACTTTTAATAAAATAAAGTGCTCTCACAGTGATGAGATTTCCCTAATACAGCATCATCTAACAGCAGTGCTAGAACTTCCAAATGTTGCTGGTGGTGGATCGATCAGGCGGCACTGGGCCCTCAGTGGAGATAAGTGAAGCAAACAGCATTTGCTCCTGGGCAGAGCTGTACGTGATGAGGTGCTGATCTCTGCCTAGCAGCAGTGTACTAAAGTAAAGCACTAGGCAGACAATTTATGCCTTAAAAATACAGGGGGAGGAGTAAATAGAGTGATGTCTGGGCCCCACTATTTTCATAACTTCGAATCGCAGAGGAGAAAGTTGGCGGAGCCAACTGGTCCAGTGTGTCTGCACTGTTTTCCTTATGACAATACCCCCACACAAACTTCTGTAAGTGTGCCCAAGTTTTAATTAAAAACCAAATAAAAATGAAGTTTAAGTGGGGAAAAAGCCTATTTACTTCATTTTGTTTCCTTGCTAGTTTTGAAATACATTTATGTACTGCAAGAAAGTAATTTCACAGAAAGTGGTGTGCTCCCTTACGCGCAGCTAGTGTTTACAGATCACGTGTTGAAGAATACTGACCTAGTCCGCCCCTCTGCGCATGAGGCAGGGTCAGCTACACCTAAGCCATTCCTTACGGAATTTTATTCCACCTTATCTTTAGAAGCCTTTGGTGATCGTGGCTTTCCAGGCTTGGACTGAAGCTTGGGACATTCCCGTTCTCAATGAAGTTATCATGATGCAAGAAGCAAGGAAAAGGAATGCCTTCTAAAAGTCTTTTCAACCTTATGGAAAGAATTTACATCTCATTAACCAAAGCTAGGGACTTCTTAAATTATTTTTTTTTCTTGGAAAAATGTTGTTTTGAGTTTTTTTTAACCTTTAAGGTGTTGATATTATAAAAAGGCTTGGACTTCTTTAAAGATTCTCTAATATTTTGTCATCATTGGTAAGGAACTGCAGTAACTTCTATTCAAAAGGATTGATATCAAAATGATGTCCCTCCTTCCCCAAGCTTCCTACCCTCAATTTTCTTTCCACTCTAAATTATTATTAAAAATAACCAAGTATATAAATATTAGTGAATTACTCTTATACCTGTCAATCTTGCAAGTGAGATGGTATCTCTGAGGGAGAGCAATCACCTGGGAAAAAGGGAAGCAAGAGCCTGGTAGCTCAGAGACAGCATCCTGCCCCTCTTCACCCTTCAGTCCAGGAGGGTCAGAGGAAAAAAAGTAGCTGTGTTTGGCAAATCCCATCACTGCATGAGCCTCCTGGTACCCAGGAGAAGCTGTATCTAAACCCCAGTGGGTTAGTTTTCCTCACCTGTGAATTCAGAATGCCAAGCTTTCAAACTGGTTTTGCAATTTAAAGCAACAGTGAGTTCCAGAAAGGCTTGGTCTATTTGCAGACGATTTAGGCACAGCGAAAAGGTAAAATGAATCAAGTATATCAGAATGTTTTCATTTAACTCTAATTATAACTAACATAGATGAAGGTGTGATTGATAAAAGATTCCCCTAATAAATCTCAGCTGCTTGCATCATATATAATGAAGAAATCTAGTTACTTTTAGCATTTTGACAGGCTATCATTTGGTATAGGGACTGAGTGTTAATTTTATAAATTTTTTCAAATAAGCAAGTATTTCAGAGGTACATACATGGAATTTTTTTTTTTTAGATATTATGCATAAATGAAATTTAGAGAAAAAATACACATATCTTAAACTGAATAGATTCACCATAGAATCCTGATAAGCTTTCACCTGCTGTTAATTTTCCTCTGAGATGAAAACACTACCAAGCAACAAAAACAGATGTCTAAGCACATCTTCTCAGAGTGGAAAAGAGGGTTTAAGATTCAAACTTCTAACAGATTTTGCTTGTAAGGAACAACCCATGGAGCCCATGAAGATCTGTTAGATAAATCTAACAATCCAATATATAAGGCCACTCATATGACAATCTCCATATTTTACAAAGGAAAGGTAAGGGTTACAGGAGTGAAGCAAAGGGTGTGGCAAGAGCAGGAAGCAAAGGACATCATCCTGGGAAAGGGAAGAGAGTATAGCAAAGTTCAGGTCAGAGAGCAATGAAAGGATAGAGCAGCAAGAGGGATAGTGGATAGTAGGTGTGGGGTCTTTCCCAGTTTTCCAGTTTTTTCCCTTGTATGTGAATGAGGGATATCTCCTAGTCAGCTCTAAGCATGTCACCTTTCTCCCACAGAAGCTTGTGGAAAGGGACTGTTTGTGACCTCCTCCACCCACCCTGGGGGACATGGCCAGAGTTGTTTTTTTCACGTTGTTTCTGCTCTAGGAGTACCTACGCTCATTTGACAGCATTTGGATGAATGACCCAGAGAACCTTTTCATGTGCAAAGGATAGCTGGTTTGAGTGCTCTAAAATCTCAATTTGGAGTACATTGTAGTGATGGAGGGCCAGAGATACGCTTTGGGGAATTTGTGACCTGGGGTTCTCCAGAGGTAGCCTTTGGAGGAAGTAAGAGCAAGCTTTTCTTACAACTGTCAGATTCCATGAATGTTTTTTGCTTCTTAAATACTATTGCTGTAATGGGAAGAAAAAATGGAACAGGATCTGGATAGGCAGCATGGCGGGAGTAACTTGTGCACTTTGAAATGGGGAAGGAGATAATGACAGAGGGAGACATCAATTTGCTTTTAAATGCTTACTATTACTGTAACCATCATGTCATGAAAAGTCATTGACATCTTGAGCTATAGAGCCAAGTTTCTTTTCTCTTTCAAATACAGTCTTTCAGACACAACCATAATCTCCATTGTGCTATAATAAAGCAGAAGCTTAGGGATGGAAACTGGGCATTTCTAGCACCCCTGCAGCTAGTTGAGTGAAGAGTGATGTGGGATCCCTAGAGCCACTCACTGGCCTCGGGTGGGACACTTGTGACCATGCCCTGTGAGTTAACCCTTTCCTTCTCTGTGCAATATTGACGGTGGTGTTTCCCCCTCCAGTAAGTGCCAAGGAAAAACATTGCCTGGTTTTGCATACCTGAATTGAATCGCTATAGCCACATCTTAAATGGATATCTGCAACTGCTTAAAAGTCCACTCACATGTACAAACCCAAATGTAAATGCATTCTCTTCAAGGAAGAAAGTAATTCACTGCTGAAAAACTCTGCTAAGGCAGTAAATGCATCCCAGGCATATCTTGTGCCCTTTCAGAGTGGGAAAGTCAACAAATATTACACTTCTAGAAAACCATGAAATGAAGAGTTACTTTAAGTTCTCAAATAACCTTAATTCTACCTTATTTGAACAACAACCCAATAAACACACAAATTCTCTCTGTCTCAAAAACTGTACTGAAGGAGAAGCTGCTCATGGTTTCTCTGTGTTCAGATTTGCCCTAATTCAAAAAAGTACACTCTACCTCCTAAATTTACAGCTACCTCACCCCTCTCATCCCACCCCTTTAGCTTGATGCAAATGTGCAATATAACACTTTTGTTTGTTTGTTTTTTCATTAGTCTCCACACAAATTGTATTAAACTCCAGCTTCAGCACTGACAAGCTTTACAACGAAAAGGCCTGTAAGGTGACTAATACCCACCTCCCTCCATGGAAGTGCTCAAATGTGGTATATTGTATCTTTTAAGGCACTAGCACATCTCTTTTTTCGTTGATCACATGGCAAGTACTGAGAGAGGGGCTCCTGTTCCTCCTGTGCCGACCATCCCCTGATGCCTTCTCTCGGACTCACGGCTCACCCACACTGCTCTCGTCATGTGCTGCAGTTATTCCCATTGACAGCAGGACACTGGGACTTTTCCCAGCCCTCCCAGGGGTACTGTCCCCAAGGGGAGAGGAGTCAGGACAGAATTCAACTTGTCTGTATTTCCTGAGCTTTCTTACAAGTTTCAGTTCTGCTGATTTGAAATTATACAAAGGTGCTGCCAGGCAGCTGTAATTATTCTCAGTAAATTTTTAAGTAAAAGCAAAGTACTGGTCAGCATATACAAAGTGACTCAGTGTCAGAAGAAGGAAAAAACCTCAGTTTTAGTCTTTTGCACTGTTTGTCTAAGTATCTCACTTGCATAGCTCAAGTGACTGTTGATCAATTTGTCTTACACTCTGTAGTAAGTTGGGCTTTACAACACCCTTAGTGGCATGAGGTGGCAGAGGTCTGGCTTTCACACAGTGTGAAATTCCAGCTGTAACCAGTGGGAGTGAACTGCCTCAAACATTGGGGCCAAATCTATGACCCTGAAATGTAAGGACTAGGAGACACCTCCAGAAATCATGCAGTCCATTTTTCTATTAAGAGGCAAGACTAACTATGCACAGGCCATCAAGGTCCATGGCACCAGCAAAAAGGCTCAGTACACCTGAGTGATCCCATCCAGCCCAGCATCTACTGCTGTGACCTTGTGTGCAAGGGTGAGCAAGGAAAACAGCCGTTCCTGGCCACACGTGAAGGTCTGGAGTCATGGAAGGGTCCTGGTCATCTCCATACACCCATGCACGCATTCCTGCGATCTGCTGACATGCTTACTGGGGAGGAGGGCACTGCTCTCCTGTGACTGTGGGGAGAGGAGTGTTGTACTTCTGTTTGTGACCTACACAGACTATAATTCCAGCCAAAGAGTTGAACAAAGGGGACCATGCTGGCACAGCCCATTGCTGAGGGGCATGTATGTGCTTAATATGGTCTTGCACTAGAATGGCGGGGATTCCACCACCTCCTTGGCTAACCTCTTTTAAGGCTTATAATTAGAAGGCAAACTGTTGATCAGCATTCCCTTAAGCATGATTGAAAAATCATGCTGACTGAAAAGTAATTGTGTAGTGTTTTCATCTTTTGAATAGAAAGGAGTCATTTTGCCTAAGGGTAAATATCTGAAAGTTGGTTGTCGATGTCTAGACTCATCAACCTAGATTCCCTTTATAGCCAGCTGAAAGAAACAGGCACCTCCAGGGCGTGATTCATCTGTCTATCTTAGAAGAGATGTTAAGTGGAGAAGGATTGCTGAAAAAATTATTAGAGTTGTACAGGAAATGGTATTCATATTCTGTGGGAAATGGATTTAAAAAACTTGTTTTCTTCAATATTAGAGTGAAGAAAAAACTTTCAGAATTTCAGGAAAATTATGTATTTAAAAATTCACTCTTGCTCAGTAAAATGAAGAGGTTTTTTCCTGATGGTTTCTCCTTACTATGTTTTATAATTTATAATGAAAAAAATTACACTTGAAGATGAAAAGAAATTTTAATAAGAAAGACTGAAACATGATCAGGTCTAACTGAAATATTTTGATTTCACTGGGATGCTTCAACTTTGATTGGTTTTGCCTCATGAAAGGTCACCAAAATTGGCCCATTCTTACAGAAAGTTTTGATTTCCACGGAATAGCATTTTTGTAGAAAAGTGTGATAATGGAATTTTTTCAACCAGCTGTAGCAGTTATGTATGAGTGGACAGGCCTGTGTAAAATTAACTTTTTTTAATCTCAAGACCCTCTTTATAAAAACATTCTGCTTTCAATTAACGAAGTTATTTTAACTTTCCTTAGGCTAACAAGTAGCTCTCACTTAAGAAAGGGCTAACTGGCATAGTTTTGAGATATCTCTTATAAAGACAAGCTTCTAATAAAAGTAAAATAATTAGGCATATAAGATTACTTTGTGCTAATTTGTTGTCACAATTTTCTTGAGGGACATGACCAATAGACTTAAGTGTCATATAGTCCCTACTTTCATGTGACCAAGTGTGACAAAGAAAATAAACAGAATGATGCCGTAATAAGGAGAATTTGTATTGGTGTCCCCATAAAAAATTAGCCAGTGATTTGAATTTTGTATTATTGAGTGAATGATGGATATCAAGCTATCTGAGACTGTGAAGCTAATACATTGAGCTACAGTATGACAATAACGAGCTGTGACAGTCTAACTGAGTAAGGGAAAGTTTCACAGAACTGTGTGTCTGGAAGGAAGACATCAAAGTTGACAAATGACTTCTAGCTAACTTGCTTCCTTCTCCAAGGCATGTTCTAGTGATGCTGAGGGACAGATGTTAAATGGAGCTAGACAGAACTGAACACACTTCAGTGAATATCTTGCTGATAGAATGATTTACACACCAGGAAGAGAGAAGAAAAATTTTTAGGGAAATGTGAACAATATTTTAGACTTTATTCAGACGTACAATGTACAATTCACCTCACCAAATGGTGAACTGTCTACTACACAGCATTTACACTGGAGAGTAGCAAGCACACTTTGTAGTCAATGGAGAGAAGTACGTATTTCTAGGGCACATTTTAGATACATGCTTTAGCATGAACACATCTAAAAAGCATTTATTTGTCTCACTAGATTAAAAAGGAAGTCTAGGGTAACCAGTTTAGATGCCAGCGCTTACAACGGACCTATCAGAAATCTTCAGTGCAGTCTCAGGATTTGATACACTAAACCACTGCCTACAGAATATTTCATAATTAATTTTCCATTTTTATTATATTGATTTTTTTCATCAGCCACTTGGATTTAATTCAGTGCCAGATGTTTTCTGTAGACTAATTAGCTAACTGTTTGAGGGAGTAATGAAAGCTGAAATATATAAGTGATAGTCTAGTTAGGAAGAATCTGGCTGCTACACATCTAGACCAACCAGAGGAGGAAAAAATGTTATCTTCTTGTAAGCTCTATTAACTTTTTGCCAGGATGAAAACAAATTGAGTTAACAAGAACATGCTAATTAAATAAAAAAGATTTTGGCTTATAGTTCCTAGCATAATACTGTATTATTCTTCCCCTATGGCATCACATCTCCATTTCATAGAATCATAGAATGGTTTAGGTTGGAAGGGACCTTAAAGATCATCTAGTTCCACCCCCCCTGCCATAGGCAAGGACACCTCCCACTAGACCTGGTTGCTCAAAGCCTCATCCAACTTGGCCTTGAACGCTTCCAGGGATGGGGCCTCCACAACTTCCCTGGGAAACCTGTTCCAGTGCCTCAGCACCCTCAGAGTGGAAAATTTCTTCCTGAGATCTAATCTAAGTCTCCCTTCTTCCAGCTTGATGCCGTTACCCCTGCTTATACTACTGCAATATTTGGTGGACACAAGGTTAATTCAATGCCTGGGTTGGTTCAATCTGTAGTGCTAGGGCCCTGAGTGCACCAACGAGCCTGAATATCCCAGCCCGGCCTCCCCAGAAGCCTTCCCCATACGTCTCGTGGGGCCCAGCACCCTCATTTCAGCCCATCTCAGGGCTGTCAGTCTCTGCCCCAGCTACATCATGGGGATGTGTGTCTCCAGTCCTGTCTCTGGCCCTGTCTACTTTAGACTGGACCCCCGGCTGGACCCAGGACCAGGAGGATTGTGTGCTGTACCAAGCCTGGGGCTGTCAGTGGGCCCTGCTGCCAGCCCCTGGCTTGCTCTGACACGTTCAGCCCCTGCGGGGCGGCATCCCGCTGGTGAGGGCACAGCCTGCGATGGTGTCTCCCTCCCTAAGATCCTTCCCTGAGGGAGCAGCCAGCCCCTTGCTGCTCCCCAACGTGTTGTCTTTTTCAGTGTCCTCCAAGAGGCTAAAACATTGCTAATCACTGCTTGCCACCATTACGTGTAGGTTGTTTGTACAAGCAAGAGCTGGGCTTCTCTTTCAGAACAAGTACACGGAGTGGGTTTTTTCACCTGAAATTGCAAAAGAAGAGCCCTCATAAGCCCAGGCTAGGACACACTCTCATCTTCCTCGGACATTCAAAACAGCTCTTCACTGAAATGACAGCAGAGATGCCTGGAAAGTGTGGACAAAGAGATTAGATGAGCACTGGGTGCTCATGTGTACGCGAGCTTGGGAAGAGCGGTATGCCAGTGGGTAGTTAGATCCTGGCCTTAACCATGCCCCTTTGACTTCCAGATGAGGACAGATCTTCAGGCACACTGCTGCGCTCTCGGTGCTCAGTGTGAATCGGTCACCCCAAGCACCACTGAGATTTCAGAGACGTGACTTCCAGCAGATGAAGATTGTACAGTGAAGATAATAAAGACCTTCGTATATTTTGAAAATGCTAGGGAATAGGTTCACGTTTTGGCAACTGTAATGGAAAAGCAAAGAGGGGGCAACATAGTGGAAACCTCTGTGGCACAACTGTGTTAGAAACAGCAGTGTTAATGAGAAAGTAACTCAAACAAATGGAAACTACTGAATCAACACCAAAAATGCTGAATAGCTGGCACAGAGAACCAGGTGGGACAACAAATTAATCTGATGGAGTAAGCAAAAAAATGGTATTAGAAAGAAATGTTTTTCGAGACTTATGACTAGAAGGTTTAAATGATGAGACTATATGGTAGCATGCCAATGAGAAGCAAGTTTCTCAACCGACGAGGAAGTTCTTAGACTAAAAGAACATAAAAACAGGCATAGTACAACTGACCAAAGCTCACCTTGGCTACATTTCATGTATCCAACAGCAGCCATAAGCAAATAGAGAAAAATGTAAGAACCAGGTACGTACTTACACCTGATACTCTAGCAGCCTCTAACCATCTTCATCCTATGCTTCATATGGTTTTTGCTTATTGTAACCTTCGGAGGATTTCTCTTCAATTAACTTGTGTAGTGGCCCTTTGAATTAATGGAAACATTCAGACCTCTTTGACAAAGCATTCCCTACCTGGGGCTGTCTTGCACACCCCACCCCACCCCGCCTTTTGTTTTCAACCATGTTCTTTCTGTCTTCATTTAAAGTTCTGTTCTTCTCTTGGAAGAGATACTGAACAGTCCATCAGAGATGAAATGAATGGCTGTAGACCTGTTTGATTGTTTAATGAGATGAGTGCTTTCTGAACAGTATTCACTGGAAAGCCAACTTTGTAAGTAGTTTGGACAGCAAGTTTTAAATGTTTGCCCATTTCCATGCTTTGAATGTCAGTGATTGTTCTGCTTTGAAAGTATCTCATCACTCAGCATTTCAGAAAGAGGACACAGTTGTTAGCACACCTTGCTCCAGCCTGGATAAGTCCTAAGCATCGATGGCATACAAGAGTTTTCTCAATCACTTCCAGCTTATTTTACTTTTTTTTTCCCCCTTTCCTCTTCCTCTTTTTCTTTCCTTTTAATGAGAGTCTGGTTTAGACAAACAAAATAACTCTTTCTTAAGTAACACTGTTGTTATGCAGCACCATTTGGGTTTCAAGCAATGCATTAATCAATTGACATTTCAGAATGGCCAGAAACCTCAGATGCCATCCCTAATAATTTCCATCAGTGAACTGGGCAGTGCCAAGGAGAAACCAAAGCTGCATTTCCTCTTTCTATGTGCTTTACCTAAAAGACCACATAGTTGGTTTTGAACAGCAGTCCGAGAACATCTAAACTCTTCTTTCCATGTAAAATGGTAAAATAAATCTAATAATCCAGAAAGTAAACTTGTTCAGACAAGGAAACAGGAAAATCCAACAGGAAAATAATATGGAAAACATGAAAATTAAATCATATTTGTTTACATCAACTGTTTTATATTTATCCTTTCTTACTTCTATATTTAATGACAAGTTAAAAGCACTAGGTAAAGTGGTCTTCATAACAAAGTTGTCGAAAGATAACTTGACAACAGACCTCCTCTGTTTAGCATAACTGAAACAAGCAAATGTGCATCTTTGCTGTTGTTGGGCCCAAAATACCCTTCACCAAAGCAACACTTCCAGTTTTGTTTCCATGACGATATATGTGACTTTTATGAAAGCTGTGGATCTTTTTCCTAAGAGATGTGGCTAAACCAGCAACATTTCATTTGCCTGTCAGTGTGCTTTTTTTCTCCTCAGTCATGAGAAGATTTTATTCAAGATGTTTATTTCCAAGAAGTTCTACAGTCTTAAACTTCAGTAATTACAAATATTTCATATTTTCTTTCTCTTTTACCTAATTCTTAGCATCCTCGGTGTAAGAACATCCTCTTCGTTCATTTTTTCTATTTCTGTTTCTATAGTATTTCACCTAATCCATCTCTTTTTTTAATCTTAAGATTATATATTTTTTCTGTCTGTAGCCAGACTAATTTTCTTCCATTTCAACTCCTTCAGTGCTTCATTGCCTTAATTCCATCTATACTGAAGATTCTCCTCTCTTCTTGTCAGAGTTACATAAACATAATAGGAGCTGTTTCATAAAACAGTCTTTTGATACTTGTCTTCACTCCCTGTATTATCATTCTCTAATTAGCCTGTTCTTGATCAGGTAACAAGTTTCTTCCTTAATACAGGGTCTGTCTTCAAGCTTTTATTTTTTTTCCACACATAATGTTACTTCATCTCGATCCGATTTCTTCAATATTAATTTTGAAAAATATTTGCTTTTCCTATAACCTAATATCAAATTTCCATGTAAGGAGATGTTTGGTCACATGAAGACCAAAGTCACCAAAAATGTTCATTTCTTTACAAATTATTTTAAGACAATTTATTTTTCTTCTTTTTAGTTTCCTTTTCTTTCCTTGTTCTGTACTTTTCATTCTTCCTTTATTCTATCAATAAAATGTTCTTATTGCTTCAGCAAAATATCTTACCAAAGTCTGTGAAATTATAACTTGCTACAATTTGATATTTGTTAGGGATGACTAGAAGGGGAACCCATTAATGCATTTTCGCATATACATAATTAGCCCAGAGAAGTTACTGCTTCAAAACAATGGCTTCAAGAACTCACCAGAATTAAAAAATTCTTGATAACTGAACAGAAATAATTGAACTACAACGTCTGGAAATCTTCACATTCCAGTGAGAAAACCATCTGACTACTATTAAGAAGAAATTCCAAGAGAAGCGGATGGTTTTTCCTATTTGGCAGTCCTAAGAACTTTTTCATCAGCCTCTGAAGCTTTGCCTACTACTAGTGACTTGTTAAGTCACTGTTCTGACCCAGCAAGGTGATTTTATCTTTGCATGTTTTGCAGTTGAATCAAATCTCTCCAAAGCTGAGAGGGGAATATTTATATCATAGCTTTTTAAAATGTAAGGCCATCACCTGTTTTAAATGGAAGACTATAAAATAGGCTAAATTTTATGTCATTTGGTGCATAATATTTATTTCCGCTTATCTAATTCATCCTTGCCTTTTTGAAAAATTAATTAAAATGCATTTTGCATGGCATAAATGAGGTACATATACTTAGGTATTTCTGTGTTATTTATGCATTGATTTTTGTATTGCTGCCTACTCCGTCTCAAAAGGCTAACTTCTTACAGAGGCATGTACTGGAAAGGATGGAATAAGCATAAAATGGATTGGATGTGGTTCAAGTAGAAATGTCAGCTGTGATATAAATGGCGTATCATGAATCAGCAGCAAGTAACTAGAGCTACTGTGATGATACAGTGGAAACCAACAACTGGACCCTTACCTTTTTAAATGATTGACAGACATGAAAATATTTCATCTAGATGTCCCACTATCCTTTCCCACACACCTTGTGAACACTGAACATGATGGATCTCCTTCTACAGATATGTTGATTTGTAGAGATAGGTCCTGTACCGTGAAGACACTTACAGCCTTCCTTTCTAGCAGCCTTTGCAGTGTCTGGCAAAAATATCACCAACATGTATAAACGGGCAGATGTGATGCCAGGGATTTCAGTTCAAAGTATTTCCATAAAATCAGTGAAAGTTATTTTCCTTTTTGTGCCACATCCTGCTCATAACTACTAATTTCTAGAGTCTTCTGATGCATGTCACGGTCATGGAGTTGGCTTGCTTTCGACTTGGCATTTCCTCCTGTCAAAAATGCTCAAGCACTTGACCACCTCAGCATTGGAGTTTCTGTGAAGGGGTGCTCTTTTCTGGTGGTTGATCAAATCTCTATTCCACACACAAGAAAGTAAGTTTTATTCAGTTGCCATTGTTATCCTTTATTATTTGCATTTAGTACACACAGTGCAATATCAAAAACCCCTGAGGAGGGCACCAGCAGCAATCACTTGGGATCCAAAGTATATGCAACTGGATGCATTTCTAACTCCTGATCAGGCCAATGTGTACCGGACATTGTCTGTAACAGCCCCACTTAGTTTTGACAGCAGGTGTGGCTATTGTATATATCCTAGATTAAAAGAATATATTCTTCTTGCCTACCTCTCTGGAAAAATTCCACCAACTTTGCTTTCTCTGATCTGCAAATATTAATGCAAGTTTAGAATAGTTTGTGAGTTTTCCTGTAGGATACTTTATGCAGTTTTGTTCATCCATGTTCAAAAAAGGTGATCTCAAGCTGGAATGCATTTTTTAAATGGTTAACAGGATAATTAGGGGAATGGAGACCCTATGGGAGATTGGCTGTCCGTACCCTAAATCAAGAGCTGGAAGTAGATATGATCACTGCCTATAAATATAAAGATCAATGTAGGAGGAGAGCTTTTTAAACTAAGGGGCAGCAGTACAGCATAGATAAAGAGAAATTGGCATGAATTAACTCTAGGCTTGAAATTCAAAGAAGGATTTTAGTGCTCAGAACATTTGGGTTCTGGAACAATCTTCTAACAGTAACAAAGTAAAAAGGCGAGAGCTTGGTGCTTGATCGAATTATGAAAGAGATTGTGTTACATGATTGCTTGAAGCAATTGCAGTTGGATTTGTTACCCAGGAAGTTCTTTTCAGTTTTACTTCCTAATTTTCTGGTATGGTATATGATCTATCAAGCCAGGCCCCTTCCCTTAACAGATTCAAGGTGTGAGAAAGCGGTACCCATGACAGCTATGTGACTGCAACATGAACAAAACCATCAATAGTAAGGCATTTTTATAAGAATCTTCTTCTCCAGGGAGAATAATCCAATCCATGGCCTGTTGGACAGCGCTAGAGAGACTTACCGCAGACATGCATGTAATTTCTTATCTTGGCCAGTACAAGAAGGGAGGCTCTTAACAAACAAGGAAATAAATTCAAGTCAATGTTTCCAAATTCTAAATCCGTGTTGAGTACTAAGTAACACCTGACTTTGAAAAGAGGTTGCTGCTTTGCTGCAGACATTCGCTGAGCGTACAGCTGTCAAGACGTTGGGTCTCCAAAGGACAGTCAATCTCATTTGGACCTGCTGAAGGAGTCCCAGCAAGTGTAAGAGATTTCAGCTAGCAGAGTTGAAGCATTCCACTCATCTAACTTTAAATGTCTACAATACAGGCATTTACCACTGTGCTAATCACCCTGAGCTCCCTCTTCGTCAGTAGAGAGGAAATAAGTATTTATTATATATAAGTCCCTCCCAAAAAAAGCATCAAGGCACAGTAGACCTTCTAATTTTGTGGCCTTTATTTTCAAATGGCAGTATTCCAAGCAATAGAAATTGGAAAGCACGTTAACTGAGTGGTTTAGAGTTCCCTTTTAGTTAGATTATTTTTCAACCTGCAATGGAGCAATGGAGTAGACAGAAAGAGATAAAAGAACTAGTAATATTATTGCCTCTAAGAAACAAATAAGACAATTAAAATACATGCCATGCAGAGTTGCTATGCTTTACGTGGACAGCATTCTGGAAAGTTTAGCTTCTCTAAAGGTATTTACTTTCTTGTAATGCCCCAAGAATTTAGAATTAGAAATTGTGGTTGCCAAGTTATCAAAGGTGACTTCAGTCTGTAAAAAAAAGTAAGATGATCTGAAAATAACTACCACTGAGAGCCAAATAAACCACTTATTTTCTTTTTAAGTTTGAGCTTTTCTTAGGCATGCAGAGCTAAAACCATCCACATTATTTTCACATCATGAGATACCAGCGCAGTGAAGTATTGTTTTAAAGTCAGTTAAGCTAATAACACAGGATGAAGTCTTGTCCCTTTTCTCTGCAGGTCAAAAAAGGTTCTGGTCTACAGCAGAACACCTGTAGAGCTTGTTTCTACAGGAATTCTTACCTCTTGTGTTCTGGCAATCTCAGATGGAATTTTGTAATTTAGTTTCTCTATCAGAAGAGATAAGGGACAGAGCAAAAACATGGGTTTTGAACAGGGGAAGAAGGAAGGCTGTTTGCAAAAAGAAAAATTCTGATAGCAGTACTGTTGGGCAAAGGAAGTCTTAGATCCTGGACTTCTGGCCTGCAGGACTTGCCTACAAAGCCTGCGAAATGTAAAAGAGTGTCTACTGATGAACTGAGAAAAAAACCCACCACCACCATTTTGAAAGACAACGCAGTTCTTTGCACGCCATTTTCTCCGCTAACCTAACAAGATATTTGCCAGAAGTACCACTAGTGGTATGTATATTTATGATTCTTTTGGACAATGAACATCATGCAGTATACATTACTATTCTGATCCTGTTCCTTCTGAAGTCTGTGGAAAACCATCAGTAACTTCAGAGAGTCCAACAACACAGAAGCTCACCAAATGGAGAGATTCTTGACTGGTATACTGGCTGCTGAGAGAACAGTTCCACATCCTCATGGATCTTCTGTCAAGATTCCTCCAGTAATACGATAGGCATGGTTCAGATATTGGTGGGCACTGCTTAACTGAGGAAAGAGAAGGATGAGGAGGTGTGTTCTGGGGGAGGTAACGTTAGTAATTAGCATGACTCTTAGCATGATGCAAGACTATTAGTACCAGCCCATGTTTTACATGCATGGCCACAGCACATGAGGAAGTGGAGCCACACAACTGTGCAGCCCCAGTTAATGTGCCATAATTTTTGTGAGGGACTTTTGGTCCTCGGAAAGGGCCTTATGAAAGTCCTCTGATAAAATTTAAGGGTGATAAGAATTACCCTAAGGATATCTGTAATCAGCAATGAAGCTCACCTGGAAAGAAAATTAAAAAAAAGTGGCTCCTTAAAATCCTAGTCCACCCTGACTTTGAAATACAGTTTCCACAAAGACCCAGCCAAATAGTTTTCAAAGACTGAATGTTAAGATACCTTAAAAAAATACACCTTTTCCCCATTTGTATAGCTAGTTATTAGGGGGTTTGCTATGTTTGTCCCTTGATAATGAAAATTGCTGTTAAATATCTGGCAGCTTTCAAGAATCTGTCTCAGGCTCAATTTTCTAATGAACAAAAAGGCAACCTTATCCAGAGATGTATTGCATTCAGTATGCTTATTAATGTAAAAAAGTTGATGTGGCAGTGTATGAGTAAGCCAGACTGCAGTAGCTGTGTTTGTATACAGTATTGTCTAGCTCATTCGAAATTGCAAAGATAGTAGACAGAGAGGTGTGGTGAGGAACATCTTAAATCAAACAAGTGTCAGCTGGGCCTCATTTCCTGATTTAAACAATTACATAGCTGAATAACCTATACTTAAAAACACAAAACCTAATGAATAAGCAGTAAGACTACTTGACCTATATTCAAAGCAATTGCTAGCTTTTGTCCTCTGTATTTAAGTTGAGTTCTGTCTCATTCAGCTTTAGCAGAGGAGGGTGCTTTCTGAAGCAGCTTGTTCTGCTCACAGTTGTCTCTCTCTGTGATAACCCCATCTAGCAGCAGGGGACAGAACATCACCCTTGTCAATTCTGTTCTGGTAGTTTAGGGGATGCATTTTGTCAAAAAATTCCTCTAACTTCGAAAAATTAAAGTAAACTTTTTGCAGCAACATAACATACAAAATCCTGTTTGCGTTCTCTGTTTGCTGAGGCTTCCTGATGGGGACAGTTTTTTGTCATAAACATACATGCTGCACCTCCTTTCAACATGGCCAGTGTCCAAGGGAGCAGGAAAACAAAGACATTCAGATGTGAAATACTTGTTTGTTACATTTTTTCCTTCTCTCCATTCCATGTTTTTCTTTATAAGTGCCATCACCTTGAAACAATAGGCCCATCAGCTGTACGGTACTTTTGGGCAGAATCACAAAAAGGATGATACAGAATGCAATCAGCAAGGAATTAAATGAGGTGTTTAATTAATGGCAATCAACATGGCTTTGTTGACTGTGTCTTATCAAACAAATCTGATACTGTTTATAGTTGGATTAAAAGCATGGGTAATACAAGTATTGGTGTAATATATTTAGATTCATGACATTATGATAAAAATTAAGAATATACAAAATCAATACAACCGACTTCAAGCAAATTAAAAACCAGCCAAGTAATAGATTGAAAAATGTAATTTTGTATGTAAATTTCAAATCATCCATTGGGGTGTTTTTAGCAGGTCCCGCAGAGATCTGCTCTTTGCAGATCTTCAATGTCTTTATTAATCTGGGAGGAAATATAG
Source organism: Burhinus oedicnemus (assembly GCA_008921705.1). Lineage (NCBI taxonomy): Eukaryota > Metazoa > Chordata > Aves > Charadriiformes > Burhinidae > Burhinus > Burhinus oedicnemus. The sequence continues at coordinate 378,524 of VFFE01006653.1, read as the reverse complement.
TATCAGTCAATGAGGTGGATTCAATCCCAACAAGACCGAGGGACTAGAAAGACTGAAGGAACCTGAAACCTAAAATATTCCACTAAGTGGAAGACTATTCTAATAAGTAGACTATTACAGTTTGGGTGCCATCTTGGTTATAGTGACCATGAGACTGTGGACTTTAAAATCCTAAGAGAAGTGAGGAGGACAGATAGTAGAATCATAACCCTGGCCTTTTGGAGAACAGATTTAGGCTTATTCTGGCATCTTCTTGGCAGGATCCAATGGGAAGCTGCCATGGAGGACACTAGGGCACAGAAGAGCTGGTTGAACTTCCTCAGAGAATAAAATCAGTCCATTCTGATGTGTGGGAAGGTGAGCAAGTGTGGCAGAAGGTCAGCATAGATGACCAGGGAACTCCCAAGTGAGCTCAAACACCAAAAATAAGTACATGAAATGAGGAAGGAGGAATGGACTTCCCAGGAGGAACACAGAGACAGTGTCCAGGCATGCAGGGATGGAGTTGAGAAGGCCAAAGCTCACCTGGAGCTGAGAACAGCAGGGATCGTGAAGGGCAAAATGAACTGCGTCTCTAAGTACATCAGCAGGAAAATGAAGGCAGAGGAAAATTATGTATGCGGGGTTTAAGTACATAAATCCTAGCACTGGCAATTTTTAGATGGATCTGGTGATTTTTAGGTGGATCTGGCCCATTTTTTAAATTATAAATGTAACAGTAATTATAAAGATACAGTAAGCAATATCCTGAGTACTGGAATATTTCTGTCTGTCTTTGGACAAATAAAGAGATCAACAGAAAGTAGACAGTCCTGATAGCAGTTCCCAGGGTACCCAAAAATATGGATGAAATTTGCCTACTGATACATACTTTACAAACTTTGAAGATATGAAGTGCTCCACCCTCACCCCAGCAGTGCAAAGCACAGGGCCAAATCTAATTTTTTCAGGCATCTTTTTCCTCTTGTTATTGATAAAGGCCAACAAACAACCAGAAAACAGCAAGTCATTCCACTAAGGGTAGCAGAATAACCACAGTCCTCCTCCACCCTCTATGTTTTGTAGACAGACAAATACAAAGCAGTGAAATAAATATCAAACTTGAATAATAGGCTGGATTATATAGAAGAAGTCATACTCATAAGAGTTATTAAAACTATAATAGATTTTGGCAGGAATCTTTTCAGATAAAAAATGTTTTTGACAAACTAAAAATCAAGGAACACCCAAGTTGCTAGGTCTGGCACAAAAATATTGAAATGCAGTAGCTGCCTCCAAGAGGTTACTGGCAGAGTTTCAGAAAAGAAGGTAGGAAAGCCCAAGAATACAATGAGATGATTTGTCAGGGGTCATGGACTGCCTAGCTATTACTGAATTTCTCCGTAGACAATCTAACTGGAAAGGGGAATTTGTAGCACTGTAATTCATGCTACCTTCTTCTTTGATTCTTTTTCCACCTTACTTACTCCAGAGCTGACAGGAATCCATAGGAGTCATGCAGTATCCTGTTCAGCTGGAAGTTAGGCAAAGAAATACAGATTTAAGCATTAGAGGAAATACAGATTTAAGTATTAGATACCCAACTTAGAAATTTTGACTAAACTTTTCCTTTATGAGATCTAAGGTGTGGTTATTACTATGAAAAGGTCAAAATCAGCTAACAGCTAAAACTGGATGATGAGCAAGTAAAAAGCTTGGTTCTAGGGAAGAATAGATTTTTCCTATTTTGGTGGAAATCAGCATCAGAAATTTTTGTCCATTGTCCTTTTTCAGTCAGAGCTCTGCTCCTTCAGGAGCAGTAATGGAGAAGAGCATTCCCTTCCTGCTAGCTCCAAGGAGAGTGAAGAGAAGAAATTTCTCTTCCTCTCCCAACAAAAAAATATCCTTTAAGTGAAGGAGTAAATATATGAGTAACAAACCAAAGCAGTTTGAGTGAGATAGAAAAAACAGAAGATTTTGAGACTGGACACAACAGAGGAGGATGGGAGCAGTGAAACAAGACAAATAACAGAAAAGTTGGAACAAAACCATTACGAAAAACCTCAAAAACTGCACAACAAGCTAGCATGGAATAAAGAGGAATGACTAATGGGAAAGATAAGAGAGTAACAAGAACACATGATTTATATTGCAGTACAGACAATCCTGTACCAAATTCTGCATTCTAATAATCAATAACATTTTACGGGAAATTGTGAGAAAAAAAACTAAGCGAGCAGGAAAGTGCTCAGGGTATTTGGTTTTAAATCAGACCTCTATGCCTGATATGCACATGGGACAGCTGGGAGAACATGGTCAGTGATAGTGCTTGCGGTTTTAAGTAATGCTTGCTTTTTTTAGAAAACTTAACTTGCTTATGCTAATTCATAGAAAAATATCAGAGGAATCTATTTTTCCAGTTCCGGACTTTGAAATTTTCTAAAATGCTTGACATTACATCAGAAATTTTTGGGCATTCTGGAATTTTGATTTTACTTTTTTTCTTTTTTTTCATCAGCTCAAGTCCATCCTTTTCAGGTGAGTGAAAATAATAATCTCTATGCACCCATTTTGTCTATTCTGCTACCCACAGCACCTTCCATTGTGCTTACACCAAGATACTTGCTGACCTGACAAGGGTTTGTTAAGGACAAGTGCTCTTTTCAGAAACCTTCTTTTGAGTCTCTTTACTCTTGCTGTTCTTATTTCTTTCCCTTTGCTTACAACATGATACTAACACAATATTAAGAAAAACAGTATAGGTGAGAAACAGAGTAGGTGTAAATCTGCTTTCTTAATTTTAGATGTAGATTAAGATTCAGACCCCTCAAAAAAATCTTCTGAGGGTCTAATGAGCCTTTTTGCACTGGGCAGTGTCAAGAACTGCAAAGTTTCCCACCTTTCATTATCATTGTGTCCCTTCAGTTTGACGCTGTGGTTGAAGCTACTTCATGTCGATTTTACTCAAAGACAACAGGAGTGGTGTGAAACCCCATAAGGACTACCATTTAAGGCGCAGATTGAAAACAGAGGCCTTGCATTTCTGCATATCAGCAAAGTGGCAGGAAAATAAAAATGAAGACTTCTATGCTAAAAGGTGAACCTCTTGCTGGAGGAGTAAGTGCAGATGATTTCTTAGGATTATGCTATTTGAAGACCTATGATATCTGAAAAGGCCCACCAGTATAAGAATGCAGACTTGGCTATCACAAGATTCAGCTTATTGACTGAAATTGTGTAAATCCAAAGGCTGACAAGTGTCAAAGCAACAAAACTTTTGACAAGTGTTGAAACAACAAGAAGTAAAGAAATATTCTTTATAGAATCCAATTACTTTCTGTATTAGGTACCTAATTTAAGTGCAGTCTCATAAAAAATGTAGGCACTTTGAGTGGGCAGGCACTTAAATAGGCACTTTGAGTGAAAGAGGTGTTGTCTGCTTAACTGCCTATATTACTGAAACAACTAGTGGAGATTTGAACATCTCATCTAGGAAGCCAAGTCGTCAACTAGGATTATAGTAAAATAAGTTACTAAAATCATGAAAGTGTTAATTTCTTATTTATAATAGGTTTCTTTGCCAAATCCTTCACTTTCTAAAGAAACATTGGACTCCCTTTGAATGAACCTTTTGACTATTGCATAGAGGTATGTTTCCACGAAAGCTATGCCAATCATCAAAATTTCCCTGCTGTGTCTCTATGTTTAGCTATTGAAAATTTAACTATTTACTCATTAGAGTCATGACAGGAAAATCAAAGCTTTGGTAGGTCCATTTAAAAATCATATTTTTTTGGAGAATGAGAAAGGAGAATGAAAGTGGAGCTGAGGGATGAGAGGAGACTAGAAATGTAACTTCATCATTTTCAGGGACGCTACCAGTGTATTTTTATACTTGAACATTTCAAGAACCTGGGCTAAGTTTGCTTTCTCACAGCCTATTCATATCTTGTCTCTTAGAGGGAACACTAAGAAACACTGAACCCTGCATATTTTTGAAAAGCTGCTCCAGAGCTTTAGAACATCTCGTGTTAATGGAGGAACTCAATGTTCTGCCATTATTTTATTTCATCTTTTTTCTCAACCTGTCCACTCCCGAAAAATCTTTGCACTAAACCAAATTGCTACTATGAAAATTAAAAAACTCAACAATTGCACTCTATAGAATACTCTGTAGGAAAGTCTGACAGATGAGTTTCTAGGCACAGATGACTCGTTACATGCGTATTCCTCATACACTGAATGGAAAAGTGACAGAAATTGCTGTTATATAAAAGCATTTGGTCCTATTAAGATTTAGTTCTGATTTGGGCTCACCAGACTCACCCAGAGATAAAGATGTTTAAAAGTGTCTGTTAATGGCAGCAGTGGTGGAAATCTGATGATAATGTCCCATGAAGAGATGCCATGTGATTTGACTCCTGCATCTTCTGTGTACTGGCCAAATTCAGTACAATCCAAATCTTATAATAGAATCTCTGTCTATCTATATTTAACATGTAATATGGTTTTGGTAGAATAAAGCTAGTCTACAATGATGCATTCTCCTGTTGTAATGACGTATTAGTTTTGTCTCAATATCACACAAATTCTATTTATGAATATTAAAATGATAGTTAATTACTGTTTAATTCAGCCACTGCAGACTAAAAACACCTGTTAAAAATCCACCAGAAACAGAATTTTTGATCCATAATAGAAGAGCTGCTTTTTTTTTTTTCCTGTTTTAAAGACACAAGAAACATTGAGGGGTTTTGGTTTGCTTGATGTGATTTCATTTTGTCTGTGAAAAAATAAAAGCTGGATATTGATAAGTTGTTTTCATTAGTCTGCTTGTTTGGAAGGAAGTTGATTGACTTGTTAGTAGACTATTGTCTATGAAAATAATGAAGAATATATGGATGTCATTATAAATATGGGTCTGACATTTATATTGGTATAAGTCTGGATTTATGCCTCTGAAATTAATGGAGCTGCACTGGTATCAATCGCAGGCAAATTAGGTCAAAGGAATACAAAATGGTAAACAGAGCTGTACCAAGCCAGTCTCTGATACATGAAAAGAGTCTAAAAACAAAGTGGAATTATGGATCTGGCATTTGCAACTCTGCCAATCCTAGCTTAAACAAGCTAGCGCAAGTAATAACTGTGAATATACAATAGCATGGTCTTCCATGCACTCTAGGACCTGCAACACAAACTCCCTCCAAATCTTGAGTGCATGTTTGAAAGTTTGTGGTGCTGCATGTTCCTTGCAACAGTTAGCTAGATCAATGTAACAGAGATTTGCTGCCACTGCTGTTCTCACATCTGTTATCAAGAATACCCATGCTCCTTAAGAGGTCTACCTTATAATTGGTGAAAGAGACCCTATTTCTAAATTATTTGAGTCTTCATAGTTTTTTTACACGTTTTAAAATTAGTGAAGTAGAATTCTACATTTTCTTTGCACATCTGCAAGTAATTATCCTATGTACAAATTGAGAAAATTCAATCAAAGAGGATAACAAATGGCATTTAACCCCATTCTAAGGCCTGTAGAAGGACTGGACTACTAATGCTGGAGAACCCGTCAGCCAAGAAGCCGAGCAGAAGGCGGGTGCTGGCCGTGGTGCTGAACGTGGTCCTCCACAGGGGTAGCGCGGTCTGGTAGAAAGGGTAACAGCTTCGCTGGGAGTAACTGGTGGTTGAAAAAACACACACTTTACATAAAAACTTAAAAATACACCGTATACTTAGATGAACAGTGGTGCAAGAACCCTTCTATTATCATCTATGTATAAATGCAATTTTTTCACTATTTATACTCAACAATCCATATTAATGCTGTTACACATGCATATCGGCATCTGCCCACTCAGCTCAGGGTGATGCAAATATAAACATTTACACTTAATATTTGCAGATTTTCTATATTAACTAATATTTTTACATCTGAAGGTGCCAGTGTGTTTTTGCAAAGGAATAGGATTAACACTTATCACAATAAAATCTATTTGTGGAACAACCAAATGGAGCTCAGAGAAAATCATAGATTCATGGTGTTTAGGATCAGAAAGGGTGCTAGATTACTCAGCCTGACACTGCCTTTCATAAATCATCACATTTCACCCACTTACCCCTGTCTTGGACTCAGACATTTGTGTGGTTAAAACTTCCTTTTGAAAGGAAGATAGGCCTGAATTAAAGAAATCAAAAATGGTGGTGTTTTTTTTTTTTTTATTCCCCTAGTATTATTGCTTTCCCTATTAGAGAGGAGAACTTGGTATTTTCTTGCTGCAAAACAACATATCCAAGTCACTTCTTAAAGTCCTCCTTGCTAAAAATAAGCACTGAGCTCTTTAAGTCTTTCATGTATATTTGCAGTTCTTTCCTGCCCTTTCCTCTAATTTTTCAGCACCAGTTTTAAGATGCAAGTACCACACCTGGAGGCGGCACACTAGTGTCACCAATGCCACATGCAGAGTGAAAAACATTTCCCTGTTTCTGTTCACTACTTCTGTTTGTATAGTCACAGCTTGCACTACCTCTTTGTGCCACGGCATCACAATGAGAACTCAGATTCTTGTCCACTGTAACTCCACAATTTATTTTAAAGTCACTATTTTTCAGCTTAGAATTCCATATTCTGTAGGGATATCTGTATCTTGCTGTATTAAATTACAGTTTGTTTGAATAGACAAGTGTACCAGCTGACCCAAATCACACTGACTTATCTATATTCACTGTTAGTTACCACTCTGCCAACTCTCATGTCATCTGCAGCTTTTATTAATGCTGATTTTATATTTACTTTTAGGTCACTGAGGAGAATGTTGAATACTGTAAAATTTAGTCATAAGGAAATCCATCAGAGACACACTACCCAGGGATGATTCCATATTGAGAGACAATGTTGCAGACTATAATTACTGAGTCCACTTATTATGCACTTCACAGGTATTGTGTGGTCCTAATTGTTTAACAGAATATCATGAGGTGCTAAGTCATACTCTTTATTAAAGTCTACATTAAATCATCTCAGTTCCTTTAGCAAAGGAATTCATATGTCAAAGAAGTAAAATGACCTACTTTTGTGTTAACTGAAACTTGTATCTTCCTGCCTTTTAATTCCCATTAAAGACAGCATATCAAAGATTTCATTGCAAATGTTCTGTGATTTTATTCTGCACTCCCCTCACTCTAAATTGCCATTGTAAAATACTCTTCCAGTGCTATTTTCAGTATATATTCTGATGTTTTAACTTTTCCTTTAAGCAAATATCCTACAATATCCTTTTTATTGTGATGAGCTGTCTTCTACACCGTATTACTCAGAGCAGCCAAAGCTGACTCACAAAAGATTCATTATTTGTTGTCCCATAACTGCTGCTATTTACATACATTTCCTATGGGATGTTTCCACTCTTCAAACCACAAAGAACTCACAGAGTGTGTATGTAAGCTGGATACTAAAAGATAAGAGGTGAAATGAGGACGGTAGTGCTACAACCATGAAGAAAGTCACATCTAGAGGTGTATACTGGTAGGAAGTAAAGTGGGAAAAAGATTTAGGCAAGTAAGTTAATAATGCTTAGACTGCAATATCAGAATATAAACCTTTCTTCATCGCTCCTGAGTGTCAAGGAGTTGCTTGTTTTTGTCTGGTAGAAATGAAGCTTGATATTTCAGGCCAAAATTATACATGCTGTAGCATTTTAAAACTGAGCATGAATATTTAAAGTTTAAAAGTTCTAATTTAGATGTAAAACAGTAAATCAAGGACATTTTGAGAAAAAGCAGCCAGTCAATCTTGAATAAGCCCCTGAACAACCAGTAACTTTCATCAGCACATATGGTTGTCTAACAGGGCGCCTCAGAACAGTGGGTGATATTATGTGCCATATGTGCTGCTATACCAAAGAAGGATTGGGTTTCTGGTAATACTATAACCAAAGACTAAACTCTAACATTACCTAGCTCTTCTTAATTGATACCAGCATCTTATTGTTTGATCTATATTTAATTGCATTCTTAGTGGGCTAAAAGAATGCCTTGTAGATGTCAGGAGAAATTACGAGGAGGAATGGTTTACCTAAATAAAAGAAACTTTCAAAGTGGATTATCAGCTTTCTATTCATTTGATTATGTGAAACTCATTAGGACAACAATTATACTTTACTGGAACAAAAATCAAAAAAGAGCAACTAATAAAGCAAACAATGTGGAGGCTCTGATATTTTGTCTCATAAACTTCATAGAAAGGCATAGAACTTATCTGCAATACCCACAGAGGTGTGATAATATGATAAGGAATATTTTCCTGACAAGAACTAATTTGGTATCTTCTACTTAGGTATTCACACGTTCATATATTTCTGTGTTCCGTCAGATCCCTAAATAATCCTTTGCAACGATGAACTTCATTGCTTGTGACACACTACACATTTAAAACTTGGCCTAAAAATTCAGGAAGTCATTTGTTTTGTGTGCTTAATTCAAAATAACTTGTGGAATCTGATTTCCAAATAGCAAGTTTTCAATTACTGTGAAATTTAAACACATTTGAGGGATCTCAGTTTGAATACTTTATGGTGAAACAGCTACATCAACAGTCATTTTTGATAATTTAGGTGGGGAAGTCTTTAAAAGCTAGAGCTAGTACTTCTTAACCCAATACTTGCTATTGCAGTTGTGTTCACTGTAAGCAATTTCAGTTATTTTCACTTGTGAAGAAGCATTTGCCCCCCTAGTAATTTTCATTAGCTCTCTGTAAGTTTCTATTTTTAGGAACTCTTCAGGCAGGTTTGAACTTTAGCTGTCAGAAGCAGACCAAATTCTATGGGAAGCCATAGTGCAGCTAAAGATTTGGCGCTCCAGTCAAATACAGAAATCAATAAGATTTCCTGGACGGAGTGCAATTTTCAAAGTAAACACATTAACGTGAGTGTGCCATGATATCTGCACTCTCTATCCAACTTCTGCTTTAAAAAATAAAATATTCTATACACAAATGTGCTTTACAGACTAAGCTCTCAGAAGTGGGAAGTCATATAAAAGATCTGAAAATGTAACAAAAGGCTTTGAATGTCAGAGGACAGTATAGGGTGGGTCTTTGTAGGTGTTGGTGTGCCTTTTGCTGTCAATCAGCTCTGCTAGTAAAATGAAGAGGTTACAACCTCATTCCTTTCAGCTGGCACATCAGAAGACCGAAAGAAGAGCAGTCTGCATGAAATGGTCTCACATGAAGAGACAAAATTCTACGTTGTTCCTGACTCTTACTCTCTGACAGGTCCTATCAGATTGGCTTTTCTTTTTTCTAATTCCCAACAGCTGCTAGTGTTCGGTTCTTTAAATGCACTTATTCAAATCCAGCACCAGTTACAACCACAAGCAAGATAACCCACATCTCTTGCTTTTCTAAAAACCTCATTGCAATATGCGGGCACTGTCACAGGATTGCCCAAAACCAAGATTAGACAATTTTGTTGTGAGGTAAGATCTCTATCAGGAGCCACAAGCATTCATAGGTTTCCTCTATTGTTTCTCCCAATGCACATTACCTTTCAGGAAATGCACATGCTTTTGGTCTGGAAGGTGACCTTGTCAAAGGGTTTGTTTTGCTGCTACCTCTATTGTAAGAAGGATGTTATAACTATAGCACCACATTAATTAAAATTGCAAATAATTAAAACAAAACATATTAAGGAAGCTCTTGAAACATTGTAAAAACAAAGTAGTCCATACATTTAATGAAAAACTGTGTCACTTCAAGAGAAGTAACAATAGCAATGTTTAATATTCTTCTTGATAGACATTAGGAACAGGAAATACAGCTCATAGTGCATATACCCTGAGTGCACCAATTAGCTTTGACTGCCCTGAGAACATGTGGGACTTCCACCTATCACCCTCTACTTTTGGCACACTAGCTCCATTTAAGTTCAGGCCCAGGCCCTAGTCCTTGACTGAGCTACACTGTAGCTAGGTCTGCGTTCCTTGATAATCCTCACTTGCTGACTGGACCTCCTGAATTGATCTTGAACCTAACGTGTCACTTTGCATATGTCTGATCACTGGACTGTTGGCTGAGTCTGTTACTGTCACCAACCCTCCTCTGTTTGTCTTGCTTAGATACTGTGGGACTGTGCCCTTGTCAATGTGGTCATTGCTCCTGCCTACTGGATTGTGGTCAGCTCCTCATCTTCTCTCACAAAGTGGCCCCGTTCTGTTTGTTCCTTGCCACAGGAAATGGTTTACTAACTAAAGTATAGGCCTGGCAATCAAGATTTTTAGTCCATTCAAAATTTTGCCATTGGGTCCTAGTTTTCAAGGCAATCACTTAATCTTTGAGCTTTCTAGTCTTTGGCTGTATAAACAGGTGTAGTTAGCTATTGACATCTTTAACTTCTATTCTTTTCAAGGGAGGTTGCAGTTTAGGAAGCTTTGAACCATTTTCTTTCTGGATTAGAGATCTAAGCCACCAAAATGTCTTAATCCAACCTTTTATTGGCTGAGGTTTAATTCGTCAGTATGCAGCATACTCTCAAAATCACTGAGCATTCACACTGGAAAAAAGATACTGGTAGTGCCCTGTCAAATCCTATCCATACACCGATTTTTTGCCACCTGAAATGCCAAAGCAAGATACTGCACAAAGCCGGTTGCACTCCTTTTTCAGGTCCCCTTTGGTGAACATCCAATGCATTATCCAAATCAAAAAGCAGGCACAATAGCTGTATCTCTAGGTCCTGAAGGCTAAATTAAGACTGGGTAGAGAGGGTATCTGAGTCTTAATTCTGCTCTTCTCGCTTTTACAGTGAAAAATATGAAACCTGGAAACATGGAAGGTCTTCCTGAGCCAGGACGTATCCTCCAGCAGATAAAGAAATGGTGCCATTTCAAGACTGGAAAAAGGCTCTTGGGCCTTGTCAGATCAGACTGGCTTCTGCAGTTACGAGCTGTGTATTGGGAACACAAGATGTCACAAGGGTCTCTAGCTATACCTACTCCATAATGATAGGCTAAACCGGGAGAGCTTCTGTATTGGGACCCTGAGGCCAGCCAGAGCAGTTTGGCCCAGTCCATACTTTTTAAACACTTTTAGCCCCCAAACAGTATGGGATTATTTAAGTTTTTTGTAGGAACTGGCTGGCTTGTGTTGTCTTGAACCAAGAAAGGGAATTGTTTGGCAGAGGTGATAGCTGGTATAAAAGAAAACCCTGCTGCAAACCAAAAAATAGACATGACTGAGCTCCAATGTCTATGTCCATTCTATGGTACACTAACTTATTGATACAGACAAAGTTTATGATGCTAGTCAGATACACTTAGTTATACTCTTTGGATCCTCTGGTTTAATGGGACAGAATGAGAAAAAACATGTCGGGCAAAATAAAGAGGGGTTCTTTTATGGGTACCTCTTTTCTTACAATACCAAACAGAGGTGCCAATCATGAGCTTGTGCTGAGACTAGTAACATGAACGTCCATCTTCTATCTTTTACAAGCAGTGGAAAGGTTGACAACAAAGCAGTTAGGGCAGAATTCAGATTAATAAACAAATTAATCTGATGTCAATTAGATGTCACAGGATATTCTGCTTGGGGTCCTGTAAATCCTTTAGTCATGTCTGTCAAGCCCATGCAAGTGTCTGCAACACCTACAGAGTTTGCAAATGGCTCTAGGTGCCTCTGTTTAGCTAGCTAATTGTATTGGGTTTGCATGGCAAGGTTTTGGTAGCAGTGGGGCTACAGGGGTGGCTTCTGTGAGAAACTGCTAGAAGCTTCCCCCATGTCCAATAAAGCCAAGGCCAGCCAGCTCCAAGATGGACCCACTGCTGGCCAAGGCTGAGCCCATCAGCAACAGCAGTAATGCCTCTGTGGTAACATATTTAAGAAGGGGAAAAGCTGCTGTGCAACAGCAACTGCAGCCAGAGAGAGGAGTCAGAGTATGTGAGAGAAACAACTCTGCAGACACCAAGGTCAGTGAAGAAGGAGGGGGAGGAGGTGCCCCAGCTGCCGGAGCAGAGATTCCCCTGCAGCCTGTGGTGAAGACCGTGGTGAGGCAAGGCTGTCCCCCTGCAGCCCATGGAGGTTAACAGTGGAGCAGATATCCACCTGCAGGCCAAGGAGGACCCCACAGTGGAGCAGGTGGATGTGCCCAAAAGAGGCTGTGACCCCACGGAAAGCCTGCACTGGAGCAGGCTCCTGACAGGACCTGTGGACCTGTAGCCCATGCTGGGGCAGGTTGGCTGGCAGGACTTGTGACCTCGTGGGAGGCCCACACTGGCGCACTCTGTTCCTGAAGAACCGCACCCCATGGAAAGGACCCATGCTGGAGCAGTTCATGAAGAAGGAGTTGCATTGGAGAAGTTCACGGAGGACTCTCTCCCATGAGAAGGACCCCACACTGAAGCAGGGCAAGGGTGTGAGGAGTCCTCCCCCTGAGGAGGAAGGAGCGGCAGACACAGTGTGTGATGAACTGACTGTAACACCCGTTCCCAGTCCCCCTGCTGAGGAGGGAAGAGGTAGAGAAATCGGGAGTGAAGTTGAGGCTGGGAAGAAGGGAGGGGTGGGGGGAAGGTGTTTTTAAGATTTGGTTTTATTTCTCATTGCCCTACTCTGATTTGATTAAACTAATAAATAGAAATAAATTAATCACATATTATAATTATATATATTTAATATATATTATAATATAACTAAACTAATTTCCCCAAGTAGAGTCTGTTTTGCCCGTGACGGTAATTGGATCTCTCCCTGTCCGCATCTCAACCCACGAACCTTTTGTAATATTTTCTCTACCCTGTCCAGCTGAGGAGGCTTTGGTGGGCACCTGGCATCCAGCCAGGGTAAACCCACCACACTAATCTGTTCTAATTGGATTAGCACTGTTGATCATCTAAAATAATTCTTATGATATAAATGGAACTGTTCTCACCTACAAGCACTGTTCACACCTACAAGCAACTCCAAGGGTTACCTGGTCTAAGTCTTCTTGTTTATCAACAGCCTATTTCAGGACACGGATTGATGATTAATACAAACTATTCATTGGCTGGAAATGGATAAATCCTTAAAACACAAAATCAGCTAAGTAGTTTTGGATAATTATTTTTTGTAATGAAATGTATTCTGCTTGGTCACTAACAGCATGTTTATGTATAAATACTACTGAACAATTTCAGTGATAATGGTTATCTTTACACTTTCATTTAATATTGAAGCATGAATGACCATAGTTTTGCTAGCTCAAGACGTCAGGCTCAACAAAACCTTGCTGATCTGTGCAAGTTCAAACTTGTACAAAATCAATCTCCCCTGACAGCAGTTTGTTGTAATGAAGGAGTTTAGTATTAATTCTTCTCATGTTTGATCTTCCTGTTTTTTTTTTTTTGTTCTGTTTTGCTTCCAAATAAGATATTACTAGGAACTGGTTAATGTTTGGAGGACTCTTTAGTAGCAAGTTACAGAGCTGTTTGACATATAAGGTAAGCTCACACATGCGGTTCCTAACACTTAATAGGTTAGTGGATGTCAGCTGAGCTGTAGCAATTCTACAGCAACTGTGTACATGTTTGAAGATCTGGATTCATAGTCCGATGGGAGATTAATTCCATTGAAATCACTAACTAACCTCTTTGGGCCCAGGCCAGAAATTTCAAGAGCATTTCCATTTAGTTTGATTATTCTTCCCTGCACACTAAAACAAGATGTGTTGCTCCACATTCACTGAAGGTTAAAACTGTGCATATTGGTAGTACCTGATGAGAAGAAATGCTTGAATCATGGCAACTCCACTGTGAGCTACAGACCTACAGACTATAGGCCTTTGAACCGGACTGAGATACTGCTGTGACAAGGTCCTTTGTTTGCAACTGTTAAGATCAGGCTTTTATTGACGTAGGCAAGAAGTGATAACAGCATGACAACTAGAAAGATAAATACTATTGTGCAAGATGCTTGCTAACATATTAGAAAAATCAGTCATTAAAATATAACTAACATATATAACTAATCTTTTTATTCGTTGTCTCTGTTCACTTCTATTCACATTATTCATTAACTTTCATTGGGTCCACCACTTTTAAGTAAGGTAAACTGAGTTTATTTGCTTACATTTAAAGATATTTTTGCATTCGCATGCCTCACTTTCTAATTACTTCAAGTTTTTAAAGTACTGCTTGGAGATATCAAGTCAAACAGCTCCTGCACTGACCTTGTCATGCTGTTTTGTCTTTCTCCAGCGGGAATGCTGTCACTGCTATAGAGATCACTAGAAATGGGCCAGGGTGTTTCACACAGACGTTCCAAAGAAAGTCTCCTTTGATACAGGTACTAAAAGAAATTAAATCCCTGATCCCCAACCTGACCAGCTTTTGCTTCCCAACCTCTGTTTCCATGGCATTCTCAGCTGGCAGAAGGCAGAGAGCTAGCACAGTAAAAGAGGCAGACCAGCTTGTGCAGTACTTTCCTAGCAACACCTACAGCCTGTAGGATCCTGTTGCGTTAACTTTAACAAGAACAGAAACAGAATCTCTTTCTACCTTTTTTTCTTTTTCCCTTTCAAGGGTGTAAATGAAGGAGAGAGATTGAATGGCCTAGCAATTGCTGACCCTTGCATCTATAGTGCTACAGCACTGCAGTAGCCTTCAGCAGCAAGACAAGCTCCTGGTCTAATAAGCTGCGTTTGTAATCATAATGAGAAATAAATATTTCATCAGAATGCTCGTCTTTCCTAGTTTTGAGTGAAATTCATAACTATCTAGTTTTTGCTGATATGTTACTCTAAGGAATGATTCTACCACTTATTTTTTAAAGAATTCCTTGGTTTATGTATCAGAAATTATTTATGCATTGTTTTTGTAGGTAACAGTTATAACAGTAATTTATAACAATTTGTTACAATAGTAATTGTAATAGTAATTTTTGTAGCATTATACTTAAATGATACTTAATTCAGTGGAGCTACTTCAGTTGTAAATCAGCACACCTGAAGACTCTGAAATGCACCATACAGATAAATTGTTACATCTCCATGAGGTCCTATTAGATTCATCTTAATTCCACCAATACAGATCACTGTAATACACAGGACTTAAAATCATAATCTGAACCTGTTTCTCAAAATCAAAGTATACTTAAATGCTATCATGATATTAGAATACTGAAACTATGTTCTAAGAAATGTGGAGAAACTGGACGGGTACAGTTGTTGTAGGCTGTTTCATTTGCCCGTGACTTTTGTGTTCCTTCCTTTCAGGTGATTCTAAAGAATTGTGTAGCCGCTTCTCTCATGATAGCATTAAGAATAAAATTTACACACTTTTAGGAGGTAAAGAAGACAGGAGTCAAGAAAGCTATTTTCATTCTGAAAGTTTGGTTGTTGTTTGGAAGTCTGAAATTGCCAGATGGGAACGCTGCAGAAGACAATACTGAGAAAAGATGTGATAGCAATCTTCAGGTGCATTAAAGGCTCCTGCAAAGAGGATGAGAATGTTCCCTGTGTACAAAGCAAGAAACGATGGACTAGAATTGCAGCAGACCTAGTTTTGACATTCAGATTAGCTTTCTAAGAGTAAAGATAGCCAGTCTCTGGAATAGTTTAGCTGTCCTGAGGAACAGGGTAGGCAAATGTCTACCATCAATGATGATCAACCGTAAATGAATAATTGATCCTACTTTGGGTGGGGGGATAGACCAGGTGACCTCCTGAAGCCTCTTCTCACATGTTTTTCTGTGATTCTCTATACTTAAGATACTAAAGGGACTGATATTCATCACACTTAACACTTGTCAAGAACACTTAAAGTAGGCGAGACAGAAAATGTATGAGAAATGGTGACATGTTAATTACTCTCTTTACGTATTTGGTTCCATCCCTACCTCTTTCTCATCCTTCTGTTCAGTCACATTAGACACTTTGTCCCCTTATACCAAGTTAACACCTTTTCTCCTCTTCTCATACTCTTGCAAGTCTGATACTCCAATACTTCAGTGGAAGACAAGAGGCTTGGCAAAGGAAACTCTGCTTCTCCTCATGGAGTATCATATTTGACTTGCACCTCCTCTGAGATCTCAGAGGATGACTGATAGACCGTGCTTGAGTGCAATTCTGATCTTTTGCACACGTCCCAATCCAGTGATTTTCTCTCTCCTCCACTTTTATTCTACCAGGTGAGGGTAAGTCTGCAAAACCAAAATAGCAACACTTCTGCATTTTGAACATTTTATGACAGGAGCTGTGTTTCAAAAACATGGAGGCTGATTATTCAACTAGTTTAAAATATCCAGACTGATTAGGTACCTCATCTTTGGTACCTCCAATCTGTTTACTCACAGTTTGAAAGACACCTATGTTTAAGAACATCCAAGGAACAGATTCACACAAGATTCAAACAAGCCCTGCTTATCTTATTGCTGACAGACATACTTGGAAGGGAGGAAATCTTTGCATTAGGTTGTTCAGTTCACTGGTCATAGACTCTGCGAATACCATCTGGTAGCATAAGGGCTAAAAGAAAGCTCTGAGGCTTCTTTGCTGCTGGCTATGAGAGTAGCTTGTAGCCAAAGGTGTACTGTCTTGATATCTTGTCTTCGTTGAAACTTTCAGATACAGGAAGATTTCCTGGGAAACAAAATAACACAAATTGATCCTTCTAATATTTTGGGGCATAACAATAATGTTTCATTTCACTTGGCCTTCCATCAAAAGATACGAGGCTATGCCTTCCAAATAGCAGTCTTAGGACTCAGCTTTCATTTTTTCTATTCAGTCAACTGGCCAGTTTCCACTTTCTATCTATTAAATTTAAAAAAAACAAAACAAAACACCACCTTTGGTCTCTCTTCCCTCCTGCCCTTCACACCAAGGGAAAACTCTGTAAAAAGCCACAAAACTACCTCATTAACTCCTTTTAAGTGTCTCCTTACACTCTCCTTTGCCACACTGGCAGCAGTCCTTGGCTGAGACTATCACCTCTCATGCTGACAGACACTAAGTACTGTTTCTTGATACGCTCCCTCTCCTGGTACCCAGCTGTTCCCTCTGGCTTCATGCTTAAATGGCACACTCTTAAGGGAAGGAATTAACTTCTGAATGGTTCATGGGAGATGTAGCACTACCCTTGGTTCAATGGCAGTGTTCAGTGCTGAAAGTCAGTCTTAAGCTTCAGGTACAGTAAGCTTCTGAGGTCTGAAAAGATGGACATGAGACAGAAGTAAGGGTCTAAACAAAATAATAGGATCTCTGAGCCTGATGGGATGCATGCTAGGGGTATTTCACTTCAAAGACTGCCAACAGGAAGAAGAGTCATAATGAAGCATGTTTCTGACCTCTGAGGAAAAAGCACTAACTAGACTAAGCAGTCTAGACAGAGATCTTTACTATACCTTAGTACAGCGATATAGTATTCATCCTTTCTTTGGCTTGTAGTGCAGCTGTTGCAGGGCAGGGACTTCCATTAATGCTGAACTCTCCAGGGTTTGTGCCACTATCCCTAGCAAAGCAAACCTATCTAGGCCAAGAATGACTTGGCCTACCAGCTGCAAGCCAGTGCATCAGGTGGAGACAGAGTGCCCAGAACGCAGTTTTCTACCACGACTGCCTGCCAGCATGCTTCTTCTAAGGGTGGCACAAAGGGGCTCTATCCCTGCAAATCCAGCACCCCAGCTCTGAGGAAACTATGGGTGCTGCCAGAAATCCACCAAGCTGCTGATGTGCAAATTGCCACTTGCAGCTCCTGGGGTAAGAGCTCTCACGGAACTTCAGGTTAAACCTATGCTTCCAGGATTTGGCCATAATCACCCTTCAGGAGGCCAGAAGACTTAGCAGGGTGCTCTGAGGACACAAGGCTGTGCAAGAACTATGTGAGCTAAATCACTACTATGCCTAAAGACATTCAGCTGGTGTGCGGCATCTCTGGGGATGCTCTTTTCAGCGGCAGCACCTCTATTGGAGCTGTTGCCTCCACAGAAACACCTAAGCAGAGAACTCCCTTTGCTAGGATGCAGTACTATAGAATGAAAAACCTGTTTCAAAGAAACACTTACAGTTTAACTGATAAGAGTTGCAGCAGATGCAATGCTTGCCCTTCCCTAAAAGCAAATACATTGCAATAATTCGAATTATAACCTAAGCCAGTACAGTCTTTGTAAGACTGTAAGCTACAATGCACCACACCCACACATTACAACTCTTCTACAGGTTTGCTCTAGAGCAGCTACATAAATAAAGCTATGGTGGTGAGTAGTTATGAATACTGAGCTTTAGTATCATCTCTGATTTCCTTGGGCCTCTCTCCATTATCACCAACACTTTTCTGGTTTGTGATGCCTCTGAGTCTCGGAAGAATTCTCCAAGGAGAGCTGATCCTGTCAACTCGCACAACACAAATGGATTTACCTTTGCTTTGACAACTATCTCTGGCCCTCAGAAGTTATTTTATTTTGAAGTCTAATAGCTTCGACTGCTGGTTTCTTGATTTTTCCTTTGTGGTACAGCCACTATATTGAAAACAATGTGGGTTTTTAAATCAAAGTGGAAAAAATATAGATTCCTTAACACAAGGTGAGAAGGCCTGCAACAATCCTTTCCAAAGAACTGAAATTTGTATTTGCTGCCTCCTTGCTGACCAAAGTTTTCTCTAATAGAAGTCTCTTATCAGCCTACCTATGTGCTATATTACCACCAGTTAAAGGACAAAGATCTATATATGCCTTTTAAGCCTCTTCCACTGCAAAGTATAAGGAGCTATTTAGTCTGACATCCATTTTGTTAGCTTCTACCAGCAGCAGCTGGTAGATTTCTCTGGGGTTTTCTTCAGAGCATCTGGCTTGGGTCAGGTCACCATAAAAAATTTAACAAACATCCTTTACAGGACTGCTTGAGCTTTTTTAAATAAGGAAATCTCATCTATCTCCAATCTAACAAAGGTTTTGTTTCTGTTCTGTCAATGCAGAAGACATATTAAGCATTGCATTTAATGAGATATTGAACATCGCTTTGTTCCTAGTGTACATAGGAGCAGGTTATGCTTAGAAAACACATCACTTGGTTTTGTTTTACTCTGTGGTCAGAGTAAAAGTTGTTTTGTTGTGGTAAAACATGTATTTCTTAATTTTGAACAGCAATAAATTGGGCTAGACTCTAGGCTGCACCTCTAGGCTGAGCAACTGCATAGCCCCTGAAATCTGGGGCTAATTTTGAGGACAATTAAAAAAAAAAAAGAGAAGAAAAAGGTCAAGTAGTAAGAACATAAGAACTGCCATACTGACAAGGTCAAAACAAAGGTCCCTCTAGCCAGTGTTTTGTCTCTAACAGTGATCATAAGTTGACATTTAGGGAAGAATAAGAGCTGTGCAAGTATATATGGTTGTTTCCCCTAATAATTTACCAGCTTCTTATCGTTTTAAGCTTAGAAGTTTTCCTGAGTCTTTTATAGTTTGCTTATTTAGCAACTTCATGAATCATTCTTCCAAGTACTTCTCCCCCTGAACTTACATAAACTTCTTCCATTCACAGTGTCTTTTGCAAGGATTTCCACAGGTCTGGTACACAATGTGTGAGAAACCACCATCACAAGCTTTATTTGATGAGTCCTAATGTCCCTGGAAGGGACACCGAATAGTTGATCTCTGTCCACTTCAGTCATGCTACCTATGATTTTGTAGATCTCTATCACATCGCCACAAAACATCCTTTTTTTGCAGAATCCCAGCCCATCGAATCATTTATTGTACAGAAGCCATTCTGTACTATTTGATCATCGAATGTGTCCTTCTCTGAATCTCTTTTAAGCTCTAATGCATCCTTTCTTAAATGAGGAGACCAGAACTGCAGATAGTATTCAAAGTATAAGAAACGTGCATTTATCTAGAGACGTAATTTTGTTTTCTGTCTTGTTCTTTACTCCTTTCCTGGTAGTTCCTAGCATTTGATTTATTTTTTGACTGCTGCTGAGTGCTGAGATGGTGCTTTCTTGGAACTATTTACCTTAACCCCAAAGTCTCTCTCACTTCTGAGTGTTAATGGTCAGGTCACAGTCCACTATTTGATATACAAAACTAAGATTTTTTTTCCCAACAGCATTTCACAAAACGTTTTATTGCTCTGTCATGAAGTCTCATACGATCTTTCAGCAATTGCAGGCTCCACACTTGTCCATTGATAACTGTATCATCAGAAAACTTTGAAATCTCACCACTCGTCCCCTTTTCCAGGCCATTTTTGGCTACGCTAAAGCATGTTGGTCCCAGCACAGAATTCTGTCAAACTCCTTTTCCTTTATTGAGAATTTTGACTGTTAGTTCCTATTGTGTTTTACTTCTAGCTGTGTTTGTTCAGCTTGAAGAGAAGGGAAATCTAGTTGCTTTGTTTGGCTTCTTAAGGTGAGATTATAGAGAACACAGAGGTAGACTCTTAAAGGTTCACAGTGAAAGGAGAAGAGGCAATGGACATGAGTTGCTGCAAGGGGAATTCTGATTAGAAATAGAAAAGACTTTCTTTACACTGCACCAAGACACCCAAAAAGCTTGTGGGAGTTCTATCCTTCAGGATATTCAAAGCTTGACTGTTCATGACCCTGAGCCACCTTATCTAAGGTGTAAACTTGCACTACTTTGAGCAAGAGGTTGGACTATATGACCTCCAGAAGTGCATTCAAACCTAAATTATCACATGATTCTATGCATTTAAGGCAGGATTTTCCCTCTTCTCCCATGACTGTTCAGTATGCTTTCTTGAAGGATATTGTCACGGTCTTTTGGAAATCCCAGTAAACTATATCAACAGGATCACACAGAACCACATACTTGTTGACCACTTCAGAGAACTCCAAGAGGTTTACAAGGCAGAACCATGTTTCCTCTTTTCAAGATCACAGTCATCGTCATCATCACCACGTGTGAATATACATTGCCATTAGTAATTCACCTATTTCCTCTTTAAGTTGTTAGGTGAATACTGCTTGGCCCTGGTGTTTTGTATTTGTTACTTTTCATTCTATTTCTTTGAATCATAATCCATTCCAAAGTTGCTTCAATTTTTGGATGGATAGTTCACTGGGTTCTCCTTAAAAAAGGATGCTTGTGTTGTAATCTCTCATTTTTTCTGTAATGAACCTGGATGCCAATAATCTATTTAGCTTCTCTGCAATGGTCTTGTCCTCTCTGACTGCTCCTTTTCTACTCCAGTTAAGGAAGCGCTACAAAATGCTTGCCAGATATTTTGCTCCTGATGTCCTAAGAGAAGAATTTTGTACTAATTTTAGTTCCTTTAGGAAGCTACTCCTATGATTCTTTTTTGGTCTGCTTGATTATATTTTCATATTTCATCTACCCAAATTTATGATCCTTTTCATTTTGTTTGAATACAACTTCAGATTTTTAAATGATACTTTCTTAATTCTAACAACCTGGCTTAGCCATTCCATCTTCCTTTTGCCAGTGTCCAACCCTCTCCTAATACAGAGTACGCAATGTTGTTCTTCCACTCTGGTGTCCTTCAGCCTCTACACCACCTGTAACTTAATTCTCTGTCACCCAATTGATGGTACAACTGTGGTGAAGTTTTCGGCCTTTTGCTTTTTTTGTGTCATGGATGCTGGATGTGAGTAACGGTTATTGTTACAGAGCTGTGCTTCCAGAGGAAATTTGGAAACAGATCTTTGTCATTATCTTGTCAAAGGCTGCATTTCATCTTGTGGGGTTGCTAGCCAGCTGATCCATGAAGGAATCATTGACAATTTCATCTATGGTTTATGACCGTGAGTGAAGCTTCCCTCCTCTACATGGAGGTAACTGAAGTGACCCAATACTTTCTGTCCTTACCAGCCCTCTGACTTCTTACAGCTTAACTCAGCCTGTCTCAGCTCCTGGTTGGGAGGCCGGTAGTATTGACCTCATTCTACAGTCTTCCTCTTTGGGTCTGGCATATCATTCCAGCTTCTGTACTACTTGTTGAGGAGGTTAGTTTGTTAATTCAGTTTGATCCCAAGCTTTAACTAAACATGTAATTATATTGTAGCAGTAACGCAGTATACTCTTCTCATCCCTTTATATTTTGTACACTAGTATTACAGCATACCACCGGCTATCTTTCTTCCATCAGGAAGAAAAGAGGAAGAAAACCAGCTGTAATTGGTAGTTGTTCAACCACATTATCAGTAGTTTTTGATCCAATTCCTTTGCTTTCAGGACTGCAGCAGAGCTTACGCTGTTGTGTTTTGACCCTGAAGCCTGCTACTCTCACTCCAATATCAACATCTCAGCTCCATCTTCTGCTTCTCTACTACTTGGCTGAGCCCAAATGCTTTCACCTTCATTGCAAATTCATTAATTCCACTCCATTTTCCTCATCCTGATAATCTTCTGTTCTGGCACTTTGATTTTGTCTTTAGCCCAGAGGGCAACAATATTGACTGTAACTGAAGTCATCCTTATACTTGTAAAAATCTTCTCTCTAATTATGCCTTCACCACAGAAAGTGTTTCAACAGATATAATTCTGATTCTATTTTTAACACAAAACTACACTTACATAGATATCCCTTTCCCAGTTGAATCTCAGACCACAGACCTCTCCTTTAGGAGTTCAATACATAATTTCATACACCCTGAGACGGGGAAAAAAACCTAGGTAGAATTTCATCTTTTCTTTCAGCATTTCAGCTTTTAAAGGTGACTTGCAAAATAATCGCAGAATATAACTTTTTGGCAACAAAATGACCATTGGAGACCACTGGAAAGTAATTTCAGGAACATAATCTCTGGGCATGAGTGAAATATTTGCTTCAAACTTCTTCATAAATTTTTCATTTAGGAAACATGGAACTTTATATAAACTTGTATTGTATTGTTAGAATATTGAAACAAGATCATTCAGGGCAAAGCTTTTGACTGGAACACGCTGACTTAGGTGCCACTGTTCTGAATTTTCCCCCTCTTTACAGTTTGGTACTTACTTATGCATAAAAAAGTATGCATGTACCTAAAAACTCAGAACAAATAGAGGACTGTGTATATACAGAGGAGATATTTAACACATAAATAAGAATACTATGTTTCATCTTTTTGGTAACAAAAATAACATTTTGAATGAGAGAAGGAAACAGCTGGTTTCCAGATCCATATGGAAACAAGTACTTTAAATCACCCGTTTAAGCTCACCTGTTTTACACTGTATGGCGGTGGACAGCAAGCACTCAGTCTTTGTTGTGACTCAGTACAGCAGCTAAGGGAAGACTAAGGGAAGTAGCTACTTAGATTATTCAGGTTGATTGTAAGAGCACGCTAAGATGTGGGAGGCAGATGAATAGTTAGACCACAGGAACTGGATGTGACCCTTTACTATTTTCTCCTCATTTCCAGTGACTCAGTTGATGACTTGGGTAATGTCACTTATTCAATCTGTGCCTCAGCTTCCTGAAATCAACCTGTGCCTCAGCTTCCTCAACTATAAAGATGGTACAGCTGGCTGAGAACAGGGTTATCTTTGATGCGATTTTTTTTTTTTCTTTTTTCAGGGTACTAAATTGGAACAGCAAAAATCCAAATTATTTGCAAACCAAATATTCCCCAAAATGTTGTTTTGGGATTATCACAACTGTGTTTTTTCATGTTTTCTCTTTAATACAGTTGTGCCTCTTATACTGAAGTATTTAACTTCTTAAATACAATGTATATGTCACATTTTTTTCATCAGGGGTTGCTCTTTCAAGAATTTAGTATAATATAAAGTTCAAACAAAATGAATCAAAACAACATTATCTAAATGAAGAAATTCTACACCACAGAAACAAAACTTTTTTTCTCCAGCTAAACAATGCAGTAGATGCTGACACATTTCTGATGAATGACTTCATTTTGATGAAACTACATTTCGTTTACAGTCATTAACCCTTACTGGTTTTATGAAATCTGGTTGTTCTTGTGTCTCATCTCACATCTTCCTCTTTCACAGGTAATAATTATCTTTCTGTCTGTCTTTCCTTCTATTTCCTTCTCTTTTCCACAAATGCATCACTCCTCTTACAAATATCCTCTCTATTCCACATATTTCAAGCACTCTTAGGTTGTCTAGCTGATTAAAATAATAAAGTTAAGTTCAAAGCAACTGTTCCCAGGCTGTGCTTAGCTTGAATTTTCCAGTTTCTTTTTGAACCTAAAACGGCTTATGTGCCTTACAGTTTGTTCACCTTTTCTGATTATACCCATTGGATAATTAAAGATATTTTCTCCTATAAACTTTGCCTCACTACTTCTTAAGGTAAACCGTTCCATCAAAACTCTTGTGCCTGCTTTAGTAATAATACTAACTTTTAAAGTATCTTGCAATTTATGAACAGAGATGCATGAGACACTGATGATGTTGCAAGACAGAACTTGCCATAGCACATCCTCCACTGTGGGAACAGCTCTGGAGAATGACACCATCCTCCCCTCGCTGCAATCCTCTTACCTGCTGCTTCTTTACAGCCTGACTGGGGAATCAGGTGTTCACTGCCAATTAGGCTTGATAAAACAGCAGGAGTTTCTTGCATTCTCTTGACAAGGGTATTTCTGGGTTGCTGGCAGCTGTTGGAGGGTTTCTGGCTACATGGGCAGCGTTAGACCTCAGCGTACTAAGCACTTTGTTCATTTGGTGATTTAGATCATTTAGATCTTACCCTTACTGCACTCTCTGCTGCAGTCATAGTGTAAAACACTCAAGGCGTTAATGAAGATTTTCTTTTGGAGCAAAAATGATGGTAAGATACTTTAACTGGCAGTGAATAGATTTATAAAAACCTTTATATATTATAATGCAAAGTACATATTCATTATATCTATAGGCTACTTTTCTAATTATATTAGAACCATTCAGTGGAACCACTGGAGCAACAATAAAATTCTTATTCCATAAAGATATGGTCCATAATTACAGAAAATTTTGTGTTACTTCAGTGTTTGAACTGAATCATTGCTTTTCCAACTGCCAGATTGCTGACTAAGAGTATTGGGCTTCAGTTTCTTCTGTCTGAGCCATAACACTTCTCAGCCTTTCTGACAGATGTAAAAAGATAGTACAAAATTACGGCCTTTCTGTGCAATGGCCTTATGCTGCGTTCCCCTGACCTGAATGGAGTTGAATCTGCCTGCACTATCAGCTTTAGACAAGAGGTCCAGAAGATAAACAAAAAGTAGATGATGACATTTTGGGGTGGAGGGTGGTGTCAGTTCCAGAATTTTTGCACTTTTTTTCTAATTAAAGGAGAAAAAATGGAAACTGATCTCAGTACTTTGGAAAATGATGTTCTACTTAAAACCTTGTTGGTACTTCTAGGGCAAAAAATCATTATTAACAAACACACTTGGAAAGTAGTCAGACTGAAATAAGAATCAGCTCATAACAGATTCAAATCAGATATGAGTTTGTAAATGCACTGTTGCACCTAAAAGGGTGTATGATTTGGAGCTGCACATACAAAAGCATCATGTCATGGAGGAGGAAGGTGACAGTTCCTGTTTATGCATTTTTGGCAAGCTGCACCTGAAGGATGGGATGATTTTCTGGAAACTGTCATGCCAGAAATACACAGCTAAACAGGAGGGAACTGAGAAGAGCAAAGGGAATAATTAGAGACCTATGGGGGTGGGACAGGGTTTCTAGTCATTTTTTTTTAAGGAAACCAAGCTATGCAATCACACTGTTTTTCTGTCAGTACTCCGGCAATAACATTTGAATCTCTTGACCAATTTCAAAGAAGCCTGACAAAAAGGGAGAGGTCTAAAAAACACTGAGCTCCTGCAGGTTTTATGAAAATCAGCAGCCAGATAGAGGAGACTTAGATTTGTGCACCCACTAAAGAATAGGTGGAAGTGTGAACTCAGCTGCATTGACACAACAGAATTCAAAGCTGTCATCCAAAATCAGGCTCCGTAAGGTTTGCTGCCCATGGAACTGCTAGTTTGTTATTTAGAAGTATTTTATTTTTTTTTTAAATAAAACATATTTAAAGGAAGACCAAGACTTCTGTCTGAGATCATTTTAAAGACACTAATCACCGCAGCATGTAGGCACTCATTATAAAATTATGCATAATAACAGATCTTGTCCAGAACAGGCCCTGAAATCCCTACCTAAAATGAACTCCCTTTGTGCCAGTGTTTTTTGTTTGCCTTGAAAAGGACTGTTTCCATTTCTTCTCATGCTAGAGCTAGCTGTGACCTTCTTCTGTCTCTTAAAATACTGCAGTACCACCAAAGTTAAAGAAATGAAAAATGGTGAATCAGATGTCAAAACAAAAACTGCTCTTGAAAATAATGATATGTTAATAAAATATATTTTACTGTGAATTTGGTCTGTCTTTGAAATTTTTAAATTCCTTCCACTTCTTGAGTAAGAGAGAAGTCACAGTGTCCCACTTTTACTAACCTATTGTGAGAAATCACTTTGAGCCCTTGATGCCACAGGATATTTCATCCTTCATGACTGTCCCTCAACAGCAAACCCCCCCAGACTGAAAACTCCTTCACAGCTTTCACTATCCCCAGTCTCCCATGAGTCTGAGAAAGAACACCACTCTTCTAGGGAAGGAACTTACCGGAAAACCCTCTGAATTGTTTGTTTCCAGTTTCTTCTTTCAGTTTGCCTCAAGCAAGAAAAACAGACAATCATGACTGCTCACAGCTAGGCTGTGAGAAAGAGCTTAAAAAGGGAGTATTGGTGGAATTGAGAAGCTTAGAACGTGGCCTTCAGACAATCTGAAAGAAAGATATGGGGGAGAAGGAAAGTCCCTAAGATTGAGGAAAGGTCTAGAATCATAAGGAAATATGCATCTGTCATGCATGGGGTGTATGTGGATATTTGTTATTATGAACTGAGACGAAAAGATCACAGATTCCATTACAATGATTGGCTTCTCAAATTTAAGAAAGTAATTTACCTGATAAGTTACAATAGCTATATTGCTGTTCCATTACTAGAATTCACAGCAGTCTTCCCTAGATAGGACTTCAGAGAAATGGAGTTAATAGGATGCCTGTCAGTAACAAGACTTTGGATGTTACTAAGCAGGGGGCCTTCTTACTAAGCAGGCAATGAAATTCTCTTCAAGGCGCTCACGTATCATTCCAGCTTTGGGATATAATGTATTGAACTAGACTGGGCTTACCATGCATTGTTGGTTGGACGACAATGTTAGATATCTCATCTTTATAAAGCAAATGCGGGCAAATCAGAAAAAGACCGCTTAAGGTTTGAAGTACTGACAGTAAGAGCTGAGTGTCTTCATGTAGCCCTGTGAAAAATGAGATGGCTTTTACCGTTTCTTCTATATTTCTCTCTAGTAAATTCTACTGTCTTTGTGCAAAAATAATCTAAAATCATTTGTTGTGCCTAAGACTTCGTATGCATTAGGAAAAGCATCGCCAGAAGGTTGAGAGAGGTGAACCGTCCCATCTACTCAGCACTGGAGTAGAGCCACATCTGGAGTGCTAGGTCTTGTTCATGCCTCCCCAGAACAAGAAAGACATGGACATACTGGAGCAGATCAAGTGAAGGGCAATGAAGATAGCTAAGGGATTGGAGCATGCCATATGAGGAAAGGCTGAGAGATGGGACTGTTTAGCCTAGAGAACAGGAGGCTCAGAGGCATCTTAGCAATGGGAATAAATATCTGATGGGAGCGTGTAAGCAAGACTGAGTCAGGCTTTTTTAAGTGGTGCCCAGTGATAGGACAAGAGGCAATGGGCACAAACTGAAACACAGGGGCGCTCATCTGAACATGAGGAAACACTTTTACTGTGAGGGTAACTGAGCACTGGCACAGGTTGCCCAGAGAGGCTGTGGAGTCTCCCTCCTTGGAGATACTCAAAAGCCATCTGGATGCTGTCCTGGGCAACCTGCTCTAGCTGACCCTGCTTGACCAGGGAGGCTGGACCAGATGACCTCCAGAGGTCCCTTCCAACCTAAATGATTCTGTGATTCTGTGCTTTTCAGTAACACGGTTTTGTTCACAGTATATCAGCTTGGTGCAAGTCCACACTCCAACTTCCATAGTTTTTTTTAACCACTACTCTGCAAGAGCTTTCAGCTTTCCTCTTTAAGTTATAAGAAACTATATATAAAATCCCCTCATACTCTTTGTATTCATTTTGTATTTCACACACAGCAGTAAGAACTCAGGTGCTTGACCCAGCATACAGCAATTGGCACAATAACACAGAACAGACATATGTGACTATGTCAGTAATTAATGAGTAGAAAGGTGAGTAGGATAACTTAACCTCATGCAATATTTTCTTCATAAAATTATCTTGGAGACACTTGGGTCTTACGGTCTTAGACCTTTAATATTTTGTTTAGGTTGGTCTTAAAGCAGTGACGTTTCAACACTAGGGCCACTGCTCTAGTGAATTAGTTCTTGCGGTTACTTGAGCTACATCTTTTACATGGCATGTGCAGCCTAGATTATCTGAAGGAGTGTGGACTACCTATGGATGTCTATAGCAACATAATCATAGTGTCTAGTACTACCATTCCAGTCATGCCATGTTTTAGTTGTTTCTGATACTAAACATATGGTGGTATCTCACCTTCTTCTCAACATCTTATTCTTTTCAGTCTTGCTTCCTTCAGTTTTGAGCTGGCTGCCATACTTTTGCCTGTTGGTAACAAATGGATAAATTCTTTAGCATCAGCCTGTAACATGAAGGCTATCTTCCCTGCTGGTCGCAGATGGCGGGAAGTGATTTTATTGATTTGTTAGTACTTAGCTAGAAGGATTACATCTAGCAGTAATAATGTGGCCAGGCCCTGGGACAAATCACCACATGAGTTAGTGGAGGGTCTGTGTCTTTAACTGAGTGTGACATTATGATATTTACCAGCCCTTCATAGTACTTTGCTTATTAACACCACTTTAATCTCTTCTGAGCCATCTGTCGGTCATTCAAGTTTCAGTTTCCTTCATGTGCTGGAAGAGTTGAGAGACTTCACTTTCTGAGCTGAACTTGGACATTACCACTCAAAAGTTCTGGTGGTTACAGTGGTGCTTATTATTTTTTTCTTTTTAATTTGTGTTATCAGCTTGTGTCCTGCAGAAAATCTCTTGGGGGGACACAAGCAGATGGCCACAGTAATTCCTCTCAAATTCAAAGGGTCATGAAGGTTCATAGCTCTCAGAATTTGTGTGAGAGGTATTAGCGTGGCTGGCTGAAAGCTGGTCCCTCTCCCTATTCCAAACCCGGCAAGTTTGGCAGCAAGAAGCATTGAACACTGCCAGCATAGATTTTTTTCCTTTGGTTCGTGCCCATCAGACGATTTCTCTAGAAACCAGAGCTGTTTCCATGCTGTGACCTCGGCAGAAGCGTGACTGAGAGGTCTTAGGTGTCAGCGTGTGTTAGTGGTCGTTCGCATTTTATTTGAAAGTGCAGTTTTCTCTCTAGTTCAGCCTTACGTTTCTAAGTGGCCTGAACAATTTCATTCACTGACAGGCACGCGTTTGAGCAGGGGACATTTCAGAGCTTGAGTTTCTGGCCAGTGGATTACATGCAGACCATCTCTTGTAGAGAATGGCTGTTGTCTTCATTTACCAGCTCCCCAAAATCAAGTTGCTCAGAGCTGGTAGATGAGAAGTTGCCAGCGAAGCGATCTCTGTCTGGAAGTGATGTTTTGTTTCACCATGCGCTACCCCCTCAGTTGAACAGTCGGCACCGTGGCGTGTTTCATGGCCAGTTTTGGTGGGTCACAGCAGTGAAAAGAATGGGTTTGATGGATGAGGCCGAGTTAAGAGCACTTGTCACCCCGTGGGAAGTGTGTGGGGACCATGGCACGGGTGCCACCGACTGGGCTTCCGAGCAAAGTGCTGAAGCATGGGACCCCAAGGAAGGGAGGGTTCGCGTGGTGACAGTGCTGGCTCAAGGCAAGGGGCACGACTCACGCCCCGAAGGAGCGGCGGGCAGCACCGGGAGCCCAGGGCTGCCCCGGCGCCTCAGGCCCGCCCGCGGCAAGCCCGCAGCACGCCCCCCCAGCCGCTGCCCCCCGCCCGGGGCGAGACGGCAGCCGAGCGGTGCGGAAACCTCGAGGAGGACGTGAGGAGGGCGGCGGTGCCGGGGCCAACGCGGCGACCGTGCGGCCGCGGGACGAGCGCGGGGGGCGGCGGAGAGGGGCGCGGCCGGCCGGGCCCCCCGGCAGGGGCAGGGGCAGGGGCAGGCAGCGGCGGCGCAGCTCGGACTCCCCCTCCCGCCTCCCAGCGCCAGGCTCGCAGCGGCGGAGCATCTCGGCGGCGGCGGCGGCAGCACCCGCCCTTCCCGGCCGGTCCACGGCGCGCACCGCCCCCCC
>VFFE01006653.1:245110-347439 GCA_008921705.1 Burhinus oedicnemus | reverse complement strand
CCCCCGCCCCGACCGCCGCCCCCGGCCCGCCCGTCCCCTCCTCCCGGGAGGGCAGCGGCTGGGAGGCAGCTCGCTGTGGGGGCCAGCGGGGCGTTCGTAATTAGGGAATAAAGGCAATTAGTCGCACCGCTCGTTACGGAGGGGAGACGTGCGTGCGTGGTGGCGGGACGGAGGGGGAGTGGGTTTATCCCGCTGCCGGCGGCGCGGGGAGGGGTGCGGGGAGCGCGGGGTGTGGGTAGGTGCCATGTTTGGCAACCAGGTCCCCACAGCCTCTTTTGAACCTCTTCTCTCTCACACCCCCCACCCCCCATCCTTGCCAAAGAGCACATGTGACCACATTTTCTAGCCGCCTCCGTCAATAGGAGGCTTCAAACGTAACGCTACTAAATTGCCTGCTGCGAGTGATGAGAATAAACAGATTGAAGCTGTGGCCTGTGGAGGAGAATCAGGGTTTCTCCTCTTCTGCCTACCCGTCAGGCCTGTTCGCTCTGGGGGGAAACGGTAGGAGAGGTGACTGGAATACGTGCCAACCTCTGACGTTACCCAGACCCTCCTTACCACGGGAGGTGTATCCTTACCTCACTGTCTTCTGGTTGCATACACCTGTGCTTGGGAGGGATGCTCTGAAGGGGTGACGTGATCTGGGTATTTCTTTTGGCAGCATCGGAAATACCCACTTGAGCGATGCGGGTGCCAGCTCTTCCCCGTGGCTTTCTCCGACCGATGGAGAGACCAAACCCCCGCAGGCTCCCGGCTTCGGCCCCACGCGCTGCGTGTGCTGAAGCTGGAACAGCGTTCCAGCATTTTGCCGACTCTGTCCCTTCCCATCATGGCTCTGAATTTTTACAGGGGCTAC
The DNA here is from genome assembly GCA_008921705.1 of Burhinus oedicnemus. Taxonomy (NCBI): domain Eukaryota; kingdom Metazoa; phylum Chordata; class Aves; order Charadriiformes; family Burhinidae; genus Burhinus; species Burhinus oedicnemus. Next base: position 346,583 of record VFFE01006653.1, on the reverse strand, counting down.
TAGAGGGGGATTGCAATGGGCCCAGGTGCTAGTGTTGCGTATTGCCGAGGAGCAGGCCAGGAGCGCGGTGTTTGGATCTCAGTCCAAGAGGAAGAGTTCAGTTTGCTGTTGCTGTTCATTCTGCTTGGGGTGTGGCTAGTCCTGAAGGTGGGGTGGGTGAAACGAGAAAGGCTTTGTGAAAATGCATTGTGTTAGTCAATGTGGGGAAACCTAAGTGAAGGATCCCTCCGCTGTTTCTATTTATCGGAAGAAAATGAAATAAAGCAGTAGCTCAAAGGCTCTAAACTACATTTATCTTTATCCCATTCCTTGTCCTCCAGCACAGCTACTTGCCTGTAAATATTTAGCTTTTATTGCATGAAGAAGATTACTGGTTCTGTGATGATGTTGTAAAGCAATACCATAAATCTTAGAGTCACTGCAAGAATGAACTTTTGTTGGTAGAGATGGTAATTTCTCAGCCCTATTCTTGTTAACATGGGGTAGAGGATAAATTTTCCTCTCTCCCCCCCCCTTTTTTTTTTTCTTCTGGTCTTCTTTTGCATTGGCATTTCTGAATTCTGGACTGATACTTCCTCTTCTGTGAGATTACGGGAATCTTCAGCAGTTTTACTAAATGAATTTAGGACACTTTAGATACAAGTTTTAGAAGAGGTCAAAAATTGTGCTTTGTGAATTCAACTTGAAATTACTTTATATTATCTTCAAAGGTTTGTGATACCCGAAGTTAAAAGTTTATTTCGTTACAACAGTTCTTTCAAATCATGAGAATAACAGTCTAGGCTTTCTACTGGTCTGAGAAATTGTGAATTTAAATAGATTTTTTTCTTTAAATAAAGAGCCAGAAATTAATGGAAAATACGTTGGGAAACTTGCAAGCCTGTATACTCACTTTAGCTAGCTCGTTGATTTTCAAAAATGAGGTCACAGCAAATAGTTTTTGTATGGATTATGATTTGACTCTGTTACAGAGAGCCACTAGATTTTCTGAGATTGTTTGCCTTTTCTATATGCTGAGCACTTACTTCCTTTTTCAGACAAGAGTTAGACACATCTTTCCAGAGAGTAAACCTTTTAAGAATGGATTTTGAGACAAGAATTTACTTCCATAATTTTGTAGAGGTTTGTTACAAATATACAATGGTGCTATCCAGATGACACAGCTATATTATGAAATCACATATGTCGTCACCATCCCTTGCTATTATCTTCAGTAAAAGTTTTTCTGATTATCCAAATGTATCAGCAAAACAGCCACCAGTTTTCATTTAAAACCACCTGGCGGAGAAATGTTTCCGTCTGTAACACCCACATGCAAATCTGCATCGTCCCCTGGAAGTGAAGCTGATCTGCGTTGCAAACTAGGCTACCTCCAATCCTGGGCCCATCAGAGGCCGGATACGTGCTGTCGCATGAATCACAAGGGCTAAAAAGCGTGCAGCATTTCTCTCCTGTTCTGGATGTCCTGATAGCAATAAAAGTTTCTAAAACAGTACCTGTAATTTTCCTTTCCAGCACTCCTCATGGCAGAACACTGTAGAACGAATTATTGGTTAAACTACTGTATTCTTCACATGACGATCATAAAATTGTGGATCCAAGGGAATTTGAGGTGTTCCTGTGAGCAGACTATATGCATTTCAGGAGAAGTGAAAGAGATTAGGGTCATGGTAAAGAGACTGTATCCCTCTCCTCCGGGTCTGTACCTCTCTGTTTTCCTGAGCCCGGTTCTTGACTCTGAGCTAAAAGCCTTCTTGTAAAAACCTCTCTGCCAGTTCATGCTGACATCAGCACGTACCTCAGCGTGCCAGCCGGGGAGCAGGGCGCTGTTAGCGGGAGTGGGACTATGGACGACGGAATGCTTTTGCTGCTTGCTGTGGAGTAAGGCAGAAACGCCTGCTTAGGTTTGAAACCACCTGCTCGTCTCTTTCCAGGAACTTGCCCTATCTGTCAGTTTGTTGGCCCGCTGAGTTTCCTTCAGCTGTCTGAGGCTAACAGAGCTTGTCACAGCCTTAGGATAAAGGCTTGCGACTTGTACTGGCCAGCATAACTTTCTTTTTCTAGGTATACCTGGTCAGTGGCAGAGACCTCTTCCTCCCCTCACCCTTCCAATATCAGGTTGCAAACCGCGGTGTGTGGTGTTTGTGGAAGGGGAACGTGCTGCTCTCCTATGACCTGTTGAATACCTTGGAGCAATGTGTTGAGGAGTTAGGGCTTTTGTGAAGGTTCCTCCTTTTGCTTTTTTTATGAACAGGTCCACTTCACAGGATGAACGCTAACGTTAGCTGATTGCCTTGAAATTGCCTTTTACGTCCAAAGACGGGTTTTGCATTCCCACTGTAATAGGGGCAGTGTCACTAGGTACTCTGAGAGCATATCCATGCCTTCATGCAGTGAAGTGTGGTCCCAGTCTGGTGTAAGGCACTGAAGACTCAAATCCACATAAGCACTTCCATGCTTACCTGGCACTAAGTAGAAACTGAGGCACCTTGAGCGCAGTCCATGAAATCTTTCCGTAATTGTGCACCTGAGAAGCTGGGTGTTCCTGTGTGTCCAGGGCATGTAGGACCAGAGCATGCTGCTGAATTGCTTGCTGTCTGTCCTATGTCTAAGCCTGTTTGGGAGTCCCAAACTGTGTAGTCATATGCTTAAGTCCTCTGAAAGACCTGACACAATACCTCTATAATGCGTATTGATACTCAGTGCTGAACTCAAAGTGCTGTTGTCCACTTTCCTAACATGCAGGGGACAGGCAGTGTTACTGCTTCCAGCTGCCTTAGGCGTAATAGCCTGGTGGTTAGGAGGTAGTTACCTAAGCCCAGTACACTTACCAGCCTGAAGAAATTGTGCCGTAGACAAGTGCCATTACATTATAACTTAGTGGAAACAGTTTGGCTCCCCATAGAAAGAACGAAAACTTTATGGGCCCAGGAGCCTAACTCAATGTCAAGCCCAATAAGAAGAGCTCTCCTTGCAGAGGAGCTGTCTTGCTCTCATGCTACATGCTTCTGGTTACCCAGGGATGTTAATGTAGCCTTTTTTAGAAGAGTCAGAGAAGTTTAAAATACAGAGAGGTAGGACACAGGTACTCCTCCCTCCCAGCTGAATGATCTTGTCTTGGGGCTTCGGAGCTTTGCCTTTTTGTTCCTCTGTGGTTGGGAGAGCTTCACCTTCCCGCCTCTCACACCTTTGACAGTAGCACAGAGAGTAGTCTGTTGAGTAGCTGGGGCTTTACCATTGTAGACTCTACACGGATCCACTCTCGTTTCCCTGTTTCACACCAATTGTGCCAGATTTTGTGGGTATCTCGGAAGACTGTAGCCTCTAGCAACTCTTTTTTAATTGGAGCTTGGCCTTACAGACCCAAGCTTCTGCTGCACCTGGATGAATAACTGTTTGTGTAGGACAGTGGTAGAATGTGCCATGACCTCCTCTGCAGACTAATTCACATTGTTATTTTTTCCTGTTTTACATGGTAGATACTCATGTAGCTGAAAGGGAAGAGGTTCGTGTTGAGTAGCTGATGTGTCTAGCCTGAAGTCCAGGTGTTGCCCTACAGGTGACTCTGATGTGACTAACAAATTGTGAGGAAGTGAGAGAGGGAAAGTTTTCAGTGAAGCTGAAGAGAAAAACAAAACATAATTTGCAAAAATGGAGGGACACCCCCCCCCAAAGGAAAAATAGTTTAAAAGTTTCAAGTATACATTCAAACACTAGATTGCCTGAGTCAGCTATTGTTTGTGGGTATAAGGTGCCTTGAAGTGAAATGACCCCCCAATATAGAGCAAATTTCAATCATAGACAAATCACAGAACTATAAATATGTATGTACTTAAGCTGAAGTTTGCTTATATGCACTTGTGTGCCTTATCTCATTGGGTTATTTAAGTGCTAAGTGCAAACCACGGCAGCTGTGAACTCAGCTAGTTGAGTTCCAGTTCTGTTCTGCGGCAGACTCTCACAGCCCAACAGGACAATACATTGGGACAGCCAAAGTACTTTTCTCCACCCCTGGTGGAACAGTAGCTTATCAAGGGGGTGACAGCTATGAATCAACCTTAGACAAATTTTGGCCAGAAATCAGAAGAAGATTCCTAGTTACCATGGCAGTCATTTTCTGGAGCAAATTTAAGTGGGTACAAAAGCTCTTACTACCCTTCTGACTGGATTTAACAAGATTGTAAAAAGGTTGTTTGCCAAGGTAGTGGCAATAGTAGGGAACTTAACTCAGAGACATAGGAATTTCTTTGTAGTTTTGTAACTCTAATTGAGTAGCTTTAGTAGAGAGGCTAGGAGGTACTCAAAACCTTCCCAGATCGTAAGAGTTGTTTCAAGATTTGCCATGGGAGTGGCAGTTAATAATTAGGGAGAAGTTGATCCAAACACCCTATTTTGACCATCTAGCGAGGTGCACAAACTTGATTTTAGTAGAATTCATGTCTCTAGGATCAAGAGGGATATTGGAGCTGCTCACTTTTCAGGGCTGCCAAATCCTGAAGTCACTTGCGTTTGGTGAGAATCTCGGTTTCAGAGCTCGCAAGGTAACCCGTGTATAATATCCTGTGTGCACCTGGAAGCTTCCAGCCTGAACTGCTAGCTGCGAAACTGAAGATTAACAGATTAGCCAGGAGACATGTGCTCTTAACTAGTTTCCTGGAGACAGTTTGTTTCCCTCTCCATTTCTAAGACTTGGACCACACCTAACGTTTGCAGAAAACATTGAATACTGCTCAAAACACGGTGGCAGCTGCTGCCACCCTTATTTTGTGTGCTACTTATGGGCAAAATAAGGAAGTAGGGTTCCAAGACCTTCTTAGTCTGAATGCTGTAAATCCCCTGATGATAATTGCCCATCCGTAAACAGTAGGGAAGAGAGAGGTAGGATCATTCTTCATCTCTTCTGCTGAAACTGGGCTACTTTGCAGAAATAAAAGCAAGAGTCAAGGGGCCATCATGAGGAAGTCTGTCTTTATCCTATCCTTAGGATAAAGGATCTAAAGCCTATCTTTAATCCTGCTGAGAAGACAAAGGAGGAATCGAGAGTTCTGGGAACTGGTTGTGCATTTGGCACCAAAGAATTAAAGGATAAAATAGATAAACAATACCAAGACTCCCTCCTCTGAGTCAGACTCCCTCTTGCTTATTCTTTCTGTGGTGTCATGAATCTCATGTTCTGTGCAGTGGAGCAGGAGGAATGGAGGATGCCCTCACCTCTAATGCTTGAAAGCCTTTATTTCTTCCTTTGTACTTAAAGGGGTTTGGAACCACCATGTTTCAGGCTCTGTGGTGGAGCAGGGAGCAGAGTGCAGGTTGCTTACTGTGTACATGGGTGGTTTAAGCCCCTAGAGTCACCCAGACAGACTGAATACTGCCTTGTGCCTCCTCCTGGCAGTGCCAGCACTGAACAAGTCTTATGAGGAATGGCTGAGGGAACTGGGGTTGTTTAGCATGGAGAAAAGGAGGCTGAGGGGAGACCTTATTGCTCTCTACAACTTCCTGAAAGGAGGTTGTAGCAAGGCAGGTGGTGGTCTTCTCCCAGGTAACAAGTGATAGGACGACGGGAAATGGCCTCAGGTTGTGCCAGGGGAGGTTTAGATTGGATATTAGGAAAAATTTCTTCACAGAAAGGGTTGTCAAACATTGGAACAGGCTCCCCAGGGAAGTGGTGGAATTGTCATCCCTGGAGGTATTTAAAAGATGGGTAGACGTGGTGCCGAGGGACGTGGTTTAGTAGTGGTTTTGTCAGAGCTAGGTTAATGGTTGGACACGATGATCTTAAAGGTCTCTCCCAACCTAGGTGATTCTATGATCCTGACACTTGAGTGTACAAATCCATGGTGAAATGATTTTACTGCTGGAGGACTGCATTTTCACAGAATCACATAATGGTTGTGGTTCAGGTTGTGGTTGTGGGCAGGGCTCTGGAGATTGTCTAGTCCAACCCACTACTCGGAGCAGGGCCACCAAGAGCCAGTAGCCCAGGATCGTGTGCAGATGGCTTTTGAATATCTCCAAGGACAGAGACTCCACAACCTCGCTGGACAACCTTTTCCAGTGTTCAGCCACCCTCACATTAAAAAGTGTTTCCTGATGTTCAGATGGTTTGTATCCATTGCGTTTGGTCTTGTCACTGGGCACCTCTGAGAAGAGTTTGGCTCTGTCGTCTGTACTCCTTCCCACTGGAGATCTATATATATTGTTAAGGTCATCCTGAGCCTTCTCTTCTCCAGGCTGAACAGTGCCCACTCTTTCAGCCTTTCCTCATGTGACGTGCTCTAGTCCCTGTGGACTTTGTGGCTCTTTGCTGCACTTGCTCCAGTATATCCATGTGTTTCTTGTACTGAGGAGCCCAGAACTAGCCTTAGCATCCAGATGTGGCTTCACCAGTGCTGAGGCAGAGATGAAAGATCACCTCTCATGATCTGCTGGCAATGCTTTTCCAATGCAGCCCAGGATGGTGTTGGCCTTGTTGGCTGCAAGGGCACATTGCTGGCTCATGCTCAACTTGGTGTTGACCAGGAATCCTCAGTTGCTTCGCTGCAAAGCTTCTTTCCAGCTGGTTGGCCCCCAGTGTGTACTGGTGCATGGGATTATTCCTCTCCACGTGCAGGACTTGTGTCCCTCTGTTGAATGTTTTAAAGCTCAAGAGGGAGACCAGTATCTAATGTGTTCTCAGATCAGTCCGAATTATTCAGGGGGAGGATTGCTTGTGGTCACTGCTTCCAGCCCCCTTCTCTTTACAGTCCAAGGCCCCCAGAGAGGGATAGAGAGAATTGAACAGTGCAGAAACCATTATTGCCTTTTGGCCACATCAGAAAGAATTTAACAGCATTTGAAGCTTCAAGTTTTCACCACTCTGAGAGGCAGCTGTGGCCAGAAAGGTGTCCTGATCAAAGGAGACAACTCTGGTGACCTCGGAATTGCAAGGAGCAATTTTTATAACTTTCAGGGAATTTCAGAGAATTGATAGTGATTTTTAAGCAGGAAGGTGGACTGTGTAGTCCAAGGAGACTACTACATACAGTCAAAATGTATTCGCAACTGCACACAGTCATGCGGTAAGGCAATTATGAGACAGTCATTGACTCTTCTACTGGGGGCCCATCTCACCGCCAAGGCAGGAGCAGGAGACTGTCAGCAGACAACAGCAGATTCACAGGAATTTCCTCAAAAGCTATAAAAGAGTGGGTGGCAACAGGGGCTGACAAGCATTAATAAACATCTCTACCATGTTCTAGACATGGGCTTCAGATCTGCACATGTTGAAATTTTGGGCGGTCTGAAGGGCAAACTTTTGTCCAGGGCTCTTTTCTGGCCCCAGTTTCGGTAGTTCTATTGAAATACACAGGGCATTACTTCTGTGCATGCATCTTCCCACGTGATTCTCCTCTTGATACAAGAAGCCTCCAAAGCTTCATGCCCGGCTTTGTCTGACATTGTACTAATACTTTCTGACTCAGAAGTCTGTCAGTCTACAAATTCATGGGCATTATCTGTGCCCTGCAGAAGGGTGAAGACAAAGATTGGTTGAAAGAGCATGATCTCTGGGCAGGAATTTCTCAAAGATTTTGGATTATAAATCCAGATCTGAAAAGGAATTATGCAGAAGAGACCTCTTCTCTAGAGAGGGAGGGTACCCTCCCGTTTGTTTTTCTGGAAAATAGCAGAGGGAGAACAACATTAAGAGAGATTTGAAATTCTCAGTCTTGTCAATGCCCTTTTGTTTCTGAAGACTCATGTGAAGACTTTTTTGCATCCTCGGATACAGGAAAGCAACTAACAAAGATGTAGCGTGCTTCCTCCATCAGGCAGTTACTAAGCATTTTAAGACTTGAACTTAATACCTTAAGAAAAGACTATTTAAAAATACTGCTGCCCTTGTATTCAGGCTTGCTGGGATGCAGGTGTTACTGAAAGTGGAAAATGACAAAATTGAAATTTTATTTTTGGTTGCTAATAGTTAGAGCCAGTTATAATTTCTAGCCAACTTTACCTTCTCCTTCACTCTACCCACTGGTGCCTGCTGCATTTGTCTTCTCCCCTGGGCCTACCAGTTTTAATTAATAGATGCTGGCATGCAATTACGTTTTGGGGGAAAAAGCCTGAGTGCCTGCAGTTTGATCCTAATTCCCAGTGGTCATAAAACATATAAGAAAATCTTATGCAATCAGTTACAAACACAGAGTGGTTTCATTCTGCTTTTTGGAAATACTTGCATGTAATTTACAATTACTGGAATGATTTGCACCTGATCAGGGCTGTGTGATTTACCCCATTGGCTCTGTAAGGATGCAGATAGCTTATCAGATTTCTGCATCTGTCAGGAGTTACAATTGTTTTATCCCTTCTCTTATACTTCACAGATATGGTAAAATATTATGCAATGTTTATGGTGTTACCTAGTTTTGGAATCTAGGCAGTAAATGTTAGTCAGAGTTATTTTTGGTTTTCACAATAAACAGCAGAAAAGAATACCACTATCAGTTTGCTTTAATAGTTACTTAGGTAAGACAATTTGCACAACGCGATAGGGTGGCATTGTAATTCTTTGTACTTATAACTGAAGTAATCATCCTCAAAATTTGATTGCATATGAGATACTTATGTCCAGAGAGAGTTTTAAACAAGAAAGTCATGTTCCAAATATATTTTCTGGCACTGTTACAGAGGCAAGAAAAGCTAGTTGCAGTTTTCAGAATAATGACACGCACAAACCCATTCATACTCTTGCCACTTCAGAGGCATGAAGAGACACGGCACGATGAATAGCTGTTTCCAGACAGTTCTAGATTGAATTAGAACATCTATTTTGGCCATCATTTCTGTGTTTGTTCACATCAGGTGTGTCTTATTTTCAGCATCAGGACTTTGCGCACTTTGCTTATGATAAACATTGTTAATACTATTGAAGACAGGGGCGCGTATCTGTCTATGTTTTTTTCAGATATCTGTAATAAAAATGGGTAGCGTTCGAAATCTGCTAATTTTTTGGTTGGTCTTTCCTATATTAAGCCCTCTTGGAATCACAGAAGATCAGTGTATGCCCTAAGAGTTGCTTTTTGATCAGGTGTGAACCTAGCAGATAGAGCTACACTTTTTAATGATGACAGTGGTGGTTCTAGCAAATTAACTGTTTCAAATTTTGAGGATTGGGTGTGTAGCCAAAGAATAATTTTCTCTGAATTTAGGCTTTAGATAAACACCGAATTCTAGTTAGAATGGTGGGTTAAAAGCTGTGCATCAAAATACAGATATTTACTTTAAGGTCCTTAATTGAGAGTTATTTTTTTAAACTTCATTATGTGAAATTTACTAGGACATCGCTCATGAATGCAACACAGACCAACCATGCTATTTTAGTGTAAGTACTATTATATTGCAAAGAAAAAGTCTACTACTCTTCCAGCAAGAAACGGAGTGCTCTGTTCTGAGAATTGCTAATGGAAGTCTTCACATGCTTGAATGACCTAAGTGTGAAGTGTCTTCTCAAGTGTTTCTCTTGGTTACCAATACTGCATACTCTGAATTGAGCAAATAAAGAAATTATGTAGCCAAAAGTCTGTCTACATCTCCTGCTAGCAGGTCTAATAAAAGATACTGCATTTTTTTACAAACCTGGTTTGGCCTATGAGCCTAGCAAGCATTACAAATTTTGTAGCCACGGCTCACGAAGATATTGGCTACATTTTTGTAAAATATGTATTAATTCTAAAATCTTTGAATATACTGTGAAAGCTTTAAAATCATATCAATAAACTAGGATTTTGTAATATTTATATTGATACATCTTTCTCTTTCCAGCTATTTAGCAACCCTACAGTCCTATACTATACAAACAATCCAAAGGTTTCACTATGGGCTATTTGCATCAGTATGTATTAATCCTGTGGAAGTATTCTACAGATCAAATGATTAGTAATAGGACTTTTGAGAGAAACGACAATGAAGCAGTTTATGTAAGAGAAAGCCATTTTGCAACTGGATGATTGAATGTGTTCACTTGTATTTCGAGCCGTGATTTGTTAGCATAACTGTTTTCTTTTGACAATTCCATTGGTCTTGGAAAAAGCATCAAGACCTGCACAAAACCAGACATAGCAGCTGTTTGAGCTTTCTAATATCTTTTCCTTACACAATTTCTTTAGCACTTGCATGTACTAAGAAAGTAGTCATTTTTCATTTATATTTATTATTCTCTAGGTTTTTAATTAGTCTTTCATCTGAAGTTATTTCAAAATAAAGTCATGGCACTTTTGCATGTTTGCAGTATTAACTTTAGAATCATTTTGACATTTGACATCAGGAGGCTAAATTTTGTACTGATTAAATGAAATCGCGCAGATGTAGATAAAAACATAATGTGAAAGCTTGAGCGGTAAAAGGACATGAAGAATTTATGAATATTTTAGTTACTTTAGGTGATAAGTCTCCTTGGTACTGTTATTTATTGCAAAAATTTTGACATTGCATGACAAACTTCAGCTATACAGTTTAATGTTCTGCTGGCTATGTGTTTTTAGCTGTAGATGTAGAACAGGAAGGCAGCTGGTTGATGGAGTGCATGCTGCATGAGGCTAGGCAGCTGAGAAGAAAGGACAGAATTTATGAGAACTCTAGATCATCCTAGTTTAACTCTATTGATTTTGGCCCTGGATGCCACCTGCAAAGTATCAGGGTAATGGGTTTGCACTTTATGGATGAGAATTAGGAGAGATTTTGTATGTGTATGTGTGCTTGTGCCTAAGAATATGGAAGTAGGCTGTACGGAAATATGTACAAGTTGTTTTATGGATTTTAATTATGTTGCATGCAGAGTGCATTGGTGAAATTTGATCAGGAGCTGAAAATTTTGCCTGCATTCATATCATGGGGACAGGTGATACAGTGGTGTCATGGACCAGCAAAACATTGTATTGCTGTGGTCCTGTGCGTGTGCTGAGTTTGATTAACTTTGGTGAATCTCTGCCTTGGAACAGGTGTCACTGGAAGCACATCTGTTAGCTGGAGTAAGACTTACATGTTGTTGAGTCTGTTTAGATGGAATATGACCCCGTAAGTCTTGTACAATTTTGCAGAAAGAAGCACATTTTTCTCAAAGGCATTCAGTAACTGTTCAGTTACTCCCCAAGCTTTACATAGAAAGTAAACCTCAGAAAAGTGAAACCAAGACATAGCTACCTACATTTCTGGAAAAAAAAGCCATTTATCACTGTCCAAAAGTGTATCTGTATTTTTTTAAATTACTTTGTGTTGTATATACCCCTAATTTCCTGCAGTCTTAATTGTGTATTTTGTTTTCCTTTGTTTTCTCCAAAAAGCTTTTTTTCAATTTACTCATAGAAAGGAACTGTATTCACTCAGAGGTGGAGATTGCAGAGTTATATTAATTGATTCTGATAGTGTATATGTAAAAAGTGTGTAAATTCCTTTGAGATTAAACTCACAGTACATTTTTCTTATATTTCAGAGCAAAATTAGATATTGATTTTTTAATGAGAAATCTATTCTAAGAATATAGAACCTTACTAACATATTATGATTCTTATATTTTGTGTTTTTAGATTATTTGATATTGATTGCAGTTTTTAAATTTAAAAGCTCGCACATTTATAAGCAAAATCTCTTCATAATTTATTTTGCATTTTTTTGGGTAAAGCTACATTAACTTAAAGCAAAACATCCTCCATTTAAAAAGTCTCTTTCAGACAATTAGAGCACTCACTGTAAAATAACTTTCACCAGGAACTGTTTGGACTGGACTGACCAGTTCAGGGAATCAGCAATGAATTTACAGGTTTCTTCACCTGTAACATCCCTTTTTCTGGTGGGGACGTTTCAAGTTCTAAGCTTGTTCCTGTCTGAACAGGTTTAAACGGTCCATGTGGAAAAGGAGCTGGGGAGTTCTAGTTACATGGCAGATGAGACAGTGCTCTGTCTTTCATCCAGCCAAGGTGGTCTGATTCTTTCTTCCCTGGTATCTCTCCTGTTATGGGGTCAACAGTAAAAAAGCCGAGCTTTCCCTGAGGTAAAGTAAAATTAATGAAGTTAACAATGTGAGGGAAGAATTTTGAGGAGAACAGCAGCAACAGTAGTGCTTCCTATCATTGAGGGGGTTTGTCCTCTTATTTTTTACAGGGTATGCAGTTTGGCAATGCTTTCAGCTCTCTCCTTGCAGAATTTATGGTCAAGTATGCTTTTTTCTGTCTGCATTTAAGCGTTTGCCATGTTTCTCCGAAATCAAGACCTTGTCAGAGTGATTCATGTTTTCTGTCACCTTCTGTTGGATTACTGCAACATATTGAACATGGGATTACCCTTGAAGACCATCCTGTTGATCTCGTATTGTGCATTTTACTTTTCCCTCTGCTTCCTATTGCATGTAATTCAGCTTAAGGCAGAGCTTTCCTTCCCGTGTACTGGTAGAAGAGTGGCGGTCAACTGAGACCGCAGAAGAAATCCTTCTTGAAGTAGAGAAGACGGGGAACTTCCACGTACAGCTTTAGCTTTAGCAGAGGGGCCATAAATTTCAGAGCTTTCTATGAAAGCCAAAGTTTGATGAGCTTTCTGTGAGGACAACTCGCTCGTTATGTGAAAGTTGCGGAGGTGGAAAGGAACAAATCTTCCTGGCAATTTACTTAATGGGGTAAAATACCAGGTGTTAAATTTTGAAGACAGGCCCTTGCACGTCTGGCATTCATAAATTAACCGAGAAAATCAATAAGTGACTTCGGCAACTGCCACCCTTTTGACTCCCTTGTCAGAGGCCAAGAACTGAATGAACAAGAAAATTAAAAGTGTTTTCCCTGAAGGAAAAGGAAAAATAGTTTTTCCTCCAGGCTAAAGCTGAGGCCACTGAGAGTGCGGGAAAGCTTTTTTTGCTGTGTTACCATAGTTTGTCTGAATCTAGCAGTCTGCAGTTTTTTATACTGTGAAGTTGTACCATTCTTATTTGATATCAAGATGTTTCTCCTTCAGAGAGCTGTGCCCCAGGGCTGTCAGCCTCTTATTTTTTATTAGTTCCCAAAGTATATTTTGTTACATTTTGTAAACCTGAAAAGTACCACTACTGTGTGTTCACTAGAAGACAGTTCCCTGGAAGACAGTTCAAATCATGCCCCGTAATACTGTGGTGCTTCCCAGTTGTATTCTAAACCAATTTATGGTGTGTGTGTCTTTATCTCATAATACATTTTTCATTAAGGCTTTCAACTTTACTTACTTTCCAGATGTTTAAATCATGTATATAATCTTATCGATTATATACAATATATGGAGTACATCTAAGTTCAGTCTGTGATATTTTAGGAACATGTACATTTTTTTCTTTTTCCTCATTCCAGGCATTGCAATCATGCTCCTGATAAAATAAAATCCTAGATAAACCAAGCTGAGTTAAAGAGCCATCCTATACATAGTAAATTGCATTTCTGTTTAAGGTGAGCTTCCTGCCAAACTGTAAGGAAACTGCAGTGTTGTTCAGTGCAGATGTCATGCTCAGTTCATAAAATGTGGCTAAGAGGACAAACCGGTCGGTGTTCAGAGGTACAAAGCACTGTCCGGTGGTGGCTGTCCCTGGAGGTATGGTGACAGCACGGAAGCTGTGCTTGTGTCTCCCAGGAGGTGATTTTGTTGTCTAAACACAGGTGTCTGCTACTGTTTGAGATGTCCAGTGGTACCCCTCCTTGTCTTCATTTCTCCCCTAGGGGAGGGGGGAGGAAAGGGTAGGAAGCTGGTTGCTGTTTTAAGCCAGGTTTTGCAGTGGTGGGCAGCAGGGAGTGGAGGCAGCTGGGGAGCCAGCGGTGGTTCCTGTAGCCAAATGGCATGGAGCTTCCTCAGGCCACGTCATGGCTGGCTAATGGAAGCGGTCCCTGGACCATCCAGGTTCAATTGCTGGACACACAGAGCAACAGCAAAAGCTTCAGCTCAGTCGATGGGTCTGATTGTGTTTTCAGACCTGTGCAACAGCCTGCCACTTTTTCCAGATCCCTCCTGTGGGATTTTCGAGATCACTATCTTTCCTTTGGGGATCTGTCATTTCTTAAATAATGTTATGGCTATTGAGGTGAGAGCATATTTTCCTCTGCATGAGAAGCAGTACCTTTTGAATGTGAATTATCATTAAACAGCCATCAATGAAACTGATATACTGTGTTTGATAAAATCCTTATTTTATTTTACTGCGTTAATCCTGACTCTCGTGCTAGCTAAGGTGTTTTAAATGTTCTTACGAGGTAACCACCAGATTAATGAGAAAAGACTGCAAAATGGTTGGCATTTTGCATTGTGCTAGCAAGGCTATTCACTAGAAAAACTATGGTTGCTTAGTTGCCATGGGAGAGGAAAAATGAGGAGAGGAGAAGATGAGAGTGTGGGCTATGGCCTTGTGAGGGACAGCAGGGAAGGGGAAAGTACGCGGCAAGTGAGCGGGAACCTGTAAGAAAGTACACATCCCTTAAGGCACAAAAAGTTGGACTCAGAGGGCATGTAGGTGGGTCTGTGGGGATCAGACAGAGGAGGAATATATGACAGGAGAGCAATGTGAGGGGAAGGCTGGAATTAGCTGGGATGGGAGCCTGGAAGTAGGCTGTGAGTGATGCAGCTGCCTGTTTGTCTAGTACAGAACAAGTGTAAAATAGCACTTCTGCACACTGAGAGTTGGGTAATGAAAAGTGATGGATCCTTTGGTAGCAGACCTGAGACTGGTGTATTTATGTGTCTGTTTTATTTTGGGTTTGAACTGAAGATGCTTAAGCACACAAATCAGGAGGAGGTGAACATTTATTTTCAGTGTGAAAATAAATAAATTAGAAGGCAAGTAGGAAATACAAAGGTTCAGAAATGCTCAGAGCGTGAGCCAGCCTTATGGCTGTGAAGAGAGGGGTCTGAGTCACTTGGTTCAGACACTCGGGGCTTGGCAGAGCTGCCTTCCCGGATCTCGGCAGGCTCGGATGGCACGGCGAGAGCATCCGGAAACACAGGGTAGCTTGACTGAAGAAGGAACTGGACACCTCGGTGCATTTGAATTCAACGTTCCCAGGAAATCAGCATTTTATAGTACTACCTAACTACTCGTGGGCTGCCCCTAACCTTCTCATTGAAAAGTAAGAGATCTGGTGTGGTTTAACAAGAAGGAGGGTGGTTAGGTCTCCTCCTTGTTTGTAGCAGAGGACTTGGAAACCGAGCCCAGCCACATCTTAAAGAGTTCCTAAACCTGATAGTAGTAATCCACATTATTATTTTTCAAAACAATTTGCTGTGTTAACTCAGTCCCTGAATTTTTGGGGCCTTTGTGGTTTTGAGTATTTGGAATTTGCTTTAATGTTACTACTTACGAGAAGAATGCTTCCTCTGGTTAGGAAGGGGCCCCTGCTGTCACAGGAGCTGTGTGGCAGAGGGTTGTGGAAAGGCCCCGCACCAGGAGTTTACCTTCCAAACAGAGTAAGCAGACAAAAGGGAGACGAGGTATAAAGAGCACAAGGAGATCAGCTGTAAGGCAGCACTAAATGTTGTGTTAGTCTCAAGGTTTATAGGCAGGGTGCCACGTCCCCTGCGTCTGTCCAGCCTTGTCATCTCCAGCCTGACATATTGGACGTTGTGTGCATGTACATATTAATCTGTGCAGGCTCGGTGCCTGAGGGAATGGTGTGTGTTTGTGTGGTTTTGTTTTTAATTAAAGGCGGCATCTCTGCTTTTTGGGTAGGTGAAGAATGGAACTAAAAGGAATCAGCTGAATAGAAAGAAGAGGGAGTAAAGGATGTCGAAGTTTGAGGTGAGGGTGCAAGTCCAGCTAAAAGGCTGAGCAGGCAAGAAGAAAAGAGAACAACTGGGGCAAAGAGATCACTGTACAGCAGAGACCTTAATCAAAACCATAGGAAGTGCTCTGAATGTGTAAAGGTCCCAGCTTTGCGGAATCAGCAGCTGCTTTTGGCTGGGAAATCTCCCCAGTACTTTTCTGTAGTTTTTCCCCAGTACCACACTGTGGTGGGTAGGGATAAGTCTTCGATCCCCAGGCAGCGATCAGATCTCCCTGGTATGTGTGTGTGTGGCTGTGCATATGTATATTATATATAGTAGTATGGGAGACAGCATTAAGAAACCTTTTGCTGCAGTATTTAAGATAAGCCACATAGGTGCATAATCTTATAGGCTGCATAGTGTCTTTCGGGATGAACGAACAGGATGGTAGGCAGCCTTATTTTACTCCCTGCACTCTTTCGTATCGGGGGCCTGCGTGGCCGCTTCTAGCACTGTTCCCACCACCTGGAACACCTGACTGTTCCTCTCTGCGTTTTCCTCAGTGGCATAATGGAAAGGGAGGGGGGAGAGGAAACAGCATCTAAATCCTATAGAGATGGATAGAAGTCTCTGCCTTCATCCTACATCCTCTGAAATAGCTAGAAAGGGAAAAAGGAGCATTTCCAGCTCTTTATTGCCCTTTTTTCTCAATGTAGAAGACCCCATTTGGCTACACTATGAACTTTATTTTCACAATTAAAGATTGTTACACAGTAATACTGTGGTTAGCACAGAACTAAACCTTGAGTCTCCTGGGCTGGTCTAGCTCTTTCTTTTCTAGACGTTGGAGAAAGTAACAAGTTTTCCAAACTGTGATGAGAAACAGATAAGCAGTAGTGTTATCCTGTATCTCGGCAGCCAGAAATGGATATGAAAGAGGCAAAGAAGAGTATCAGTGGTACATTTGGGAGGGGTGGCTGCAGTAGGCATTCTCACACTAAACTTAAGTTTTGGCTGTTTTGGGTGGCCTTAAGGATAGAAGGATGCGGGCTTTAATATGGAACAGGCATCTGCCCCAGTGTGCTTGGTAAGGGATGCACGGTGAAATCTCAAACTGCAATGCATGCAATCATGTCTTCATAGCTACGCAAGCAAATGATATTGTTCACAGACTGCTACTGACCACAGGTGTGCATACAAAAAGGCAGCAGCACCCCCCCCCCCAAAAAAAAAAAAAACCAAAGAGAAAGTGGAGGAGAGACAGAGAGACACAAGTGAAGGTTGAGGGAGCTAGGATATCCTAGGGGCTGTATGAAGGATGGGTATTTCAAATCTGAGATGTTGTAGCTTGAGACTGACAGTTTTGTATTTCTTCCCCAAAATTACAGAATAAGCAGTCTGATAGAAACAAAATTCTGACATGAGCTACTTGGTTTATCAGTGATACCCTGCATCTGTACCAACGTGTGTCTGCTAATTTTGAAATTCGGAGTTTCAAGAATTCAGGATATGGGAGTGATGCTGTGATACTCACATATCTTAGTGGTCGTCCATCGCAAGAGCAGGGTGATTAATGGTACTGTTCTTCTGAAAACATACATTTTCCTCTTTCTTTTAATTTAAAGAGAAATACCTGAAAGATACCAGCCCTTGATATTGAGTTGTCTAACTACAACTGATAGGCAATACCCAGAGCATGTGCTGGGATCTAGCAGTTCTGGAGGGGTCACTCTAAGATGATTTAATGATTCATTTCCCACATCTTCAGTGCTTTCAGTTGAACTTTGAGGGTAAGGATTTGCCAGAAGTGCTAACTGTGATGGAAATTTGTTAATTCAGCTGCTTGTTTGCCAGAAATGAAAATCAGAGTATCTCTTTTTTTTTCAAAAGTGCACTGCGCTGCCACGATGCTGAGTGTAACTGTAGCTGGAAGACTTCTGGTAGCCTGTAACAAGTGTCAGGAGCAATTATCAGTCATTGTCATCCAGAAAATTTGTCATTGTTCTGCTAGTGCTACTCTGAGATTTGTACTTCTTGATTTCACTTTAAGAAAGAATCAGTCTGGATGTTAAATTATTGGACAGAGACTTGAGATATAATTAACCTTTGTGTGCTGCCACTCTGGAGAAGCCGGAGTCTGTACCTCTGGTTTGCATTCATTAAATTGAGATAATGCTTTTCGCTTCCCTTCAGTTGTCCGTCTTCTTTCTTCAGATAGTTTCTTGTCTCTGTGACTCTCCTTTCCTACGTGTTTGGATAGTCTCCAGGCTTTGCTCCTGAGAATCTGTGGTCTCAGTGGAGGTCTCAGGGCACAGTGCTGCAGGGCAAAGCAATAATAATAAATCCAAATAAGCAGTGTTATGCTGCCTATTTGGGACAGGATCTGGCTTTGTTGATGTCTGCAGCTGGGTCTAACTTCACTCTCCCTAACAAAATTGGAATGGTGTTTGAGGTTCTTCTATAAGGACTGCTGCCTCCTGGGTAGCAAAGGCTCGTCTTTTGTTCAAGGTGTTAATTTCCTAAGAATCAGATATGAATACAAATCATTTTGGCAAAGTAAGATATAAATCTATTGTATAGGGTACAGAGTACAAGGAATTACTCTTTTACAATGGTAGTTTAACAGCAAGTTCAACACTTTGTGCTCATGAGAAAGGTTCATGTTTGCTGCTTTTAAACTTGGACATTTCATGTAGTTAACTCAGACAGGTAACGCGTCTTCTACATAGACACAACTTTGTTGTTACTGAAATGTATTTCTGAGAAGACCCTTGAGTTACTCTGCTTGCTTTTTCTGTCCAAAGTTGGCCATGCAGCTTGGTGATGCATCCAAATACTGTTTTAATAAAGAGGCACAGCTCCTGTGTGCTCCCTGCACGTTGTGAAGTTATTTGTGGCCGCATATGGATTTGAAACACTTAACGACCAGCGTTTCTTCGTGTGTTGAAATTTCATGCTTTGCTGTTTGATGACAGGGAACATTGTTCACTGCAGGAACAGGGAGCGTGTTTAACAAAACTCTTATTTGCATAAAAATGCACTCCATGTGAAGATGGGAGTGAATAGGATGTTCAAACATCACCCAGTCTTATTTCATTACAAAAGATGGAGGCAAACAATGACCTAATATCAGAGCTGTTAACCCATCTATTTTTCTTTGGCCATCTTTGCATTGTTTAAACAAGGCAGGCTCAGACCACATATTTCTCTAAAGGTAAGCTTTTCTTTCTTAAATAATTATGCAAGCTAGTACTGTACGCCACAATATTTTATTTTCCTCTGAGTCACATTTATAATGTCACTGAAGTCCCAATTGTTAAGAAAAAGTGGAAATACCCGCTGATTTTTTTGAATGGAAATCCCTCTTGTGCTGGTTGAATGATCATGAATTTGCCTTTGGGGGTTCTGCCTTCAGAAAAACCACATCAGAAAAGCTGTTCTCCAGGCTGGTCAAGGTGGCCGTTCTCCAATAAACAGCTGTACTGCTAACTTTAGTGAAAAAAAAGAAAAAAAAACCCCTGTGGCTAGGAAAATGTATTGAGGACCTTAAAGCACACATGCAAATAATACTGAAATAGAGTTTACCAACACATAGTAGCCCATGCTAGCAATGTATAGTATAGTTCTTCTGATACAGGAGTCATTTATTCCAGTCTCCCTTCCAAAATCCTCTCTCTAAGCACATTTTGATATTTTTTTGGATATAATTTGATTTTTAAAACATTAAAAAAATGTTGAAGGGAGTTATTACAAACCCTTTTTGTCAGACTTTCATGTAAACAAATGTAATCAATATACAGAAGAGAGTTGATTTTAGTCTCTTTTTTTAGCCAGAATAGGATCTGCAGATAACACTAAGAATAAATGCAGCTCCAACTTTAACCAAAGAGATTTAAAAAATCCTATTTACGTCCTCTGTTGATATTCTCTAGTGTTTTAATTCATTGAAAGCCTGAAACCAAGGCCACACTTCTTCATGAGGTATTCAATATGAAAATCTTTTTTGTCTGCTTATAAAGAAAAACTAAAATAGTTCTTCAAAGAGGTCTTCTGATTTTTTTAATATTCTTTTTCTGTGGGTCTTGCTACTTAATGTAAAGCTGTATTTAAGTCATATTCTTGCTAATGTAGGATTCCAATTATATTAGAACGAAAAGTTTCACTACTTTCTAGACCTTATCTGGCCCTTAATTAGACACCATAAACCTTGGTTTAGTGTGTAATAAAGTGCAAATTTCAAAATATAGTTTTCTTTCCAAGTGCAGCAGTGCCAATCTTCTGTGTCCTGAAGTACAGGATGCTACTGGAAAATTAGTAGCTGTTTTCAGAGGCCACAGGTCCTAATGAGTAATGTATTTTCAGTAGTTTAACATGTGGCTCCTGCAAAAATTCTTTCCTATTAGCCAGTGATAATATATCACGTGCATGTTCTGCACCTAACAAGGGATTTTCTTCATTTTTTTTCCTATTTAATCTGAGGGGGCAAGGGCATGCTGCTGATTAATGAATTTACATTAAGTTGCACTCTGCTGAAAATGTATATATGTATTTTTATACTGGTGGTATTTTGACAATAATGGCAACTTGTGACTGACTGTCTCATTTTAAAGGTTAAAAAACTTGAGTTCCTCAGAGCTCCTATAATGAGACCCAGAACTGTGTCAGTTTTTGGAAGGGGTTATTTGGCAATGCCCAGAGAAATTAATGCCCAGAAGAAGAGAAGAATGCATGAAAGAGTAAAAGAAGTGTTTCTTAGATGAAATATTTCAGCTGCGAGAAAGATACCAGTTTGTGACTCCGGCAATGGACTTTTCCAGGACCCAGTGAGTTCTTACTGCCTTTAGTCCTTCATTATTGCCTCCATTGTCAATTTACGCTGCTCACACTTTCCTTTTCCCTCTTGTTTTATTCTGCAGTGAAAATGAAGCATTGGGTATATGTTGTTGAGCTGATGGCTTAGTAAGTGCAGGGATTGCAGTAGAAATATACTACCTGGAACATTAGATAATACTAGAAATTTATTTCGTTTTATTTGTTTCTTCTAAAGCACAGTGTGGTGATAAAGCAGAACCTTATGACTGTAATTATTGATCTCTTAGTCTTGAATGGTATATGATATACGGTGGTGTATGTTTGTGTAAGCGTGTTTAGAGGTGCAAGTTTGTCTTTTTAAACACATTTTGTAGCAGCTAACACATGGGGTTTCCTGCAGTGAGTAAGATAGCATAGGTGGGTGTTCTAGTGTATTGGAAATTTGTACTAGAAGCAGGAAAATTGGATTTTGTAATCTCCTAGTCACTTGTTCCATTACAGTTTGCATACACTTTTACAAGCATAAGAGGCAGAGATAAGACTGGTTGATGTAGTAGTGAGGGGATGAAGAATGTTATGGAAATGGGAACAGTTTGGACCTTTTAATAGCTCCTGTTCAGATTTTGTTTTTTTCTTATATTGGGCTATTTTAAGTTGAAGTTTTATATAAAAATACAACATTTTAATAAGTGCTAGATGGAGTCTTCTGGAAGTCCTTCACAATGATCTTTAAGGTCGCTTCCAACTCTAACCATTCTATGATTCTGTGACAATTTGCTCTGTATTTTAGTGTGCTGTTTGTTAAGAATTTTCACCTGCTTTCTAAGTCAGCACCAAATTTTCCTTTAGGCAGGCATACAAAATATGCATAGGATTGTCCGGTTTCTTTAAATCCAGAAGATACAGCAAGGAGAAAACTTGCTGCTGTCAGTTTCAAGTGAACGTTTGAGGTGGAAGCTTGCTTTGGTAATATGTCTTGGTAACATACGGCTGACGGAACAGAGGGATGGGGAAAACTTTATCTATGTATTGTTTAAGCATCTTGTAAAGCATTTTTCTGAGTGTATGTGTGTGTATTTATAGTATATCATATATGAAATATACATATATATGATTTTATAGCTAGAAGCATTGTATTCTTAGTGGTTTCTGGCACAGGTATAAGCCATGCTGTACTCCTGCTTCCCATCTGTCGTCTAACCTCATCTTCCATTCCACGTCCGCTCTGCGCTCTCGTTCTTCCCCATTCACTTCACTTCCAACTTCATCTCCTCTCTTCTCCAAGACCTCAGCACACCTCAGGTCCTGACAATTTCTGCTTTTGTTCGTGTAGTCCCAGCTTCTCTGAGGAACAGTCCATTAGAGACTGAGAAAACTGTTGTTTCTGAGACTCCCATCCTTACTCCATTCACACCCCACCTGTTGCTGAGACAAGCAGCCGCTCATGTAACACCATACATGTTTTGATAGCATGAATCTTTCTTTTCTAACTGCGTGCAAATGAAACAGCTGTGTCTTTGTATTCCCCCAAATAGCCCCTTTCCAAAGATGCTAAAAAGTATTTTGTTTCTAATGAAACAAATATGGAATTTGCAGGCCAATCTTTAATGAAGATAAGAACCAAAAAGCTTAGAAATAGTTTTGAAAAGTCATGTCAGGGTAACATGAGATTTGTTTACATCAGATCTCTATGTTTGACCAAGCTGTGCCCAGAACAGGACCCAAAATGCTTTTTTTTCTTGGGGAACGTGTGTTAGCGCAACTTACGGCTGGTAACAGACCCATGAACTTTTTCACTGCTGGGGAATTGATAGTTAAGGCTCAATGGCTGCAGTTTCTCTCAATCACTTTGTATTCCTTGCTATAAGGGAAAGGTTGGATATAGCTGAATATTCCCATTCTCTAGGGCAGTCTGAGCTTTTTAATATCTGCTGTTATAACTTTGAAGTTGGGCTGTTCTTTTTTATTTATTCCTGAATTTTACACAAAATGAACACAGTATGCCAGTGAACAATGTATTTTTTAATAATTTAGTGGAATTAGTCCCAACAATGTCTGTTTGACAGAAGAAAATTGAGAGGGGAAGTAGATGAAGTGTGCCCTGATACACAGTTCTAGAAATAATCTTGTGTATTTATGTAGACCTTACATGCAATGATCGTTTAGACATGACCTGGGAAGGAAAGATGTCCTTGAAGTCTCCCAGGTACACAGTCCCAGGCGGGGTTGTCAAAAGTGACTGCATTCACTTCCCAGACATACCTCCTAAGGAATATAGTTAAGATAAAGAGAGTTATGTCTTTCAAAACACCGACTGCACTGAAGACGCTTAGTGATGTGTTGCCGTGAACTCCTATGCTATTGCTCTACCAGCCAGGATACACGTTGGAGTTCTGGGGAGGACTAAACACCTAGACAACTACCTACATAGGTGTGTATAGGCTAGTTAGGAGTTACAGAGAAAACAAAATCTGTTTTGAAGGGTATATTTTTTAATCTTCTCAACTAAACCCTTTCTTTTTTACTTTTTACTGGTTTTTTTTAGTTTAAACTGAAGACTGTGTCTTATGTTAAGGTGGAATGGTAGCCTTGGTGAAAATTATCTGTGTAGGGTGTACTGCTTTGGAGAAGTCAATATAACAGTAGGGAATGCAGGCTTATTTACAATAAGCTGCAAGAATTAGGGAGTAACCACTGCAAAGGTATTGCATGAGGAAGGAGTTTGAGGAGACAAATGTTGAGGAGGGAATTGTCTCTGGTGGTGCGTTGATGAGTGCCTTGCTTACAGGGTGGAAGCAGTGATGTCCCCATGTTCTGTGGGTACAAGTGAGTCATTGGAATCATTTAGGCAAGTACGTTTTCTGTAGGATCATTTGTTTAAGATTTGGTTCATCGGGACCTAGCTCTCTTTACCTAGGAAGAAAGCTGTTTTCTTCACAGGTTAAGATTATGAAAATAATAGTGATTTAAGCCATCTCTGCAATACCTTTATGCTCTGGTTTACATTTAGTGACATATTGTCCTGTCAGTAACTGCTAAAACCCAGTTTTCTTATGCACTGTGGATTGAACCAAGCAACTTTCAAGCCTATGCAATGCTACAGGCTGGTGGAAAAGGACCTGGGTGTGCTGGTCAACAGCCAGCTGTGTGCCCAGGTGGCCAAGAAGGCCAACAGGATCCTGGCTTGTATCAGAAATAGTGTGGCCAGCAGGACTATGGAAGTGATTGTCCCGCTACACTCAGCGCTGGTGAGGCCACACCTTGAATACTGTGTTCAGTGTTGGGCCCCTCACTACAAGAAAGACATTGAGGTGCTGGAGTGTGTCCAGAGAAGGGCAATGAAGCTGGTGAGGGCTCCGGAGAACAAGTCTTATGAGGAGCGGCTGAGGGAACTGGGATTCTTTAGTCTGGAGAAAAGGAGGCTGAGGGGAGACCTTATTGCTGTCTACAAGTACCTGAAAGGAGGCTGTAGAGAGGTGGAGATCGATCTCTTCTCCCAAGTAACAAGCAACAGAACAAGAGGAAATGGCCTCAAGTTGTGCCAGGGGAGGTTTAGAGTGGATATTGGGAAAAATTTATTCGCAGAAAGGGTTGTCAAGCATTGGAACAGGCTGCCCAGGGAAGTGGTGGAGTCACCATCCATGGAGGTATTTAAAAGACATGTAGATGTGGCGCTTAGGGACATGGTTTAGTGGTGGACTTGGCAGTGTTAGGTTAATGGTTGGACTTAATGATCTTAAAGGTCTTTTCCAAACTAAATGATTCTATGATTCTAAGAGAAGAGTTTCAAAGCTTTTCATTAAAACTTTCCAAAGAAATCCACTCAAACATTGCGAGTGCTCAACTGTGTTAGTGTAACTGTGGAAATTCACAAATGACTAAAAATTCATACAATTAAATGTCAGTTATTTCAAATCAAGAAGTTTCATAGAGTTTTACCTTAAGTTAAAATACCACTGTACTACAGCTAAGTTTTTGATGATTTAGGAATGGATTGCAGACAGAGCTGAAGGATTAAGCATAGCCTACTGAGATCCTTATCAACATATATGGAGATACTTGCGTCTTCCACTTTAATGAAAATTGGTGGAGACTGAAGTTACTCAAGACCTCATGGAATGTGGTGTTGTGGAAGGGAAGAAACACAGCACATTAATAAGAGGTGATATTTGTTTAGGCTTGTTTTAAAGGACTGTCTGTTGGATTTCATTTATTAACTGTATTTCCTTTCTCTGAAAAATCTAATCCTGAATAAATGGTGAAAGTTTACTTTGTAATATATCATGACAAATATGAAAAGTGTGGTGTGTTTAGTGTGATACTCTCTATAGAGACTCATGGCATAATCCTTGCCCCTCTGAAATAAATAGGCACTGTCCCTGTTGACTTCGGTGCAGATGTGGTGTTTCTGAACGAGAGCTGACATGCTGAATGTATGGAATGGCTCTGCTGCAACTGGTACGGTAATATGGTATCTAACCATTTGCTTTAGCTTTGGTGCAGCTATCATCGTACTAGACTGCAGATGAGAGCTATAAAGCATAGAGACTGCTGTGCTTTGCCAGCACATAGATACGGCTATCTTTTCTTGTCTTCATTTCTTCAAGAACTTGGTACCAATTTTTTCATTTTTTCAAGAACTTAGATCCAGCAGGCCAGATCCTTGTGAAATCAGGAAATTTTTGTTGGTGCCTGAGAGAAAGCTGAACGCTTCTGAATGTTTGCCCTACTGTGTTATGTAGTCCATGTAGGCTAAAAGGAGTAAGACACACTTTCTGGTCAGTACTGCTCTCTGTGTGTGATTCTTCAGGATGTAGCCCCAAAGCGGAAAAAAGAAATTGGGTTATACAGTGACCAAAAATGGTATCTTTTTAAATTGTGCTTAATCAGAAAATTCTCCCTCATTTTCCTCTCTGGAAAAAACCCCCACCACCAAAGCCAAAGAACGAAACCCCAAAATCATTATGCGTATTTAAAAATTTTCATTGTATCACGGAGTGGATCTTACCCAGTCAGGTTCCTAAGCATATGTCTTAACTAGTGAGCTGTGAAGGCAATCTGGTAATTTAAAATACACCGAGTTAGTAAGTAGTTCAGTATTTTTATATCAGCTGCATCAGCTGTGGGAGAGAATATATCCAAATACTCTGGATCCTGGTGGCTAAGACCCTTCCATGAAGAATGCGAATTTGCTTCATAAAAAAGGTTTTTGAAGCAAGATACATCACATCACAGGTGAGTGTCTTGACCACTCCTTACTGGCAATTTATGCGGTCCTTCTGTGGTGTGTTTAAATGAGTTTTATATAATGTATGTATATGTATTTGTGTGTGTATACACCGGTGTATTTGTTATAAACCAGTTCAGAAATGTGTGTGAAATTAGGTCATCAGATGAGATTCTGTGATGCACAGAAGAGAATTTGCATGTAAAAGGGAAGGGAATTAATAAAGCTTTATGTTAACTTTGTATCTGTGCGGTTCTGGGCTGCTTCAGACGTTGCAATCAACTCTACAGACATGGTGTGGACAGTCAGAACTACAGAGATTTGTCCTCAGCTGCCACCACCCCAAGTCTTCTGCAGTGCTGTGCCCTAAGGAGTTCACCTCTTACCAAGGGAGCTGTGTGTTGGAAATGAAATACCAGTAGTTAAGAGTGTGCAAAATTAATTCCTCTGCCCACAGTTCCCTGCTTTTGCTCCTTGGAGGAATGCTTCTCTTCACAGGACCAAGGCTTTTACATCTCTGAAGCCCCATAATTTGTCACATAGTGGTGGAGACTGCTGTTTTGATTCCCTAGTGGCCATACAATCTTAGCAAATGTGGTTTGCCTTTCTTATTTATTTATTTTCTTAATTTTGATCTATATCTTCTTACAGTATACTGTGGAAAGGAAAGGGCAATCTTCTTTGCAGGAAATGAGAAGGGATAGACTAATCCAAAGATATCTGTTTATGGATGAGGGAAGCATAATGGGCGGGTGTATCAGCCCTTTCCAAAAAAGTCATCTCAAATGATGCCATCTGCAGATAGCGTGCCCTCGAATGCTTTTCCTGTCAAGTTCCATAAGACCTATGCAAGCATTCCTGGAGACATGGTGATGTGAATGCCCTGCTTGGTGTGCCTCGAAGTGCTCCTTTCAGCAGTGCATGAACCTGTGCCTGCAGGTCTGCTCTTTTCAGACTTTCAG
The DNA here is from genome assembly GCA_008921705.1 of Burhinus oedicnemus. Taxonomy (NCBI): domain Eukaryota; kingdom Metazoa; phylum Chordata; class Aves; order Charadriiformes; family Burhinidae; genus Burhinus; species Burhinus oedicnemus. Next base: position 319,847 of record VFFE01006653.1, on the reverse strand, counting down.
ATTTTTGTCATGAATGCAGCCTTGGGCTGGACCTCAACTGGCCTCACAGTGAGAAGCAGACACAAATCCGTACAAGTGGTAACCTCTGAGCAGACAAAGTTGGGACTCACCTTTAGAATATTTTGGCCTCTGAATGCTTTGAGATCCTTGGATGAAAGGTGCTACGGGAGTGTGAAGTATTGCAACCAGGGATCAGATAATGGTTTCTTCACATGCAATTTTGTTAATTCCTTTATTTTGAGCAAGGTAAATTGCTCCATGTGCCTTCAAGCAATCTTAATTTAATGCAGTAATGACTTTGAGTGATTGAAAAACTAATCAACTCCAGCCGCCACTTCTCATCCTCTAGCTTAAGAATGATGAGCCTGTAGGTACCTTTCTCCCCATCCCTCCTCATACCACAGCTCCCCAGGAATACGGACCCTCAAAGCATAATGACAATGCTTGTGTTCACATATCCAAAGGCCATAACTGAGATAGAGGTAGGAAATGGTGTAGTTTTTTTGTTTTGTTTTGTTTTGTTTTTTAATTCATGCAGGAAGGAATGAATCAGAGCTGGTTTTTTGATCATTTAGTAAGAAAGACAACAAGCACCGGATGTTTTTGTGTGGGTTAGGGCTTGAGTGACATTGACCCTTAATAGCAAAACTTGCAATGGATCGGGAAAAGTTGAATGATCTGACCTTTCCAAGAAGAGATCTCAAGAACTTAGGAATTGCATCTGTGTAAGTTATTCTGTTCCCAAACAGTGTTTTATCCAGTAGCATTAATACGTACATAAGTACACATCTTCCCACGCTGCCACATGCATGCATTCACACATACAATCATGTCTTTCATACTTACATCTGTTTAAACTTTTTATATAGTTATTTAAGTATGTTAGAGTTTCTTTTAAAAAACTCATCTCAGTCATTCAGAGCAACAGTTTTATTTCAAACCATCCTGTGGTTTATTTTTTTAAGTCTGAGAATTTTTCGTGTCTTCTTGGCATAGAAGAAAACGAAAAGTATCCTAGCAAATTCCATTACTGCTTACTGAGAGTTTAGGAGCTACATTTCTGTAGTGTAACCCCTGGTATACTTAATAGACAAAAGAATAAAGATACTTGAAATATAAGCATGGAAGGGCAAAATGGCTTTTTCTGAACAAAAGGAAATCAAACTGTGGCAAAACTTGCATAAAATTGGCTGTGTGCATCCAAGTCAAAATTGCAAATCTCCTATCTATGTCTTATATTTCATCAATGATGTATGCTACAATTTAAAAAAAAAAATGGAGGGGGTGGATTTTTTTATTTAACTGAATTAATTGATTAAATGAGATTTTAGGAATACCATCCAAAAGTTTCAATTCTGGTCTCAAATTTTAAATCTGTCCTAGCTGAGATGAAGTGTGTATATGTAAAAATGTAAAACTCACCTATGTTTATTCTATGTGATCTTAAAGGTCTTTTCCAACCTAAATGAGTCTATGATCCTGTGTGACCTAACCTGTGTCTACATTAGACCTGTCCTGTACAGTGATTTCTACACATAAGCCAGTGTAAATTTAATTTTTTTTACTTGTTATACACTTTCTGAGAGTCTTGGTTATCTTCTTTTGCATTTGTTAAAGAGAGAGAGAGGAACATGAAATGAATGTACGTTTTAACGGGAGACAGCAGTGTTAGCCCTTAAAAAGGATCCACTGGTAAGTATACGGTTGGCAGCAGGTGAGGCATTTTACACCACAGAATTTGGAGGCTTTCACAACAAATGAGTTGGATATTTTCATTTGCCGGCATATTCTCTCCTTTCCCCTCCAAGCCCTGTTGGTGGCTCAGGTCACTGCGAATAGTGGAAATACCAAAGCACACGTGCTGGATTCTAACGTGCCCTTGCCAGTGCAGCCTACTGGAGGATGAGATATTCTCATCATGTAAGAATCATGGTGGCAATTTGACAATCTCTGAATATTATTTTTGACAAATATTATAAGTGTTATAGAAATATTTTCATGCAATATTAACATTATTGTAACACCAGTATAGAAGCATAAATTACCAGATGAGTCAGAATTATGGCCCTTTTCCTGCTGTGTGTGGGCAGACCCCTGCATCTGTGCTCATTACAGGTTTGGGACCTAAATGCATTAGACGCGTACTGGAAGAAAATGAGTCTGCAAAGTATTTTAATAGAAGAAATATGTTGCTCTTGCTTGTGGAGAAAGAAAATCCTCTAAAGATTGAAATTTCCTCATGCTTCACTTTTAAAAGACAAGTATGTTAACATGGAAATGTCTCTGGAAATTCTTGTAAGATTAATGACAGAACCAAAAAAAAAAAGTAAAGCAGCTCAAATCATTGGCTTGAAAGGAAAGAGGAGGTGTATTCTCTTCAGGAGGTTTCAGAAAGGATTTGTCTAAATGGACTGTAGTGGTGGCCCAGTACTTCTGTAAAGTACGTTTGTAAGTAATGTACTAATATCTAATACAGTTTTGTAATATTATTAACTCTTTGTGACAGCAGTTCTCCCAAAGTCATAAACTATAATTTCATTGTCTGCCTCTTCTGAGGGGAACACTGAAAATACTCACTAATAGGGATCGCTCCTTTCATCTGACACCTTTCCGCAAGCAGAAGCTTGCAGGTTATTGAGGAAGACATCCCATTGCTGGGGATCCTGAGATTTGTCTTTTTTTTTTTTTAAGTACTTCAATGATTTCTGTGTGCAGCACTGCTTTATTTGGATTTTCTACCTCTGTGAAAGTAGTATGTTCAGTGTCCATCATCTGGGTGGACTTTGTACACTAGACTGAGCAACAACAGTACGTACTTCAGAAAAGCAAGTAGTTCTTTTGCTCAGAAGAGTGGAAATTACAAGAGAAAAGCATCAAAGTCAAAAGAGGCAAATGAGGAGTAGGAGTGAAATTGAATTTCTTGTAGCTGAAGCTGTTCAAGTGGACCCTGCCTCTGCTTCTAGAGTGACCATGTTCTGGGTAGCAGGATTAGAAATTTGTTTTCCCCACTGTAAATAAAAATCTGACAATTCCCAGCTTCCACCGGACTGCCTCATACTCCTTCTTTTCCTCACACAATCACCTTGTGCTATTTCTTCTTCCCATCTCTGGGTCTCTCTGGGTGAAGAGAAGAGTGACTCCTCTTTTTCTTCCCCCTTTGCTGCTGCCTCCAGGGAAGATTAAAAATCCTACCCAACGCTTTCCAGAACCACTGAAAATTCAGCTTTACCAATCCTGACGGTCATCTGGACACTACAGTTTTCAAATTAATATTCAGAGCAGTTACAGGGACTCCTGCTTCTTCCTTTGTTTTTATTAATCAATTTAGGAAAATTTGATTAGCTCTGGTTGTTTGTGAGAATACAAATCAACCCCTTTGGTTTTATTCTTTTCAGATTGCCTGAATCTAGGTTGTCCTCTGAGATGCCCAGACCTTGTGACATGCTGACTTCTTTCCCTTGAACCGGTTTTCATCTAGGCAATTGAATTACCATTTCATCTAACTCCTTCTTTCCCTGAAAGTGTGATGTTCATTGTGAGCTTTTTCTTGGCTTTGTAATAACTTTCAGCTCGAGTATCAGAAAAAAGTAGTACTTACAAAATATTTTGATAGTCTTACAATTCAAGGTATGTTGTCAGATCTCTCTAGCGACCACACACAATATAAGAGCAACATATATAATTAACTTGGCACAGGTGGGGGGAGGATGGGGAAATTGTCTCCATTACTTCCCTTCTTCAGTTTTGAAATCTCGTGCTCTTGCATGATATGCTCGGGAAATTACAGACTGTGAGTGGGATTCATATGGCAAAATGTAGACGTCTACATCTGAGTTAGTCACCCAAGACTCTCTGTGTGGGGAATGGAGAGAAACAGGACAGATGAATCACACCCTTGAAGAACCTATTTTTTTTACCTTTATGCTAAGATGAAATGACTCATAGCGTGAAAGTGCCCATTTGGCTAGTGAAGGAGGCTGGGGTAACGACTGTGATGCGATGGCTTCATTCTTCACCCTGAAAACTAGATGACATGAACATGGTGCTTTGTGGCTCTAGTGTGTACCTCTCTGCTTGCGTGTGCATGATTATTTGTTGTACTGCGCGAGCGTTGAGTTCCTAGAAAAAAATCTGGTTTTCCACATAGAAATTCTTTGAAAAACTGAAGACGACTTTAGGTTTCTGTGTGAGAACTCAGAAATCAAGAAATGCGGAAACTGAATTAGCATGTTTCTCCTGTATGTGTGTTTCTCAATATACGTCAGCAAATTTAAAAGAAAATCCCTAATATGTAAGTTTTCAAAACTTTAGCGGCATGTCAGTTTAGTAGGTGAGAGGTAGCTCAAATGATGCTGCTGTTTGCTTAGTCACCTTTGGAAACTGTATATCCCCTACACTTAGATGTGCAGGTGCTTTCCGGATAGTGCAGGGAGCTGCGAGCTCTTCATGCTACATCAGAGGCAGTCTCTTCTCTCTGTGTGTAAACCACGTGATATGTCTCGCTCAAATTCTGTGTGTCTCAAATCAGCCTGAAGAGTCTGCAGTAAGTAGATACATGAAGACCTTGCATCATTACTTGCAGAAGGGAAACTTGTGTTCCCGTGTTTGCTTCGTCAGTACGTCGGCGGCAAGAGCGTGCGGGGTGTGAGCCAGGGTGGGCTTGTAGGAGCAAGTTGTGTTCACAGTGGTGCTGGTGCCACTAAGCATCTGTGTGGGGTCCCCTCAGCTGAAAATGCCACTGAGATACATACCATCTTCCCACAGAGAGGGGAACAGTATTAAAATAGAAGTGACCAATGAATCAAGACAAATAATGGTAGCCCTGTAACGTAGCTTATCCAGTTTCTTCTCATCTTTTGTTTTGTATATGCGCAGATGTGCAGGGTTTATTGAAACAAATGAAACTAGGGAACTTCTATTTGAGCTTGAAAAGGAGGAATAAAGTTGTTTGGCTTAGATCTGTAGTTACAGTATGTCCAGAAAGATGGCTTTTGGTAGAAACTGAGCTTTTACAGCCCCCAACTCTAGGCACCTGGCCTGAGGAGCATGACCCAGCAAGTAGATTGCAGCTCACCAGTTCCCTACGTAATTAGTGTATGTAGACATCCTGAAAGGGGTAACGTGGTATGAGGGTCACAGCTCTTTCTGCTTTGGCACTCAGAGCTGCAAACTAGAACCTACACAAGATCCAGACCCTGGAGATGTATTGAATCACAGCTGATTTTTATGCATGAATGAAGCCATGGTGCGTCAGAAGCAATGCATCTAGATTCTTCTCTGTCAGATTCACAGATCGCAGATCCTAATTCCCTGAAAGTCTTTTCCTGCCAGGTCACCCTAGGTTTAGGAGGCACATTGCTCTGTTGGTCTGTTTAAAACTGGGTAGTTTTGAAGCCAGACGTGCAAGATTCCAGTCACTGGAAAATAAGATGTGGCCTGACTGTGGCCTGACTGTAGCCTGACAGCAACACACAACGTTGGACAACCACTGGAGTCAACACCCTCCAGACAAAAACAACATTCACATCCTCTCCCTGGGAAAAAAAAGAAGAAAGAAGGACCCAGAAAAGAGCAGTGACTGTGTCATGAAACCATTATTAAATGAATTTTGAGATACTCAATGTACCTTTCTGAATCAAGTGACAGAGTTCAGTTAAAGTGATACCCCCACTGGCTTTTGATCTGGCTAGATCAGTTCAAAACCATGCTGTAGGTTGAATTAGTGAAACAGTGGAGGTAGCAGAGGGTGCCTACAGCTCTGAATTTCTCCCAGCTGGTAGTGTTTTGTCAGCACTGGTCAGTGCTTTGTGCACAAAGTGGTTTCAGTGGAATCATCACCAGTGAGCAAGCAGGCTCTTTCTGGCTTTTTACCTTACCTTTCAGCTAAAGGCAGGCAGATCTAGAACAGCAGCTTTATGTGGAAGCTGCCTTGGAGAGCCGTGTGCTGACTCTCAGCGTCAAATGTCTCACACCAATGTGTTGACATCTGCCTACAAAAGCAGGGCTGGAGTTCCTCCAGTCCCTGGAAAGCCGGTGTGCCTCTTCCAGGTGAGAACCGGTGTGCTAAACATCAAGTGGCAATGTGGATGCTGCCCGCTTCTGTCTGTGCTAGTTTGAGGAAATACCTTTTTATATGCTGTACTGACAGTATCTTCCTAGATTAGCTCCCACTGTGTAGCAGTTGGAATAGTTGCTGGTCTTTCAAATCTTTATTTGAAGGAAAACCATATACATGTCTATACATGCACACCTACACAAATAAATTTCATTTTTGTTTTGAAAGATGCTTGTCAAATAATGATTCCTGGATAAAATTCCTACTTTTATGTATTGGTGGGTCATAATTTAGTTTATAGCTACTTCAGAATACTGTTTTTATGTGATAAAATGGCTCTTAGTAACAGCTTCCCTTATAATTCAGGTATCATGATGGTACCAAATAATTCAGATAACGGATAAAAATATCTCCTCATGATTTTATGTGTGTTTGCACTTCAGAGGACCAGCAATGAAAAGATGATCACGCATCTGAATGAGAAAGGTAATATTTATATCTAAATTGAGTAACCATGTAATTCTGTTGGTGTTTCCCATGCTCTGTCTGTCCTTCTCCTATTGCATGCTATCGCCTGATTCAGATCTTCTGTGCATTGTTTATTACCTGACCTGAAAAAGCTCAATCTAAGTATTTTTTGAGTTTGCTGAGGTACTCAGTGTACTTATGGCTGCATATGTACTTACGGATGAGTAAAATATAAGAGTTTGGCCATTCGGTAGCTCTGTAACTTTTATTTTTGATATTCACAGGATGCTTTTAGAAACTGGTTAAAAATTACTTTTACCACTGTTCAGCTGCAGAGGAGGACTCAGTATTTTCAGATGTGTTAGAAATGATGATTTTGTATGCATACATGTATCTATTCAAATCTCTGCAGAAGGGTTTCTCTGTCACAAGGCCTCCAGATGCCAGCTAGAAGAAGTCAATCCTCAGATCTAGCCTGATAATTGGATATTATAAATTCCGGGCTGAGTTTATTTCCTAACCAATGTATATATTCAGCTCTTTTCCTCTGTGCTTTTTGCCCTGATGTAGTTAAAGAAGACAGTGTTATATTCTTGCAAGGTTGTTTGGATGATGCACTGAACTCTTTGGGTCTCCTTTGCTCAGGTAGGCTCTGTTCCCAGGTCATCCTGGTGGCCTTTTTCTCCAGCAGAGTGTTCCAGGAGGTTTCCCTCACTCCCCTCTTCCTACAAATAGAGGGAGAAGGAGGCTGGCCAGAGCCATAATTTTGTCTTAAAATTCAAGGATTTTCAGTGGGTGGCTATCAAGATACGAAGATACGCAACTTGCAGACAGATTCATCATTTGAGCTAGACTGAAATAGTCGCTGCAGTTGAGGAGGCTCTCTGGGAGCTAGGGAAGTTTGTTCCCCTTATGCTTTTCTTCTGGTCATTCCAGTGGTGCCTTTCACTTCTCTTCATTCCAGTTTTATATTCTGCCTTTACAAATTTACCTGATACATTTTTAATTCATTACATTTTTAAAGTCCATAAAACCTTGCATTCTTAAGGACTGACCAAAAGTAATTGTTGCTAATTACTAATCATTACTTGTTATTGGCATGTGGACCTAACAAAGTGAGGGGAACCTTCCTGTACCACTTCTGCAGTAAAACATCACGGGCCACTGTTTCTTGCTCTCTCAATTAATTTTCTGACTTTGTTTAATACACCTTGCATTAATGAACGTTTAGAAGGCCTTTAGGTGGAGCTTTAATATGTATATAATTATAATACATACAGCATATGAATTATTTAAGGTAACAATATATACAACATTGCCAAAATGCTTTAACAAGAGGTCCAATATAGTTTTGTAGGCTGTCACGGTTTAACCCCAGCAAGCAACTAAGCACCACACAGCCGCTCACTCACTCTCATCTGTTGGGATGGGGGAGAGAACTGGAAGAGTAAAAGTGAAGAAAATTCATGGGTTGAGATAAAGGCAGTTTAATAGGTAAAGCAAACACTGTGCACGCAAGCAAAGCAAAGCAAGGAATTCATTCACTGCTTCCTGTCAGCAGAAAGGTGTTCAGCCATCTGCAGGAGAGCAGGGCTCCATCACACATAATGGTTACTTGGGAAGACAAATGCCGTAACTCTGAACGTCCCACTCTTCCTTCTTCCCCCAGCTTTATATACTGAGCATCATGTCATATGGTATGGGATATCCCTTTGGTCAGTTGGGGTCAGCTGTCCCAGCTGTGTCTCCTCCCAACTTCTTGTGCACCCCCAGCCTACTCACTGGTGCGGTGGGGTAAGAAGCAGAAAAGGCCTTGACTCCGTGTAAGCACTGCTCAGCAGTAACTAAAACATCAGTGTCTTATCAATACCATTTTCAGCACAAATCCAAAACATAGCCCTGTACTAGTGACTGTGAAAAAAATTAACCGTATCCCAGCCAAAACCAGCACATAGGCCTTCCTTGGCTGCCTGTTTCTATAACAATATTACAAAAAATGAACATTTTAAGCTGGGTACACCATGAGGCTTTCATTGGGTTGTCCACAGCCTTTCTCATAAAAGTAGAGTCCTCTCATCTCTCATCTCTATCAGAAATGCACTATATTTACCATATTTTGGGATTGCATTTGTTGTTCACAGCCATGCTGTGATGAATGAGCAGACATGGGTTGGTTAGTCGCTCTCTTTCCTCACTTGTTTCCAGGTAATGAACTCGTAGCTTGTAATAGATGTTATTAATCTGTAGCTGCCTGACATTACATTTTGTACTACTGAACGTAATCTTATTGTGTTACTCAAGATCATTTGGCTTTGTGTACAGTTCAATCTTTCTCTTAATTGACCTTGCCTCCTGAATTTGTATTGCAGGAAAACTTCTTCATCACAATTACACTTCTTGTGCAAATACTATTGAGATAAATGATAAATACAAGCAATCCTAATCCCAGTTCTGTGAAGGTTGATTAGTCATCCTCCTTTTGGCTGATAGTACCCCTCTCAGATAAATATTTTCCTGCCTTTTCTTCAGCTTGGTTGCTGAAGAAACCTTGTCCACTTTAACCAATGATTTCCCATTTGACTCTGTATCAAATGTTTTATTGAAATTTAGATCAACTACATCTCCCATTGTTTAGAAAAAACAGTCAATTCATCAAAGAAGGCTCTTGCCATGGGTCTGGTGTCATCCGTATTTTCTTAAACTCTTCTTTCTTCTCAATTTGCTTTAATTTACCTCCATCTTTGATAGTTACTTCCTTCAAAAGCATACTTGTCAGATTTGCCTGAAGTCATATGTACTGTGTAGATCAGAGTAAAAGATTTCATGCCCAGGCTAATGAGTGCTTTAATCACCCTTCTACAAACAGTTACGAGTTTTGCTCTTCCTCGTTATGTGACTGTCCCCCAGTGGACCTGCGATTATACCTGGGACTTCATGTGCCAGGTTTTTTGACACATGGACCAATATTGACTCATTCTTTCCTTCTGCTCTCCCATCTGTCGGTGTCTGTGGGTTGTGGCGTGCCCTGTACTTGGATAATCAGCTGTCAGGGGCTGTGTTCTTGTGACTGCACCACACCTAGAGCACCCAGTGTGCGGGGCATCCACAGCTCTGGCTAAATGATCAATAAGATTTGTCACATTTTGTCTTTTTTGGATTTTTGGCTTCTGTTTGGAGAAGGTTTTGCTTCCTTCAGTAGCTCCTTCTAAAGCTGGCAGAAGCTTGTCCTGTGTGTTTGATGTCATCTGTCTTAGGAGAAGGTTGTATGGAGTTGTGTTCTTTCTCCTTTCAAGGACTCATTGTCTTTGAGCTCCTCAGAGGAGAGAGATAACCTTTAATATCCAGAAGCTTCATGTTCTTCACCCAAGAAAGATTGTTCTGGACAAAAGAAAAACCTCTTGTTCCAGGAGTGGTAACAAAAGGTACATCAGCACAAATAAACTGTATTTTTTCCATATTCTCTGAAACACCCATGTTCTCTGCACAGCGAATGAGACTCATGCAAAATCTGAATGGTTTTGAAAGTGCAGAGTCAGCAAGGAGGTTTGTCCTGTAGTCATACAAATTCACTAGCCAGGAAGTTCCCGTAGTCATTTTGCAAACCTGTACTTGAGAATATGCCAGTCTCTGCCAACTGCAACTATTTTTTAGATGCTAGTTTTTGTTGAATTCTGTGCAGCCAATAGCACCCTTCTTTTAGTATAGAAAATCTGGTAAGTAGGAGTTAGGTGTAAGGACAAAATGCTTGTTTACTTAAAATTAGAAGATGCATAGTGTTATAAAGTTTTGAAATATCTTAACCTAACTGTGCATCTCTTTATCAGCTAAGTGTTTGAAATTCCTGTGCCATATTAGTATGTCATTATACACCAATGCATGCAGCATGGGGAACAAACAGGAAGAACTGGAGATCTGTATGCGGCGCAGGGCCATGATCTCATCGCAATTGCTGAGACATGGTGGGACAGCTCACATGACTGGAACGCTGTCATGTATGGCTATGTCCTCTTTAGGAAAGATAGGCCAGCAAGGCGAGGTGGTGGAGTTGCTCTTTATGTGAGAGAGCAACTGAAATGTATTGAGCTCTCCCTGCGGATGGATGAAGAGCGAGTCGAGAGCTTGTGGGTAAAGATTAAGGGGCAGGCTAACATGAGGGACACTGTTGTGGGGGTTTATTACAGGCCACCTGATCAGGATGAAGAAGTTGATGAGGCCTTCTACAGGCAGCTGAGAGCCGCCTCACAATGACAGGCCTTGGTTCTCATGGGGGACTTCAGTCACCCTGATATCTGCTGGGAAGGCTACACAGCTAGGCATGTACAGTCCAGGAGGTTCCTCCAGTGTCTTGATGATAACTTTTTGTCTCAGATGGTGGAGGAGCTGACAGGGAGAGGTGTACTGCGGGACCTAGTACTGACCAACAAAGAGGGACTGGTGGAGGACATTAAGGTTGGGGGTAGCCTTGGCTGTAGTGATCATGAGAAGATCGACTTCAGGATTATGTGCAGTAGGCATAAAATGACAAGTAGGGTTGCAACCTTGGACTTCAGGAGGGCTAACTTTGATCTCTTCAAGAAATTGCTTGGAGAAATCCCATGGGTTAGGGCTCTAGAGGGTAGGGGGGCTCAAGAGAACTGGCTGATATTCAAGTATCACTTCCTCCAAGCTCAGGATCGGTGTATCCCTAAGAGCAAGAAATCAGGCATGGGAAGCAGGAGACCTGCATGGTTGAGCAGGGAGCTTCTGAAAAAGCTCAAGTGGAAGAAGGAATTTTACAGTAAGTGGAAGAAGGAATTTTACAGTAAGTAAAAGAAGGGACTGACCACTTGGGAAGATTACAAGAATGCTGCCAGAGTATGCAGAGACGAAAACAAGGAAAGCCAAGGCCTCCTTGGAATTAAATCTGGCAAGGGATGTCAAGGTCAACAGGAAGGATTTCTTCAAGTACATGGGAGGCAAAAGGAAAACTAGAGAAAATGTGGGCCCGCTGCTGAATGAGACAGGGGCCATGGTGACAGATGATGCAGAGAAGGCAGAATTACTGAATGCCGCCTTTGCTTCAGTCTTTACTGCTCAGGCCAACCCTCAGGAGTCCCAGACTTCACAGGTAACAGAGAAAGTCTGGAGGAAGGAGGACTTTCCCTTGATTGAGGAAGACCAAGTTAGAGACCAGTTAAGTAAACTGGACATCCACAAGTCCATGGGTCCTGATGGGATGCACCTGTGAGTGCTGAGGGAGCTGGCAGAAGTCATTGCTGAGCTGCTGTCCATCATCTTTGAAAGGTCCTGGAGAACAGGTGAGGTGCCTGAAGACTGGAGGAAAGCCAATGTCACTCCTCTTCAAAGAGGGCAAGAAGGAAGACCTGGGAAACTACAGGCCAGTCAGCTTCACCTCCACCCCTGGAAAGATGATGGAACAGCTCATTCTGGGCGTCATCTCAAAGCATCTGGAGGAAGTGGCTTAGACAGGTATACTCTTCGCTGGATTAAAAGGTGGCTGGATGGACGAGCCCAGAGAGTTGCGGTGAATGGCATTAAACCCAGTTGACGGCAAGTCTCAAGTGATGTTCCTCAGGGCTCAGTTTTGGGGCTAGCCTTGTTTAATATCTTTATCGATGATCTGGACAAGGGGATTGAGTGCACCCTCAGTAAGTTTGCAGATGACACCAAATTAAGTGGGAGTGTTGATCTGCTTGAGGGTAGGAAGGCTCTGCAGAGAAATCTGGACAGACTGGATCAATGGGCTGAAGCCAATTGCATGAGGTTTAACGAGGCCAAGTGCTGGGTCCTGTACTTGGGTCACAACAACCCCAGGCAATGCTACAGGCTTGGGGAGGAGTGGCTGGAAAGCTGCCTGGCAGAAAAGGATCTGGGGGTCCTGGTGCACAGCTGGCTGAACATGAGCCAGCAGTGTGCCCAGGTAGCCAAGAAGGCCAATGGCATCTTGGCTTGTGTCAAGAATAGGGTGGCCAGCAGGAGGAGGGAAGTGATGATGCCCCTGTACTCAGTGCTGGTGAGGCCGCAACTTGAGTACTGTGTTCAGTTTTGGGCACCACAGTATAGGAGGGACGTTGATGTGCTGGAGCGTGTCCAGAGAAGGGCAACAAAGTTGGTGAGGGGTCTGGAGAACATGTCTTATGAGGAGCAGCTGAGGGAATTAGGATTGTTTAGTGTGGAGACGAGAAGGTTGAGGGGAGACCTCATTGCTCTCTACAACTACCTGAAAGGAGGTTGTATTGAGATGGGAGCTGATCTCTTCTCCCAACTAATTAGCAATAGGACAAGAGGAAACGGGTTCAAGTTGAGCCAGGGGAGGTTTAGGCTGGATATTAGGAAAAAATTTTTCACTGCAAGAGTTAACAAAGATTGGAACAGGCTGCCCAGGGCGGTGGTTGAGTCACCATCCCTAGATGTGTTTAAAAGTCGTGTAGATGTGGTGCTTAGAGATACGCTTTAGTGGCAGACCTGGTAGAGTAGGGTTAATGGATGGACTCAATGATCTTAAAGATCTTTTCCAACCTAAATGATTCTGTGATTCTCTAATTCTATGATTCTATGAAAAGAAGGTTATCAGAAGTAGCCAACATGGATTCACCAAGGCGAAGTCATGTCTGACTAACCTGATAGCCTTCTATGATGGCATGACTGGACAGACAGATGAGGGGAGGGCAGTGGATGTTGTATACCTTGACTTCAGCAAGGCTTCTGACACTGTCTCCCACAGCATCCTCATAGGCAAGCTTAGGAAGTGTGGGTTAGAAGAATGGACAGTGGGGTGGATTGAAAACTGGCTGGCAGATAGAGCTCAGAGGGTTGTGATTAGTGGCACAGAGTCTAGTTGGAGGTCTGTGACAAGTGGTGTTCTCCAGGGGTCAGTACTGGGTCCAGTCCTGTTCAACATATTCATCAGTGACCTGGATGAAGGGACAGAGGGTACCATCAGCAAGTTTGCTGATGACACAAAACTGGGAACGGTGGCTGACACACCGGAAGGCTGTGCTGCCATTCAGCATGACCTGGACAGGCTGGAGAGTTGTGCAGAGAGAAACCTCATGAAGTTCAACAAGGGCAAGTGTAGGGTACTGCACTTGGGGAGGAATAACCCCATGCACCAGGACAGGTTAGGGGCTGACCTGCTGGAAGGCAGCTCTGTGGAAAGGGACGTGGGAGTCCTGGTGGACAACAGGGTAACCATGAGCCAGCAATGTGCCCTTGTGGCCAAGAAGGCCAGTGGCATCCTGGGGTGCATCAAGAGGTGTGTGGCAAGCAGGTTGCAGGAGGTTATCCTCCCCCTCTACTCTGCCCTGATGAGGCCGCACCTGGAGTTCTGTGTCCAGTTCTGGGTTCCCCGGTTCAAGAAGGACAGGGAACTGCTGGAGAGGGTACAGCAGAGGGCTCCAAAGATGATTAGGGGGCTGGAACATCTTTCTTTTATGAGGAAAGGCTGAGGGACTTGGGTCTTTTTAGTCTGGAGAAGAGAAGGCTGAGAGGGGATCTCATCAATGCTTACAAATACTTAAAGGGAGGGTGCCGGGAGGATGGCACCAGTCTTTTTTCAGGGGTGCCCAGTGATAGGACAAGAGGTAATGGGCACAAACTTGACCATAGGAAGTTCCATCTGAACATGAGGAGGAACTTCTTTCCTTTGAGGGTGGCAGAGCGCTGGAACAGGCTGCCCAGAGAGGTGGTGGAGTCTCCGACTCTGGAGACATTGAAAACCCTCCTGGACGCCATCCTGTGCAATGTGATCTAGGTGTCCCTGCTCTGGCAGGGGGGTTGAACTAGATGATCTCCAGAGGTCCCTTCCAACCCCTGTGATTCTGTGATTAATCAGCGAGTTGAAAAACACTGATTTAGAATTTAAAATAAGTTAAAGCAGGACATAAGTTAGGATGAATCATCCTTTGCTCATCTTTTTAACTGTGTCATTTACCTACTGTAAATGCAGTTCAATAGCATGGTAACATTGTATGTTACCTGATTTTGCTCTTCACCATTAGCTATTTTAAATATGATGTTATTGCCTTTGTTCTCAGTTGAAACATGCCTCTGTTTTTAGCATGGTAGGTTTAATTTTCGTGTGGTTCACTTCACCACATACTTGCAATATCTGTTCAAGATAATTGTTTTTAATGTTTCCTTGCATTCCTTTAGCACGTTCAAGATCAGAATATCATGGTTGTTCATCAATATTGAAAAAATTGTGCCTATTAGGGACGATGGCCTTCATTTTAAAAACTGCCATTGAAATATGACAGTTGTTAGCTGAAACACCTTAGAGTATTTTCAAGGTTGGCATTGTTTGAAAACCTGTTCCTTTTTAAAAGACGATAATTGGGTACCCTGATTCCTTAGTTACATTAAAAGAAAATTTTCTAAATAAGCCTATCCACTTTGCTTCACTGCTGGGAAATAGGATTAAATAGATAATAATTTTGACCTGTGATTCAAATGACAATAAAATCCAAATATTTACTAACACTGAAATATCAAATTTGCTGTTGTTTTACCTGCTAATTAGTACGCACTTACTGAGTTTAAAGTATAGCTGGGGAGTTCTTTTTAAGTGGTTGGGAAGCTCCTATTTCATTTACCTTTATGCATTAAAAGTATTATTTGGGGTTTTTTTTTTTCATAATCAAGTAAGGAGGGAAATATTGGTCTGCCTTTCTGTTTTACTTTTGTATTTACAAACGCATACCCCATCCATTAAGTCACGTAAGCCCTGCAAACCAGCCTTGACTGCATGTAGATTGGCATCTCAGCTTGTCATGTATGCTGGCCCTGGCTGCTGTCAGTAATCCTGCGTGTTGAAACTCTGGAGTTGCGAAGTGACTTACAGGAGTGAGCATTAAAGAAAGAATCAGCTTAATTACATTGAACTCCAGCTGCTTCCCTGTTCCCTTTTTGGTCCTCTGTTCTTCATTTTGGTCTCCTCAGCGAAGGATGGTGCTGTACATGAGGCCTTCCTTGCATTGCAAGAAGCATAAGCAGAGAGCTTCTGGTGAGTTTCATGGTGGTGATGTTGCCCTGGGTGCAGGTCCAAAGCCTTGTACAAACTGTCTGAAACAAAGCTTTGGATTTCCTACTGGTAACAACCACTGAACTGCTTGGTAAGGGCCAGTTTCTGTGCACTGAGCCGTGCTTGGCAAGTGTTAAAAGCCAGTGACTGCAATGAAATGTCACCCTTTGTTTTCATGTGCAGTGCAGAGGCAACATGCTTTTGGCTTCTTAAATAACGACTAGAAAACCCCGTGGCCACCAGGTTATTTACAGATAGATAATGTAAATATGTGTAAAAATTTAGTAGCTTAGTCTTCAGTGAACCTCCTTGCTTTGCTCTCACTTTATTTCAATCTAATTAAAAAAGAAAACGAAACCCCTAAAATAGTAAACATATTGAGAAAATATACTATTAGCAACAATAAAATATATAATTGGATTGACATATCTTTTCCTGGCTGCATATTTCATAAAACTTCGGAAATCACGATTCTGCAGAGACTTTGTAAGATGATAGGCTAATGGCTATGAGTTTAAGTCCACTCAGGAGAGGAGTATGTTGGTACCCTTAGGAGAAAAAGGGGAATGTGAACTTAGTTTACATGCTAATGAATAATCTTGAATTCAAAATTATTTCTAAATAATATTTTTAAAGCACTTTCATGTATGCGTTTGAAGAATCTATTTCTACAGAACATTGAGTTAAATGAAAAGATTGTGAATGTTATTCATTACCAATGCAGTTAATATTGATGAGTTATGATACAGGTCACTGAATCAAACCATGTAAATTACTTACATATTTCTCATCAGTCTAGAAAAAACAAACTGATACCATTTTCTGTAGATTTTTCTCCACTTTTTCTCCACAGTTGCAGTTGTGTTAAATTGAGCGAAAGAGTATTTAAACCTCAAGTACGTGTCACATGATCTGTCCTGCTTGCCATGTCTACCAAAAGGTCCAGCTGATTTCACTGGAACTTTGATCATACAAATTGGAGACAGAGCCTCCCTCAAATTTTATACACTATCTAAATCTCTTAAGTTTCAGCTCTTATTTGAGGATACCTTGTCTGAAACAGAGACTTATTCACAAAAGTGCTCACTGCAGAACTGTGTGTAAAATTACTTGATGGAAAGTCACTTGACGTTTGGACAACAGATGCAAAAAACCCGCCAAACCAATCATAGCATCAAATATCGTAACTTTTTACTAAAAATAGTCCCATTTAAGAAAATATTTTGGTGTGATTGTTCATGCCTAATTAATCTAATTAATTGCTACTAATTTTGAAAATACTTTTCTATATTAGTACTTTAAACCTAGATAGCCTCTTGTTATTTTGAATTCAGTGATATAAACAATAAAACTAAAATACGCATAGACTATTATAATGCAATTTGCATTAGCCAGTTTTTTAAGAAAGCAATTGAAAAGTTAAAAGCATGTCAGGAGACTGATCAGATTAATGCACTCAGTTTTGATGTACTGTAGTTATCACAGAAATATTAATGACTTAACTGTAATGAAAGGAAATAAGGTTTTACCTACCACTGTGTCTGAAATTATTAGGTTTCAGACACAGTTGGACAGTTCTGAAGTAAGTTTTTATGGTATAATTTGAAATTTAAAATTTAGTTATACACTGCTATTGCTATCTAGTCCATAGGATATAAAACTGAATTTCCTGACTGGCTGTGGTCAAATCGTGGTCTTTTGGCATTTTTTGCAAGTGCACAAAGTTATAGCCCAGAAAGAATTTGAAGTCATCGTTTAAATCACTTAAATTTTAATGTGGGCATAGTATTGCCCGCAGAATGATGCCTGTATTCCAAATGCAGAGTCTTTTGGCTGCTTTTAAATTTTAAGGTAAATATTCCTTTAAAGTCAGTGTTAGCATCTGTAGGTGCAGAATGTAGGATAGCATTTACAGGAGAAGGAATATCTATGTAGCTCATAACCCTTCTGCAGTTTTCCACTTGGAATACTGAAAGTGTTACATTCTACCCTATTTCAAATGCATTTCTTCACTGAACATCTGCTGAGTGCCCTGAGAACTAAAAAAAAGAGAGAAACATATTCAACACGTTTTCATTGTCATTTAAAAACAAATTAAATTTTCACTGTATTTATAAACATTTTATTTTTGCTTTCCATGCACCTTTACTTACAGGATTCTTTGGGCAGACCACATATTTAAAGAAATAGCTACAAATATTTAATACAAACATTTAATGTGAATTTATCACAATCGTTCACACTGCAGCCTTGCCTTACAGATTTACATTCATTCAGTGAAGGAGCAGAAGTATATCATGCATCCTAATCATATGCATAACTCAAATTTAAGATAATTAGTATTTTGAAAGCTTTGTTTGAAGTGAAAATTACTTGCAGATCTTTCAATGTGAATAACTTTCAATAACAAAAAGTTTTAAAAGAGAGTTTTAATATTTTGGTAAGAGTTTGCAAAGAGCAAAAATAGAGGAACACATTCAAGCCAGTCTACAGAGTTCTTCAGGTGTGTCAAATATAATCTTTGGTTTTTAGCATTACCAAGTACTAGCTCTTAAAACTTATCTCATCATTCTTCGGTAGTGCTTTGAATGCTAGGTTAATACTTTTTAGGTATGAGATAATTTTAAAAGGATCTTTCTGTTATATGAGTAAGTCCACACAAGAAACAATTCTGCTGTTAAAGCAGTGGCAGAGTTCAGTTACTTCTGCAGCTGTAGGATGGTATTATATTCAGTTTTAAACCACCCACATTACCACAGCATCCACCTAGTCATGCATTAAGTGGCACAATTAACATCTGTCGTGGGCACTTCATCGTCACCCTTGGAAAGCTGGGTACGTAGGATAGTAATTTATTTTACTAGAGTTCATTTTAAGTGTATTTCTGTATGCTTGTATTAGGCAGACCTGAAGATGTGTACTTGAAGCACAAGGCAGTGATGATGTATGTATCTTGTGAGACTTAAAGTCCTTATTTCAGCTGATCTATGAGAAAGCTAGCTCCTGCCAAGTGAAGTTTTCCTTTTGAAATGGAAGATTCCTCGTGATATCCAGAAACAATCAGCAGCAGTTGTTGGCCACCATTTCCAACCATGGAGCTTTCTGGAGGTCCTGGACCTCATTATTGGCCACTGTTTTGAATCATGGAGCTTTCTGGAGATCCTGAACCTGGTTGTTGACCACCATTTTGAATCATGGAGCTTTCTGGAGATCCTGGACCTTAAAAGACCCTGGAGATGAGGCATGGGTGAGAGGATAACACAGGTGATGACTGGATAGGTGCTTCAGTAGGTTCAGTTTCCTGCTTGAATTGGGACTCTGTACTTACAAAATGTCTGATGCTGGCATCTCTACGTTTCAATTCCAAGTGGTGGGAAATTGACAAGATCAGTTGTTTTTCTCAAATGTTGCCATCTTGGCCTGAACTCAAATGACAGCAGCTGTTCTCATGAGATTTCAATTGCAGCCAACTGAAAAAACAGCCTTTTCCTTTTCAGATCTAACCAGCTAGTGACAGCAGCAGTGACTTCAGTTCACAACATTAGTAATCCATACATCCTCTCCCTCACGCCACATACACATGAAGAATAAAATGGAGGTGGATGCCAGCGTGCTATATATTTATCGTTTTCACTGAATGGAGTTGCATATTTTGTATGTGGAAAACATGACATAGTCCTCCAGTGTCCAGCATTTACATTTAGTATGCGGTATATTCACTAAGGATTTACGTGTAAAGAACTTTAAAAGGAGAAACTTTCCTCTAGGGAAGAACTGACTAGGAATGACTTCCATCTTCAGCCACATGCAATGACACTGAAATACCAACTCCTCCTGCTTGATCTCTGCCAGCGTTCCCTTGCCCTTCTTCCTCTCCAGCTTTCAGCAACATATGGAGCATCAACAGACTCGTGGGCAGCTTGGCTTGACCTGAAAAATCAGAAAGCAGTACTGATTTTAAAAATAGGGTGTGGAAGCTAAATGCAACTTGTGCCTCTGTCTCACAGGAACAGGAGGAGTGGTGGAAGTCAAAGAGGACTTGGTGTGTGTGTTGAGAGGGTTAGGAGCAAGTAAGCAGGGGGGAAAATACGGTCATACTTCTCCTCCCTTCTCTTACACATGGGTGTGTTCCCTGAGTGGGGTACAGGACCGTATCCTCCACAGTCTGTGCCAGAAGGTGGGATGCCAGCGCTGCTTCCATGCTTTCTCTGGGCGTTTCTAACCAGTGGGCTTTCAGTTCTTGGCTGCTGTGCTGGGGTATCCTGTTAATAAGCACCTTTTTCCTCACCTCCACCCAGGGTGGGCAGCCTGTGAGCCTGGTGACCAAGGAGGCATGGCAAGTATGTGTCTTCACTGCCCCAAGGCAGAAGATGCCAGTTTGGAAAAATGCAGATTCGGTTCACTTCAGGCAGTATGGAAGGGGGAAACCATTGAGCACCTACAATACCAGTGAATAACCACTTAAAGGAGAGGTTTTGTTTTTCTCCGTCTTTTTTCTGTCTGAATCCATAGCAGAACTACTGATGATCAGCCTAGGAGCTGTTTGTTGATCAGGGTTCCTCTCACAGTTTTGGAGGGAAGATCTAAAACTTTCTGTCTAAGAGATTATTTAATCCAGGGATATGTAATTCCCGGACAGGTTGAGAGGAGGTTCAAATCCTGATCGAGGGCTGTAAAAGACAAGTGATGTGTCTGGAACTTGATCCTGGATGTGAAGCATCAAAGGGAGACTGTCTTTCAGGCTGGTTATCTTAGTTAAACCTCATGGTGCAGAGAGGAGTAGCTGATCACTGTTACCATATGTAATGGTAAAGATCAAGCTCTCTGGTGTCTATTCAACATTCCTCTGGCTGTTCAGACACAGTAAAAGAAGCGAATCTGGCCACAAATATTCCAAGTATGTTATCTATGCCAGATCCAAATCCAAACCTGTGCTGGTATGTGCTTATTTAGAAACCATCGATGGGATTCAGCTTAACAAAGTGTATGTCTGTATCTGAAATCTTCGTAAGAGTTAGTCATCCTAAATCCTCCTTGATAATCATTGGAGAGGGATGGGTACTTGTGGGGTGCTATTCATCTCATCCTAAGGTCCCTGTTTCTCTACACTGACTACAAAAGGAGGCTAGAGTGAGTAGCTCAGATAGAGATACCTTCTTTCTTTTTTTTTTTTTTTCTGTAGGTGTGTGAAGATAGGCAAGGTGAATCCCACTCCTCGTGTCAGTGGTGGAACATGGAGCTGCTCGGCAGCAGTTACGTGTCAGAGCAAAGTCCCCTTTCTCAGGATCAAGAAGCTGGAAGCAGTTTCTGGATGCCTGCCCTGTGCAGTAGAGAGCTATTGCACAGGAGGAGATCTTGCTCCAAAATCTGTGTTAATGAACACTTAAAGAAAATATAAAAATAACCCTAAGGGAACATTTGCATTTGCAGTCAGGACTGTGGATACAGAGCTGGAAAAGACTGTCTAGAGTTGGATGTGATGTTACAACAAAGCAAAACATGAACTATCAAGAAATACTAAAAATAACCAGACCCTCCTACTAACGGGTCTGTGACTGGGAATTCAGAAGACTCTCCAGTATCTTACTGGGTGACCTTGAAAATATTTTTCTTCTCTCTATAGCTCTAGTTCCCAGTAAGTGCAGCGTGGACAAAGCATTGACTTCCTGCAAAGCTCTTTGTGAGGCTGAATGATGAAGTCCTATGTAAAAGCCCAAGTGTTTTCTCCAGTAACTGGAGTATTTTGGAGCTCCAAAAAGTATGGTAGAGCTGCCATTTAAGTAATAGGTCTTAATATAAAACAACATTAGGAATATTATAAGAATAGATGCAGCAACTTCACCAATTACAAGTAAAAAGTGTATAGATGGTGTTTGCCCAACATAACTTTAATTGTGCCTCTAGGAGATGAGATGACTTGAAGTAGTAAGAAATAATCCGTGCTTTCGATATGCAGAAGTCAGAAAGCAAGTGCAATCACAAACAGAAAATAGACATGCTCATCGTTCATAGGAAAAGGTGCTTTTATAAAAATAACATGTATCTTGATCCAGATAAAAATAGATACAGCGTGGTGATAACGATACACAAGTGCTTTCTAAAGAAGAAGGTAGTTTCTATTAGTGATAAAATAATAAAAACCCCACGTTCCTTTGGAACCGAATCTGTGTTCCTGCTGAGGTTCTTGCCTGGCAGACACCAAGAAACCTTCCTTGATTTTAAATGATTGTGGAAAGATTTTTTCTATTTGCCATCTCTGAATTCTGTTTAAAGCATTAAACTCGAGTTTTTAATTTAAACACTTGTTCTAAAAATTTTATGTTTCCCCCCCCTTTTTTTTTTTGTCTCCACAAGGACATCCTGTGTTCTCTATTAGTGTCACAGATGAATTCCCATGTCTAAGCTATATTGAAATAGTGTTTTGCCCGCTCTGTTGCTGTGACCACAGTGTTACAGGTTGTAAGCATGACTTGTCCAAGGTGTTTTCAGGACACCAGATTGCCTCGCCAGTGAGATAGTGGGAGGAATGTCTATTGTGAGAATCCTGCTAGAGCTTGGGAGCAGAGGAGCACTGGTAGGACCTGTGTGGTTGCAGTCATTTCCAATATTAACTGATCTAAAGCAGCACTGGTGTTTTTTCATAGAGAGAGACTAGGCGCAGTCACGTTATCCACAATGATGTCCAGAGGCAGAAATGAATGTAGTTAGTAGATGCTAAAGTAAACTGCTGTGATGAGGTCTGCAAAAAAGTATGTTGTGTCTGCAGTCCTAGTCAAGGCAAGTGAATTATCTAAGACAGTCTTGAGCAGAATGACTGTAAGGAGCAGGACTTGTTTCTTTACTGTGTGCAACTGACATGGGTTGTTATAAAAAATGGCAAGGACACTACTTAAGTTCACCATAGCTGCCTTGAATGTAATTACATTTTTGACTTTTGAAACGTTCAATTGAAACAAATCAGATGGAACATGCAGCAAAAAAATAGTTAGTTTAATAGTAAGTTTTGTTAGCATATGCTTTTCTCAGATTTTTATTGTCAGATTGATTTTAGTTCTCTTTCTTTAACAATGAAAAGAAACTTTAAGGTTTTTTTTAAATTCATGTAACACCTTTTTGCCATTCTAGTATTAAATATAATTTAAGTGCAGTATAATTACTCAAAGGATTTGTGCCTAATTTATATGTCAATAATATTTTGGATTTTCTTTACATTTTTTGAAAATATGTGCTAACTTGGGTGTCTAGCCACACAGCTACAGCAATTTAACCTGCATCAGGCTTATACTGATGTCAGTCCACGCACACAATATTTGTTACACAAATTTTCCCTTTATACATAGAAAAATGAAATCCAATACGTGTAGCTGGAGTAGTTTAAAACCATTAATTCTCACTAGCTGTTCATTGCTGGCAGAAGGTCACAATCGGCCACTGAGCTGCCTTAGTAGGTTGTGGTTGCGCTCATCTGGTTCAGCACAAAGTCAGCTGGGTTGGCTTGTACCTTGGCTGTCGGTGCGTGCGGCTGCACAGTCCCTCATGCAGAACAGCTGTAGGAACTTGCTTGTAAACTGCTCTAGCTGTTTCCAAACTCTTTCGAGCTCTGTAGGGCTCTGGTACAGCGTTGTGTGCAAACCAGGGCTTTTAATGTAGAGAGAAGAGCAAGCCATCTTAACAACGGTGAGGAATCTTTTAGAACCGTTTTTGCCCAAATTGTATGTTGGGAAGAGAGGCATTTCCTTGCAAAAACAAGGCCTCATATTAATGAATTTATAAGAATAAAACTTGTGAAGTGTATTTGACAGTATTTAGCAGCTGCAGAATCCCATCATTTGTTCTATGATTTCATGCTGTCAAATTTGACAACAGGAACTAGTGCCAATCTTCGCTTTAGAAGACAATTTCCTTTTTATAAAAATTCTAATTATTAAACCTAAATTTAGATTGCATTAAAAGGAAGTTGTTAGTCTTTTTTATTTGTCAAACAGCTTTCAAAAACTAAGTTGGTTCTACCTTTGACAATTTGTCACAACGATATTTACTGAAAACCATAAATTATATGTTGTTTCTGCCTTCTGCTACCAGTGGATGAAGTTGGTGTCAGTAGCAAGGAAGACACCGGTATTTTTAATAGGCCTAAAACCCTATTTGTCGATCATGTAGAAGCCTGGATGTATTACCCATTTTCAGACACGCTTCGTTGGGCACGCTTCAACCTTGCTTAGCTTGAGATGCTGTTGAGCACCCCGCTATGTGCAGAGGAGAAGGTGTTCAACAGGACTTATCACTGTGGAGTTAACTTGGATGTTGCCATAATTTGGGTCCTAACAATACACAGTCCTTTTGTCTTTAAAATGATAGTGCTTTTAACTCCCTCGTGACTGAATTTTCAGGTAGTGTAGGCGAAAGTTTGACTTAATGCAGGTTAGCAGCTACTACCGTAACCAATGCTTTGGATGCAGGCTATCTCAGCTCAGCTCTCTACTGGCCTTCTGAACTGTCCTCTGCTTTCTCCAGTTTCTGTCACTACCCAAAAAGCACAGACCAGTTATCCCGCCATTTACCAGAAAATAATGTACAGGGCAGTTTATTGTTTGGAGGCAACATGCACTTTTATTGAACATCGCAGCAAGCTAGTCCCCTGACCTGTTCCTCTAGGATACACCAAGCTCCTGGATGTAGAACCGGTGTAAGTGTGCAATTAGCTGGTAATGAGGGATTTGACCCCTTTTCCCTTCGTCCCCCACAGGAGCTGAGTGTAGAGGCTATGGCAAGTATTACAGTAAGTACATTGCCAAATGAGGAGGAAACTTTGATGTGGTATTCTGGGGCTTCCTGGGTATGTTTTCATAAGTATGAACAATTGAGATATGACCACTGAAGAAATACTAGTGAAACATGAATTTTCTGCACCGTCTGAATGTACAGCCATGTTCAGCTTCTGGAACAGCTTTCCTGAATGAACACAGGTTGGAACTTATTGTGCTGTCCTGCTGTAGTTCTAGCCTGATTCTGTAAGCAAAAATGAAGCGTATACATTAAAAATAAAAAGAAAAATCTTAGTGCATTGCAGACTATTGTGGAACACATACTACAAGGCACCATGGTGCACACATACTCACAGAATAGTTAAGACTGGAAGGAACCTCTGGAGATTGTCTAGTCCAACTCCCATGCTCATGCAGGATCGGTTCAAGCAGGTTTGTCAGGGTCGTATTCAGTCAGGTTTTGAGTACGTCCAAGGGTGGAGACTCCACAACCTCTGTGGGGAACCTGTGTTCAATTGGCCTCACAATAAAAAAAAGCTTTTTCTTATGTTTAAAAGGAATTTCCTGTATTTCAGTTTGTGACGATTGGCTCTTGTCTGTTCACTGGATACCACAGAGAAGAGCCTGGCTCCATCTCCTTTGCACCCTCCCATCAGGTATTTATAAATATTAATGAGATCCCTCCTGAGCCTTCTCTTCTCCAGGCTGAACAGTCCCAGCTCTCTTGGCCTCCCCTTGTATGACAGACACTCCAGGCCCTCAGTTGTCTTTGTGGTCCTTCGCTGAACCAGCTCCAGTAGGTCCATGTCTCTCTTGTACTGGAGAGCCCAGAACTGGACACAGCACTCCAGGTGTGTCTCACCAGTGCTGAGCAGAGGGGAAGGATCACCTCCCTTGACCTGCTGGCAGTGCCTCCACCTTGTGCAGGTCAGGATGGTGTTGGCCTTCTTTGTGAAGCTTATATAGTCTAGTACTGTGTGGCACATTTCACTAGAGAGAAATTAAATTTTAGGAGCAGTCAGCTAGCTTGAATTAAATTTTCAAGTGGCAAAATATGGCCTCGGTGAAGCGAGCAATGTGTGCTCATAAACTACGAGAGAGAGAGACTGGCATTCTGGGAGTGAGACAACTGCCTGCAGAGGCTGTCAACGTCAACAAAAGCAACCTGAAGAGCCAGCAGAATAAAGTGTATTTCTTGGGAAATCTCTTGGCCTGGGAATAAGCCTTGGGTTGGCACTGGGCAAGGGGCTGGGGCATCTGATGAGCTACAAAGCTACCAAATAATACCCTGCAGTCTGCAGAAGGTCTCTGTAAAAGCTCCATTTCTATGTAATTATCTTCTTTTCAGAGTTAGGTTCAGTTACATAGCTAACATGCCCCTGCTGCTGACTTTGCATAAAACCAGCTGTAAGGAACACTTAGGGGTGTGTCTTTGTGTTTCCCCCCCTCCCTGGCTCCCAGTTAATCAGTCACGAGAATATGATCAGGAATTGTTTTGATGATTTTTTCCACACGCTGTGTGATTAAGGACCTGAGTGCTCAAGACCCACTTTCCTCTTCCTTAAGCGTCATTTTCTCTTCCACACAATCTGCAATATGTTCTTTAGGCCCTGCTGGAGCTCATAAAACATTTATACCCGTGGTTACGCGGTACAAATACTACGTTTTGTAGCACTTGTACCCTGGTATTACTGCGTGTCTGTAGCCACCATATCTGACATGCTCTTAACGTGAATGATGGACCTAAATGTTCTGCCTGAAGACTTGCATGAGAGCAAGTTTTCCTCTGCTTCTTTCCTCGCTCAGCGTCATACCTGTTCGTAACAGTATGTCATCAGAAGTTTATGTCTGGCCTTAGTTAACGCCATTTCATTTTATGGCGGTCTTATTTCTTGTACCAGACCTTCAATACTGGTTCTGCACCTGGAGGCCCATTCTGATCTGCTAAAAACAAAGAAATGAGTATCCATAAACATCGGGGAACTGGACAGAATGGCCGCTCTGGTTTCTTGTTCTTCAATATATTGCAGTCTGATTTGGGTTCTAAATTGAAATATTGCTGAAAAAAGAAAAGGAAGTCCTGTAATGTTCATAAAGTCTCTCAGATGAGTAATCTTGTCAGCCAGTTTAAAAAAGCATGCTGCTTGATGTGTTGTGTGTGAGCCCCAGTTCCTCCATGTCTGCCGCTGCTGTGAAGGAGCTCTTCCTCATGCTACACGCGGCCGAAAATCGCTTCAGGTTCCTGTCCACATGCACCAGGAGAGTAACAGTGGTTAAAAAGGTACTTACTTTTCTGATTGTGCTGAAGTTTTCAGTTTTGGAGAATGCTGAAAAACAACTCACAAGTTCACCTGTAATGCTCTGGTTCGCTGGATTAATTTTCAAACTGTTTTGTGGGTGTTGAAGGAAACGTATCTGAAGGAGAAGGTTTTTGCAGCCTCCCTGCTCGATGGGTAGGGACTGCTCAGGGAAGCAGTGGTAGGAGAGCCCCTGTGGAAGGACCCAGCTCGTGTTAGTCTCAGGTGCAGCAAGGACTTAGAGCTGGGAAGAAGGATGGTCTGGTGAGTTGTCCCTGTCCATAAAGGTGATTTTGGCCCCCAGTCCATGACTGATGGCTTCCTGTGGGTCGCTTAGGAGCCTCAGCACGGGCATGCATCACTGGGAGGCAGTGGCAGTGTGCAGGAGCTCGGGTGGTTGGAGATGTTTGGGCTGGATGGTGATCCCACAGAGGGGAGGGCAGAGGAGATGTGGAGCTTCAGGAGACGCCTCAAGTGAAGGGACTCAGTGGTGCAAGGAGCAGTAGAGCATTCCCTCAGAGTATGCTGGTGCATCTGCTGGGCCTCTGCTCATTGAGTGGCCCTTGGGGACCACAGCTGGGCATGTTCCAGGGTCCCAGCTCCAACTGTTGCTTGTGGATGGCGTTTGCAGTTTGTGGTTTGGTTTCTGGATCTTTGGGGACTTTTTATGGCACCATCAGACCCAGGTTGCTGCTGGGAAAGGCCAACCCCTGGTTCAGGTGGATCAAGCACATGTTCAGCTAGTGCTGGGGATACAGCTGTGTAACTGCCAGAGCCTGGCACCAGTGTGCACTTCTTAGAAGCTACAGTTTGCACAAAAGGGGACCATAAACCTGCTGAAGGCAGTGTGGGACTCATCAGTTACAGTGGTAACGCACCACAGAGCCTGGTCCCCAGCTGAAACTGGAGCAGCTGCCCTGGCACAGCAGAGGCCTCTGCTCAGGCAGAGCTCTGGGAGGGATGCTTCTTTCCATGTGCCAGACTGCAGGCAGTGCCCAGTGCCTTGCTGAGGCTGGAGGTGGTGACCATGCCTGCTGGAGGTGTGTGCGGGATGGGGAGTTGTGGCCAAGTTACAGAGCTGTGGGAGGAGATGAGCAAGCTACATGGTATCGGGGAAGTCAGACAATTGTGATACAAGTGGAGACTCCTCTGATGGGGAAGGCTGGAGGCTTATGACTCTTGTCAACAGATGTCCTTGAGCAGCTGCTGTCTATTGTCTTAGAAAGGTCCAGAGATCAGGTGAGTTCTCTGTTGACCAGAGAAAGGCAAATATTGTACCCATTTTCAAATATAGCCTAAATGTACACGTGGGGAGCCACAAGCCAGTCAGCCTTACTTCAGTCCCTGGGAAAATCATGGACTGAGTACTTTTGGAGTATGTTTCTGAGTAAATTGGTGATTTATTCTGGGTAAATCATGCCTGACCAACCTGGTTGCCTACTATGATGAAATGACTAGCTTTATGGGTGAGAGAGAGGTGTGTCTCTGACCTTGGCTTTAGCAGGAATTTCTACACAGTCTCCTACAATATTCTCACGTCCAAATTAGGACCTTACTGTCTTGATAGATTAGTAACAAGATGGGTAAAAACCTGGTTGGCTATTTAGGCTCAGAGGGTAGTGGTTAATGGTTCATACTCTGCCTGGGTGCCAGTGGCAAGTGGAGTGCCATGGATGTCTCTACCATTTAACGCCTTTATCAGTGACCTGGAGAAGGCAACAGAATGCAATGGGGTCAAGTTTGCAGATGATGCCATGCTGGGGGGACCAGCAGATAGACTCAAGGACAGAGCTGCCATGCAGTGTGACCCTGATAGACTGGAAGAATGAGCTGACAGGAGCCCTATGAAATTCAGTAGGGGAAGTGCAGACTCCTGCATCTGGGAAGGAATAACTCCTTGTCACAGCGTAGGCTGGGAACTGACTGACTGGGGACAGTTCAGCAGAAGAGGACCTGGGGTGTCCTAGTAGAGAGCAAGCTGAATATAAGCCAGCAGCATGCCTTGGCAGGAAGGAAGGCCAACAGCACCCGACAGCCGGGTGATCGAGGGGAGGGATTATTCTCCTTTACTCAGCACTCATTAGGCATCATCTAGAATATTGCATCTGGTTTTGGACCCCACAGTACAGGAAAGATATTGGTGAACTGGAGTGAGTTCAGCAGAGGCTGCCAACATGGTCAGGGATCTGAAGCACTTGCCCTGGGAGAGGCTGAGGGACCTGGGCTTGTTCAGCTGGGAGAAGAGATGGCTTTGGGGAGACCTGTTAGCGACCTTCCTGTACCCAGGAGGAGTTTATTCAGAAGATGGAGCCAGGCTATTCCAAGCATTGTGTTGGTAGGAGAGTGAGAGATACTGGGTATAAACTGAAATGAGAGGTCCACAGTGGATATAAGGAAAAACTTTTTCACCATAAGTACAGTCAAGCAGTGAGCAGTTGCCCAGAGAGGCTGTATAGTCTCCATCCTTGGAGGTTTCAAGACTGACTGGATAAAGCCCTGAGCAACCTGATCTGACGTCAGAGCTGACCCAGCTTTGAGCAGTGGGTTGGACTAGGTCATCTCCAGAGATCCCTTCCAACCTCAAAGATCCTGTGATCCTCTGTGTGTGTAGGAGCATGCAAGTATGGATGAAGTACAGAATGAGTTCTGTGGGGATCATATATGCAATACATTTTCACAGAGGAGGATACAGAGGCCGCAAAAGTGGTTCACTATTGACAAGTAATATATAAGGCGTTTTTAACAAGGAATATTTGGATTTCAGTGGAGAAAAAGAAAAAAACCCAAACCCACTGTATCTGCTTTTCTCTGCCTCCCCAGTGCTTCACAGGTCTTATTTTAGTGCACAACCAGCAAGGTCTGAAATGTTGTCACCATATTCATGCACGTATCCCTTGCCTGGATTCACATTGAATGCATCTCTCTCACAGATTTAATAAGTGTCTTCCATTTACATCATTTATGTAGAGAATAGGGCATGAATAGTGGAAAAAACAGCTTTCAAAATATCAGTGTAGCTGTCCTGTTTGGAGACAACCCTTCAAATAGCTGAATTATTACATGTCTATTAAAGTGAAGACGTGGAGTAAGGGTGATACTTGTATTCTAGGTAAACATAACGCTGGTTTTGACAGTTTGCAAATAATTCATACAATAAATGTCCCCTACTGAAGTCTAAATGCGGCTCTCAGCTATTTCCAACTGGGCAGGATAGATGTAATCAAGAATAATTGAAGAACTGATTTTGTGCTATGTGAACATAACTGTCTGTCTTCCTGAATATGTTATGATGCCTAACATGTTGGCTTTCTCCATGATCATAAAACAAAAGTTGTTTGAATTGGATGTGAAAGAATGGTTAGTACTGTTTAGTCATGATCTGTCATAAGAATCTTAAATAGCTTAGAAAAAATCCATAATTAAGTCCCTAAGACTGATGGTATTTCAGATCTTGCAGGGATAAAGGTTTTTTGGTCTTGCCTCGTAATTATTTTCAGACAAAGAAGTATGCTTTCAGCCTAATCATGTCAGCATCAGAACACCTGCAAAAATAGATCAAAAGAAAAACCAGAATTACTGAGATTTTCTTGCTATGAATAGCACTAGTGTGAATGTATTAAGCAATCATGTTGACTGTACTGAAAATGCAAAATATCCAGGGAGCAACTATGAATGTAGACAAATTTGGGGACACATGGGCTGTTTCAGATAGCAGCTTTGGCTGGTTTCATTCCCTGCCCTTTTGTTTGCTCCTTTCTGTGGGGTAGTGGGTGAAAAACCTGTGTCAGCTGAGGATCATCAGACTTGCCTCAAGCTGGAGGATGACCACGACAGCTGCAAAACTGAGTAATGCAGTTCTTGTGTTGAAAATGTTTGTTGGTTTTTGTTGTGTCAGAAGCAAAAATGCTGGCAGATACCACATAACAGAAATCTTATTTGACTACTAGAATCTTAATGGTTGATCATCTCCCTTGGGTACCTAGCCTAGAAGCCAGCTGGTGCAAACTGATCAGCTCTCAAAAACTGTGCGTGGCAAATATCTAGGTGGAGGACATGCTTTGTTTACAGATGGACATCAGCGTAGTGTGATGGAAAAGGCAGCAAGCTGTAACAGGGTTAGAGAAGTTGAAAGGCTGTGTCAGCCACTGTCACCTTTTGCTTTCTAATTGTAGTTTTGTGGTACCTTGTGATGGTGTGAGGATATAAGTAAGCAAGGCAAAATTCATGGCAAGAGGTGATTATCTTTTATGAGACTATCTAGTACTGCTGGAGGTGAAAAGCAAGCTAATGGAGTATGAATGCAGTCATCTTCAGGCCTCCTTAACTGCTATTCCTTTGTAGCCATTTGACCTTCTGTAAGTAGCGAGACAATTATTCTGTTTCTTTGTCCCTGTATTTTTATTTGTTTTGCAAGAAGGCTTAAAAAACAACAAAAAAACCTCCAAAGCCCTCAAAAAACTAAAACCACAATAAAATAATTTGCTGCTAAGGGTTTGCTTTAATACCGTTTCTCAGGACGCAAAGGAAATGTTGGCTCCATCATCCATTTCACGCCACTTTACATGTCCTGTGTCAGTAGTTGCTGGGAATTGGAGAAGAGGAAATGGTCTGCTTTAGGCCATAGCACCTGAGGAGGAGTTCACTAAAAGCTTTTGATACATTTTGTGATGATTTCATGGGTGTCAGCTGAAGTCAAGCCCTTGACACGTAGATAAAGATGTTGAAATACTTTGATCACTATATACATTACTACTTATGTTTTTTCCTTCATGCTCAGATGAGCAGAGCATGAATAAGAGCTTCATTTAGCCCTGTTCAATTAGAGAAAGTGAATGGAGAATGGGATTCACAACCTGTGTACTATTGTCTGGTTATCAATACGTTTACATTAAAAATACTTACTAGTGCATTAAATGACTTAAATTTGCTGATATTTTAAAGATACTGACAAGATTCCTTTAGGTCCTATGTCCTGCTCCCCCGCCCCAGCCTTTACCTGTATTATTCATGATCGTTATTTACCAATAATTGTGCTGAAACATGGTATATAAGTTTCTAGTGTGTTACATTACATCTTCAAGTCTGTTCTTGAGACTTCTTAGGCATTAGGACATGAGATCAAGCTTCAGTATCAACTGCTTCTGAAAGTATCTCGTTTCCATTTTTTACATATACTCAAAGTGATGAGTTGTATTTTAGATGGTAATTTATTGTGCTCAGATCTCTTCAATCACTCATTGTTTTAGCTGAACCAAGCTTAAGGCATGCAGAAGACATCGGACACTACCTTTTTTGACAACTTGTTCTATGTTTCTGTTCTGGATCCTTTATATTTTTCCTGATTGAATAATGCTCGGCGGAGGCACTCCTGCATCTGTGCCACTTTCATATCTCGGAACGTGGGGATTGCAGGCTGTTCAGGTTCACTCTTCGCCTGTCCCAAACACCGCCGTTTTCCCTTCTAGATAATGGGAGATGCAAAGCTCTGTTACTTGCTGTTAACAGCTAAACCGATTGAAACAAAGCCAAAGACTGGCCAAGGGAAGTTCAGCCAAAGCAGGGCTAACAAGCCTTGGTCCTGAGGCCTTGCAAACTCACTGCAAAGCCTGTGGCTTGTTCCTGGCAGTGGCAATACTGAGCTGCAGGGTTGTGAGAACTGAAACAGCATCTCAAACAGTAAGAGAGCATGCCTTGCTTTTTATGTTATTGTCTAACAGCGTAGTGCCAGAGCATGCAGCAAGCTACTTCTTGATTTACCTTTGGCCTCAGTAACTAATCTGTAATATAAATGTTTCTCCTATGTGGGTTTTTTACCCTCTGCTTACAGTCACAAATTCAGATTGATGGTGCTATGATGGTAACTACTGTGGCATTTAACGTTCTTTATAGGCCATTCTCATTGTAATAAACAAGAAAAATCGTACTGATTGTTTTCATGTATCCATTAAATTAAGAAATTAGTGGTATAGAAGTAACTGCCTTCTGGATAGAAAGTATCTTTTATGTTGAAACATTATCAATGTAGTATTGCAAAACACCGGACAGGTTTTATGTTTTGGCTCCAGATAAATCTCAGTTTGCTAGAAGTAGGTGAGGGCTCTTTAATTCCAGTTTTTCTGTTTGTTGCTGAAGCAGTGAAGCATTCAGAAACAGACAATTTCACTTTGATTAAATGCCTAAAAAGTTATCTGGTTGGAAAAAAAAAAAAGAGAAAAAGGAAAAAGGATGTTGCATAAGCTTTTAATATTTAATTTCTATACTCTAAGTATCCGGAAGAACATTTAGTTCCTGTTTTGAAAGATGAATGCCACACATTGGAAAGTGTACTGAAGGCTCATTTGCAGTCACGGAGCTTGTTTGCTTCTCTAGTATGTACGTGCAGGGAAGAGTAGAAAGGGTTGAGTGGGCAGTTGGCAGTCATTCATTGTCAGTGATTGCTAGTCATTCATAAAAACTGCAGAGCTGAGAGGTGGAGCCAGCAGCAGCAGCAGCAGCCGCCGCCTTTCAGGCTCTTGCAGAAGACGCGTTTGGGCAATCACAAGTGATTCGAGAAGCTGCTCAAATACGGCGTGATGAATGTAATGAGGAGATGTGTGCTAAATGCATCTCATTAAAGGGAGTCGCTTAGAATAAAGTAAAATGTTTTCATTCTCTTCTCCTCAAGTCCACCTCGGTTTGTGAGCGTGGAGATCTAACAGTTCTGTGTTCAGCTAAAGGCAATAAATCACTTTCAAGCAGTGCCCTCTAGTTTGTGATACCATCTGGAGTGTGTCTTTTCCTTTAAAACACACAGTTTTAGAAAATTAATGGGTCTCGATCCACTGATAAAAGGGAAATTTTGAGGTGAGTGGGGAATATATTCTTGGACTGCATATTTTTAAGGCATAAATGACAGCAAAAGTTTAATGTCAAGAAGAGAGAGTGTCAGAAGCAGCAAACCATCCTGCATGTTCTCGCTCCTAAAATTGCTGCATCTATATTTTTTCCCCTCATTGCAATGACAGCCAATCTCATAGATGTTCTTGACAAGATTTTATTTCATCTTTGCATCCGAAGTGGGGAAGTTACAGCAGGTTGATAGACTTCCATTTTTAATTTATAAATCTGATTTATTTGAAACTGTGTGTAAGTAAATGTTATTGTATCAGCTATTCCATCTCTGGTAGTTTGGCCTATGCAGTTTGTGCGTTCTCAGAAAGCTACAGTGCTGTCACTGCAGGCTGATCTAGCACTGGTGGAGGCACAGTATTTAAGGCCAGGTTTATGTCCAGGCTACCATTGCATTTAAATCGAAGGACAAATGGCAGGTTCTTTGTTGTAAGTCAGGGCTGAGGATGTTAAATTACAAAACGCTATCCTCTTACAAAACCAGAACTGTCCATTGGGAAGTGGAGTAATCTGTCTCAACGTCCATGTACTTGACCTCTTTGCAAGTGGACTGCTGGGTTTGATCCTGCTCTGAGCACAGTCTGGAAGAACGTAATGCTGGGCTGGAAGATTTTATTTTAAATGAGAATCTGGAGCACTGTCTGTGTATGGTTTACGTAGCACCTCGGACTGAATGTGCTTGTTCCTTATCAGATGGCAGAATTTCAAAGTGACCCCGCTCTCTCTCTAACAAATAGCTAATTAAATTGTACACTGTAGGCTCTTTGAAGCTTTTTCAGAAGCTCTAATTAAAATATATACAAGTCAAACTTCATTATGGCAATGTTCCAATGAAAGTGCATGGATGCTTCATCTCATTTTCAGGAGGTTTTGTGTTGTAGCTCAGGCAGCTCAAACTATGGCAGTCACGGCTTTCACCAGGAGTGAGCTCATACCCCTCGGGGCCCTGGTTTGCCTTTGTTCTCAAGAGTTTCTCAGTGCTCTCATTAGTATTAACAAGTGTAATATAGGTACATCAAAGGAAAATACACACTTAAAGAAAGAGTATTGTGTATGACCTGCTGAGTGATTAGTGCATGCGAGATCAGTCTGGAGGTATGACTTTCCCAGGTGTGTTGCTTTTTCTCCTGGAGTTGGACCAGCAGTCTCATGTACCAATAAATATCCCTTCCCGCTGTAGACCAATTCTCTTTTGAGATGGACAAGTAACCAGGTGTTCAAGTCCAGCAGCGTGCATGGGGCTTGAAGCCTCTCCTATCCATATGTTCATATGCAGTTAATTGACTGTATGCAAGTGAAGTGATTTACAGGTGCCTAGAAAATATCTCTTCATAAGTTACGTGGGTGTTGAATGAGTGTACTTGGTTCCTTGCATTTTGAAGAATGAAGTGCTGTACAAATGCAATTTTTAAAATCATCTCTCTTCCTTTTGAAGACACATTTCACAACAGAAGGAAGAAATCAGATGTATTGAACTTGCTTTCCACCTTAGCGATATTTCATCTTTCAGATGTTTCAAGTAACGTCTGTTTATTTTAAGGCCATTCAGGTGGGTGATTTTTGGAGGCTGGCTTGAAGTCCTTGTCTGTTACTGGAGAGCAGCTGATATTAGAGATGAGTTGTATTTATTTGTATTTATTTAGATGAGTGAGATGTATTTGGTTATACTTTATACATAGCTGTCTATATACAGCTCTAAACTTGATGCCCTGAAAGCAGACTCAAACTCATGCAGACTAGTCCCACCTTAGTAACCCTGAGCATCCATGAACAGCAGCTGTTAAAAACGCCTTTTTAGGTTTCTAACCGACCCTTTTGCTACCACAGTCAGAAACTAGAAAAGCAGCAGCAGCAGATTCATCACAGTGCTTTCTGCTGACCTGCTACTGATGAGAGAACATGTATTGCAATATCCTGTGTTGCTTTTAATTTCTGTCTGCATTCAGCGCTGCAGTTTTTGGTGTTCTCAAATAAGTAACATTTTACGATGCTAGGGGTTTTTTTTTAAGGGATTCATCCTTTTAAATAAAATACAAAACAGATAAAAGGCCGCCCATCAGTGAAATGCATCTCAAAGCTGTAATCAGAATGGCAGTTTCTATTTTTAACTTGGCAACTTCCCCATGTAACAGGCTACAGCTTTCAGTGACATTTCAGATATAGCTAATATCCTTTCAATTTTTTGGGGAGCATCCCCCAAACAACAGCAGTGGGTGCTTGTGGAGGATGAGGCGAAGGGGCTGCACAAAGCGGTCCAGCTCATGTGGTCTTCCTGTGCAGCCTCTTCAACCATCTTTTCTTGGAGCCGGAATACAGGACTAGACAGACCATTGGTCCGACCTGGTAAAGTATTTCTTGTGTTGTTTCTTACACTCCAGTGTTAACAACTATATACAGAAATAGTTCAATTGATCAGAAACATCATAGTGCCATATTTGATTCTTCATCTTGGAGCATTTAAAAAAAACAAACAATGTACCAATACCTCTGTGACATAAGTGCCATGGTTGCTGCATGGATGAGGTACCTGCAGAAACATTTCTCTGTGTTTTATCTTTATTGGCAATTCACTTTCTAGCTAATATCTTCTGTCAGTGCTGCTTCTTACACATGTTGCTTCGCCCTCCTCTGGTTTTCTGCTTGCTTATGTGTCAGCAAAAGAAAATGGGAAAGAACTGGTAGCACTGGCTAACTGACTAGTACTCAGCTGCCATCCAGCCAACTGAAATAAGATGCATCAGGCTACATATAAACATCTGCAACATCACTGGCTTCTTCTGGCGTAGTTTATGAAAAAATTACTAGTTAATTGAAAAGAACAGGCACATCTGTATCTACACTGCGTATGGCTCAGTGTAAAGTGGATATATAAAACAAATGAGATGTTCCTAGATGTGCCTGTTTCTCCTGGCTATGAAGGAAACTTGGGGTGACTGGCTCAGATGTGGATGAGCAAAGTTATGGGAGACAAGTGTCTCTATGTAAGGAAAAGACTCCGAGAGACTGAAGTAGTGAAATTTATTTTCTTTGCTTGTAGCCTAGATACAAGGACAAAAGGCTGGACATTGTTGAACGACTTAAAATACAGGTAGACTGGTTACTGAAATCTTTCAGGGGCCTAATGAGACTTTATCAGCCCACTCAGAAGTCTCCCTTCAAGCCTGAACATTTTGGAAAATCATTCCTGAAGGACATGTTTCAGTGTGAAGACAATACATATTTAAGCACGCCTCTCCTTGTAGTTCTGTCTTATATGGGTGTAATGGAGACTTCCAGGCAAAGTGTGTCTACATGCCTTTGGGAGAACCTAAGGAAACCTTCCACATTAAGGTCTCTGAGCTTATTCTGTTGGAACTGCCATGGAGTCTGGCTCAGGATCATTTCTTCCTGGAAAACTGACTCTTTCTTCTTGCATAGAGCAGGTAGAATTTGAGACAGCCAGTATCTCCTTGTGTGGTTTTATGAAGAAGGGTATTGGAGCTTTTTGCAGTAAGCGAACTAGCTGCCTCTTTTGGATTTGGAGAGTCTTCACCTGGTTGATCCTAGAAGATGCTACAGAATTGTCATATTTCCGTGTTTCGAAGACGTAGTTCAAGCACAGAGGCTGCAAGAGCTCCTGGTCTCAGCAGAACTGGGGATGGGGAGGAATTTCTGACACTGAAGCAAGAGAGCGTCTGAATTTGCTGGCAGAGAGCAGCACTGCATGTGCCATGGCAGTGTTCCCTATCCTGCTTCTAGCACTCAGCCCTCGCTGATGGTTCAGAGGAAGGAAGGGGAAGGTGTTGCCCTCCTTGAGATTCAGAAATTAAAGCCTGACCCCGTATGCACTCTGTAGGCACCTTCTCCATTTTGAGATCTTATGAAGTAGTGTCAGGCAGACTAAATCTTGCATTCTTTTGATGTTCCTTCTGTTTATATTTACTATTATAATAAGTTCTGACAAGTGTAGAGCTTATTCTTCCAGTAGTGTGTGGGTTTTGGGAAACCTCTATCTGCTTTTCTGCAAGTGTACAGGGCTGGAGAGTGACAGCCAGGCTTTCTTCTTAGTGTAAGTGACGTAAGCGTAAGCCATAGTCCCATCGGGTGATGGAGGGGAAGATGATAATACTGTCTGATCCGAGAGAACTTTGATAAACATCAAGTATAAAAATGTCTATTCTGTTCATGTACTCCTTTAAGTCGATGTTGAAGACTAGGCTTGTTGTAGCAAGTTTTGCAGTCTCGATAGTTCTTCACGACAGAAAGAAAATGAATAAGCAAAAGAAAAGCTGATTTAGATGCAGGAAAAAATGTATTTACTGCATTGTAAAGAATAATTTTGAAGGCCCGGGGGGACATAAGAGAAAATGGAAAGAGGATGTAAAGGAAAGTGAGTAGGAAGAATGAAGGCATACACTGTGTGAATGGAAGTGTGTGTGGTTTTTAACTCCTTGAACCATAGGAAACATGGAACTAGGGTTCTTGATTAGGAAGTGTGAATCTAACAAGCTGTGAAAAATCTGCAAAAACAATGTTCAATTCAGTGTCATGATTAGATGTGGCTACCTTTTAATTCTAAACCATATGTGTGATAGGGAAGGGGAAAGGTATAATCAGTATAAATGCATTTATTATATAATTTTTCTAAAAATTTATCAATCAAATAGTTTTGAGTTTTGGAGAAAATCATGTTTGCTTTAGATTCCTAGCAGCATAAATCATGTATAAATATGGGACCTTGTGCTTCTGAAAATACTGTCTTGTAATCCTTCTATCTACTGGGAGTAAAGTGAATTTGCGTGAACTTAACCTGTTTAGTAACTGAGACTGAGCCAGTGAGCTGCCCAACAGGGTTCCCCTGTAACTGAAGGCTCTGTGCATGTGTGGGCCAATTATTTAGTTTGAGAAATCTTTTATTGTCATTATACATGTGTGATGCAGGGTCTAAAGCTTGTTGTGCCAGGGATTATACTATGGCTCCTCCAGACCTGAAGAATTTTAAATGTAACCCGTGGGTTTAAATTCTGCATTACCAGAAGTTTCCTTATGGCAGCTGTGTGCTTGGCTGGCACAACTCCCTTTGATGTGAAAAGGTTTAAAAAAAACTCCACCTTTTTCCTCCTAGTTGCAGCATTCCTACTAAACAAAACCCATCATCTTTTTGGGTTGATTGCTTAGGTGTAATATTACAAAACTTTGTCAAGGTTGGAGTGGAGATGGGGGAGGAAGGAATTGGCAGTTTTCCCTGGGGTGTCCGTGGGATGGCTGCTCTTGTGGCTGAACTGCTGGATGCCTTGGTATTCTTCTGTTACACACCTGAAAATCCCAGACAAATAACCACTATGTGTTAGTAATTAGCCAGACGTCCACTTACAGCATAGGGACATTTCATACTTACTGTGAAGTCAGTGGAGAGTCTGCAGCAAAGTGCACATGTGAGCACCATGCGTATGCAGTGAAATCATCTGATGCGCCTTGCCACACGCGCTCTGGCCACCTGAGGCACTGGGACTCGGTGGTTGTACTTCACATGTCATTTGAGGCACGCATCCATATTTCTGCATGGGATTTCGTAGATGGAAAAGTGAAGCCACTGCTCCTCCACAGGGAGATGAGGAGGGGGAAACCTCTGCTGTAGTTATAGGTAAGGTTGCCCAAGGACTATCTGGCTGTCATCACTGAGACCAAAGACAGCGAAGTAAAAGAAGACAGGACCTGCTCAAATTAGCATCAACAATGTTGCTTCAGCGATGTCTACACTGGAAAACTGCAGCTGCTAGGTAAAAACCTAGTGTAGCATGTGTGTGCATATATATATTTGTATAAAATATAATACATATAAAATAATAAAAATTATTAATGAGGAAGAGAAGTTAATGTTTCTTTGCTCCCTGTGATTGTTGGTTTAATGAGTTAAATAAAAGCAAAGTGATTGCAGTATCCTCTTCTTTTTGATAGCTCTTCAGTTTTGGAGATATCAGTCACCAATTCGTACAACAAATCCTCTTAGAATATGACCTATATCGTAGAGCCTTTTATTTCTAATGGCTTGTAACAAAATTAACCTGAGTATACTGAGATGTAAAACCTAAGGCCAGGAGAAATTTAGAGCAGTTGAGACTACCTTGGAGTTCAACTAAAACGTAGTATCTCGCAACGTAAGACGTTTTCCTGAACAGCCAGTTACTGACCCACCCAGAAGTCGGTAGCTTGTTAGCACATTTTTAAAACAACCTTTTTGTTCTAGTTCTTTCATGGGACAGTAAGAGCATCTGCCATCCAGACAGATTTCTAAATGTATCTCTTCTAAAGGCACTGAAATACAGTATTGCAAACAACAGTAGTTTTCTCTTGCTCTTAAATTATTAAGTTTATCCATGGAATCTGTGCCCAAATCACTTCTTCTGTGACATTTATCTCCATCTCTCTGTCTGTATGGTGAAGGAGGTGGTGGGAGAGATCTGTTTCTTAGTTCTTCTACATAATAAACTTTTCGATTTTTTTTTCCTGATTGAAGGTAGATCTTTGGAATATGCAAGAGCTTGATGAAGAACACTCCTCGCTTTATCCTGCATACCTTTTCAATCCAGTTCTTCTTTCTAGGTTTGGGGGTATCCCTATTTCTATACCTTGTTTCTTTCCTATTTTCTTTGACTTTGCATTTTTTCCAGGATAAACTTATTCAATATCAAGTTATTAGTAAAAAGAAATTAAGAGTATTAAGTTACTAGTACAAGCAACAACAAAAGAAGGTAGCATAAAGTCTCAAAAAGGACAAATAATACTGAATTAATACTCCACAGTTAAGGTTGGTGGGAATCAGGCTTCTGCATCGTTCCCACTGGGATATCAGCTGCTCTTTTTTCCATGGTCTGGCAG
The DNA here is from genome assembly GCA_008921705.1 of Burhinus oedicnemus. NCBI lineage: Eukaryota > Metazoa > Chordata > Aves > Charadriiformes > Burhinidae > Burhinus > Burhinus oedicnemus. The sequence continues at coordinate 279,494 of VFFE01006653.1, read as the reverse complement.
CCATTTCCATCACTTGTGCTTCAGTTCCCCATGCTTCAGTTTTTGTTCTTTTTGCTCACGGCTCTAGTGCTCCAGACCTATCCCAAAGGCCTCTTTATATAAAGCAGTCCAAAACTTAGCCTTGTGTGTTTCATCACCTGGTGGGAAGTGACCTAAGAACTCATCCAGGCACACGAAGGGAGGGCGCTGCCAGTGATACACTTAGGGCTCTTGGGCCCATCAGGAACTGGAGTTGACAGACGGCTCTGAGGTGGAGCCCAGGGCCCTGCAAGGGGTACTGCTTTGCCAGAGCAAAACCAAAGCGTGGATGGGGAAGATCGTATTCCACCAAAATGACTGGGAAAATGTCCTCAACTGCTCTTTGTTCTTCCCATTTTCCATCTCTATTAATTCTGGCTGGTATTTTTTTCTTTTTCCATCAGGCCAGGGTAGAGGGAGTGGTTTGGGTTCCTCTTCTTGCCCCTGTAATGTTGTCTGAATGTTGTTGACTAGGTCACGTTTTGGTGAGGGCCTCAAGAGGAATGCTCCCAGCCATGCCTCAGTGGAGGGTAACTTCTGAGTTTCTTTGTGGTAGCTAACCCACTTTTTGAGTCTGGGTTGTGTGGAGAGGGTGGTGTGTGAAGGTCTTGGCTGTGGCACTGGAAGGTGGAAAAAGCAGTCAAGCATCTCTGAACTATGCAAATGTAGGTTTGCATTTTCTCTTGTCTGTAGACAGCCGTACCCTTGGAGGATTGCATGTGTCCAACTGGCCGATGCCAGGCTGACTTTGATCTCTCCCTTTTCCAGAGTAAAAGTGCTCTCAAGTCTGCCATGTTTGGACTCGGTGGCACCTAGAGAACAGAGTAGGGACCAGTCTGGACACACAGGCTGTGTCTGAGATGCAGTGATCCACACATGGTGTTATTTTTCTGTACTAAGTAGATATATCTGTTGATTTACAGGATACAAAAAGCCTGAAGAAAGACCCTGCTGCAAGTCCACCACATTTTTGGCAACTGTACAGTCAAATGCAGTCAAATTGTGAGGAACCTAGACAGGAGAATGGAAAGCTGCTTACAAGCTTTCTGGAGAGCTTTCTCCTGTGTTGAGGATGAAGGACCCTAATTCTGAGGTGACCCTTCTGTGGACTTCCCTACAGGCATTTACTATTTTCCATCCCTGATCTAGTTTATGGCATCTACAGTGTGATGTAGGAGGCAGCTGGCAAATCTCAGGTACTTTCTCTAGTATTAGCTTCATAAAGGTATAAAGTTGGAAATTTCTGCAGAAGGGAGCAGATGAAGCACCGAGTGTAGTTTCTTCATGGTTACCATGAGAAACTAAAGCCTGGATTCTCATTTACATCCTTCATGCCCTAGAAAGTTCCCTCATTAAGCAGATTGATGGTCTTTTACACTAGACTTTGGTGAAGTTCTGTGAACATTGCTTACCATGGAAGTGATTCTGCACCTCCTAGATTCTGAAAAGAATTCATTTCCTGGAGTAATTTTTTTGGTAATGTGAGGTTGGGAAAAGATAGTTTATCTTGATGATTAGCAGCAAAAATAAGCCATGCCACATGCTTCTCCAGGACCTAGTTGTCTGATTAAAAGTTTGTCATGCTGAAAGAAAATCAAATAGGAACAATACTAACCTTATGCTCTGGACTAAAAGAAGAGGTATTGGCTTATAAGCAATTTATTTTTCTCTTGTTTTTTCAGCTTGGATACCTGTGGAATTAGTGACCCTTCTAGACTTGATTTCAATACTGCTTCAAGGGAGAAAACTGCTTTCAGTTGGTCAGATGGTTCTGCCTTATAACAATGGTGATACGTTAAAATGTCTTGTTATTGGGTTTTAAATTATTTTGCTTTTTAAGACTTTGAAACTTTGCTGCAGGTGATGATGACGATAACTTGCTTTTTAAATGTACACAAGTTGTCCATCTACATGAAGCAGACCTTTAAGGCCAGGGGGACAGCAGCGCTAAATAAGTGCACAGAAAATCCCTGTCCATCAATTGGAGTAGCTGGAGAGGCATGAATGAGAGAAAATATTTCTCATAAAATACTCATGCTATTGTGAAAATTTTTAAGTCTTAGGACGCTAGCACTCCAAACTACATTTCTGTTAGTATTTAAAGTGTAGGAATTTGCTGATTTAGAAGATCAATGAAACGAAAAGATAAGCTGCAGTGAAGTGACAGGCTTGGAACAGTCTGCCAACACTTGTTCACAGAAAGGGAAAACAACTTAAAATACAAAATTTTACCAAAAGAAGTAGTTAACGCCAGAAGGTTGGGAAATGTATCTTTTTTTTTAATTGTAGGAGTATTCAAATGAAGTTTTGTGGTATTTGAGCTGTGATGCGTAGAGGACTTCTAAATCTTTTAATTGCAGTAGCAACCACGTTTTTGCTTCACGCATACGTTCAGACAGAACACATTTGAATTTTGAACTAGAAAGCACTTTAAAAGAGTACCTTGAGTGTTGGAGTGGACTCTCTTGTCTGAAAACGTCTTGATAGTGATGAGGTCTGTTACTGGGAAGGTTTTAGGGCTGACGGATGAGAAACAGCCTTCAGATACCATAGGGATCTGCACAAAGTAAGGACCTAAACAGATAAGCAGACCATGTGTTTGGGGTTATCTAGAATCAAAGCTGTGTTGTTCTTCTGTAATTTTCTTTCTGTGTACTTACAAGGCACTTATCATCATGGCATTTTGCTTAGATTTAAAAATAGAAATAGTGATAGCAATTTATGTGGTTTTTTTATTATTATTATTTTTGGGAGAAACAGGTTACTTAGTTCATAGGAGGAGTTATACACAAGAGAGAAGGAGAAAAAAAATTGGTATGCTGTGTAGGGCTATTGTCAAATCTTTCCTTAAACTTTTTTTTGAAAGAATTTTGGATTTTTCAACCAAGCAAATCTATATCGTCTGATATTCAGGGATTTTTTTTTTTTTAAAGTTCGGCCAAAGAAGATACAGAATACTCACAAGCCAAACTGTTTCAGAAGTCAAGCAGAAGAAATGACTGAGGTTGGCTAGGACGCCTTAGTCCACGTTTTGGTTTTACATTTGTGAACCTGGAGTCATTGTTGAAGTAAGCTCTCTAGGCAGATACATCTGACAGGACTTACCATGGCCAGGAGTACATGTCCACGGTGTACCTGCCTCCATTAGTAAAGTGATGTTGGAAAACATCATACGTTAACAGAGCTTGAGCTCAGAGGAAGGCCAAGTACTCCCACTACATGTGTGTCTGTCAGAAAGACTGTTCAAGAAGGTTCCTTCATGAATCTTTCCTGCAGGAGGAGGTGAATGAACAGAGGCAGCCTGGCTTGATAGAGTGATCTGTAGTACAGAAAAACCCTCTCAAGTGTGACTTTACTACTTTTCCAGCAGAGGAATGATGACCTCTCCTTCTTAATTTCCAGGGCAGTAAAGTAGATTAGAAGGTGTTCTGTGTGTTTGATACTGTCTGCATCTGATAATGTTTCCTAGGACCACAATATTTTCTTTCTATTATCTGAGAAAGCCAGGAGATCTGTCTAGGTAGTAGAATGGGAGATAATTCTTCAGTAATTGCTCTGCTTCTTAGTGTCTAGGGGACTTTTTTAGGTTGCCTTTATCACCACCTTTCTGCCATGTCTTGATGTAATTTGATATTTTTAAATTGTTTTTTTAATTTGAACCTTGTGATTTCAGAGCGATGTTTCAGTGAGTTTGCCATGTTGTGATAGAAGCCAGGAGAGATGCTTTTTTTTTTTAAAAAAAAATCCAGTTAATTTTTTTCTTAGACTACAAATACAAGAAATGGCTTAATCATATGATTGTCACCTATTGTCTTCAGTGGGCAGAGTTAATGCTATTCTGGGTGTCCTGACTGTGCATTTCAATCCATAACATGTAATAACTTATTTTAAAATTTAACCATTATTCCATTGTTTTTTCATGCTAGGAACAATTAAAGGGAGACTTACAATTGTCACTGAAATGTATTTTTTTATTATATAATTGAAACGTGCTTCATTATGAACTTTTAACATAATTTTTGTAGCCGAATTTGCACAGCATGTAATTTTATCCTTATACTGCATTATCTATATTGTAGCTACTCACACAATTAAGAAAAGTAGGAAGGACTACTGAGTCAATTAAATGAGCAAATTGGCCATTCTGGGAGCCTATTTAACAAGCTCTTTTGCATCAAAAGCTACAGTTATTAATCTGACAAAGAATTTCTTTGGTTCTGATAAAAATGACAGCCTGTTACACATCTATGCTGGAAACATACATTGCTTCATCAAATCACTGTTGCAATCGATCAACAAAATATTCTGGTCCTCTATAGACAAAAGAGCTAAGATGTGTACAAAAATATCTTTATAAGCCACAGTTATCTCTTTGGAGTGCAACATAACTAGTATTTCAGTTGAAGGTTTACATTAAGTGTTAAACCACTTTACCACCACCCTGTGGGAAAGAAAGCAGCCAGTGTTTAAGAAAAAAAAGTTAAAAATCTGTAGAAGATTAGCATTTATATTGTATTAAAAACATTAGGCAATATTTTATCAGCGTGTGACCGGCTTCACGAAAACGACTCATTGATTAACTGTGTTCTGGGTAGGGAAGCACACTTTAAAATTTTGCATCTCAGTGTTAAACGCACATGCAACTTTAAAATACGGTTTTAGTTTAGACTCCTGCCTCCTTATTACTAGCATTTAAACCAAAAACCTAATTAATAATTCTAGTTTATTTATAGATGTGTTAATTGGATTCAGTCATAAAAGATGTTATTTATCATCTATCATGAGTATAAAGCATCGGGAGGGCAAATAACCATTTAAACAATTATGTCTATTTTTACCCCATTGGTTTTGTAACTTGATATGCCTTTTATGAGCACCCTGAGTAAATAGTAAGTGGGTGAGAAATTATTTTAGTAAAATTCTGTCTTTTCTCATGGAGGTACTAGGAAGTCAATGTTTTACAGTGGCAAAGTGGATCTGTCACAGATAAGTGTGTACTGTTGCATGGAGGATGTTAAATTCCAAAGTGGCAGTGTAAATACTTATTATAAATACATTTATTAATCTAAACTTCAGAAAAGTCAGACAGGAAAGATAAAGTCTGTAATAGGCTGTCATTTTGAATCACATGATGAAATAAAGCAAAAGTGAAAATGAATCAGTAAAATAAATCAGTGAAACTGAATATGCCCATTAATGTATAAATATTGGATTGGAAACAAGGTCTGAAACTATGCTTTAAATTATAAGTAAACCCAAACTTCATATGGGAAGGGGAAATGCTCTGTAATGAAGTGATCGTTTAATAAATTTCATTAGTTATTAAATCAAATTTTGTGCTTTCAAAGTATTTCCTATTAGTGCGTTCCACATACTTGTGCAGTACAAGCACAGAACTGGTGCAGAAGCAAGAGAGCAGATCTGGAAAAGAAGTAACATGACGGAGGTGTTCGCTATATAAGGCTTGCAAATGTCAGTAATTTTGCTTCCAACATGTCTTTGCAATATGTCCTTCTGCATTTCTGTGTTGTTATTTAGAAATCTCTTAAAATCACTGTACAAGCAAAAAGCTCAAGCTACGTTTAGTTCAGCTTGCTTTATTGAACTGGAGTATTCACTTCAACAACGAAACACACCATAAAACATGGCTAGAGAATAAAACCTGCATCATTCCTGCATCCATTTTAGCAAAGGATGATAATTAAGTTGCTCAGAACAGCTGAAAGGCAAGAATCAAAATATTGCTTGACTACCTCTTGAGGATGAATGATTACATTACATTACATATTATGATTTGAAGTGGGAGATTGCTGCTTTCCCTTCGTATGGAAGTTTTCGGTTTGGGTTCTGGAGGTTTCGTTCTGGCATGTCTCTGATTTTTTCTGCTTTGGTAATCCTGGATTGATTCCTGTCTTCCAGCTACGAGGAACCGAATGGGACTCCTGTCAGCATTTGCCTGTGTTACCATAAGCTAGTAGAGGAAGGCGACAGGTCAAATATCAACAGTCCTTTCCTTTCTTTAGTGCTGGTTCCTAGCATAGGCTGCAATTCAAAGCATTTGTGAGTGTGCCATTCATCTCTTCAATTTGGGAACCTGCTGTTCTGGAGTTGAGGGGAAGCGGTCGTTTTGTCACCCTTTTTCTTATACTGACTGATGTTTCTCAACAGGAGTTGCTAGAATTAACTCTGCAGCTGCTTTGGGACTTCTGCCCAGACGCAGAAATGTGCAGGAATGGCATCCAGTATGTGTGGGGCTGGCTAAAAAGAAGTAGAGAACAGTGTCCTCTTTAGAGATTACAGAGTGAGAAATTACACTATCCATTTTTCTTTTAGAGAGTTAAAATACATACCTATAGTCAAACCGATCCAAGATCTCAACCAGCAGATTTCAGTGGTATTCTGGAGAGTGGGGTTCTATAGGTACTCTAAGGCGCAGGCAAGCAAGAAGCAAGATTTTCCTTTATTTTACTCTGTTGTACTCCGATCCTGTAAACTTTGGATTTTCATCCTTGCTTCATCACTAGATGATAAACCCTGCTACACAGAACAACAGAGTAGTTTCTGTTGGTTCTGAATTTGGCATAGCCTTAAATCAAAGCTATTTCCAATCATATATTGTTAAAAAGTATACCTTTTGAGCTGTTAATTAATATATTTTGTTTGAGACTCAGTGTTTGGAATAAATGTTTTGAGAATTTCTGGCTTTTGCCTGTTACCATTTCAAGAATGTTTTAAGAATGTAAGTTGCAGTAGCAACCTATTAATATGTCCCTCACTCATTTGCTTTGCACTTCAAAGTGGTATATTGTAATAGACATATTTCATAATACCATACCATATAAATATTCAGAAAAGTAAAGTATTTAAAATTACATAATTAAAATTTAATCTGAAAGTAATATTCCTTTTAAGTCATTGGCATAGCTTTTTGCAAGAAGGGGAGAGTGTTTCAGCAGATAAAACCAGCAACCTATCCTAAGCCAATTATTTTATCTGCCAATTTATCATGTCATGTTGTATTCGACATCAGCTCAGCACTTTGGCTACCAATGCCATATGAAATTTTAGCTAATTGTCCTGTTCTTCTGAAATGCACACAACTTCACATTACTGTGCTGCACATGCGATCTGATTTTGTGTTGTGCTTGCTCTTGTCTGCTCTGGTGAAGGAAGCAGCAGCATCTCAGAATAGAAGAATAAAACTCCCATCAATGGTGTCTGTGCATAGATTACTCTCCCATTTCCTGATATGATACCAGGCTTTTGGATAACATTGTTTTTCATTCTTTAATTGGCCAGCTATACATAGAGTTATTTTTATTCTTGTGGACTACAGCACCCTTATCAATAAAATGGAGATCGTTCTATTTTTTTTAAATTTAAATAAAGCATGTTGAGGTCTGTTGACTGAAATAAGAGCTATTTGACATAGTGAATAGCAGTAGAAATGCAATAGCAATTGACTAGTCCGTCCTTCCTTCCTTCCTTCCTTCCTTCCTTCCTTCCTTCCTTCCTTCCTTCCTTCCTTCCTTCCTTCCTTCCTTCTTTCCTTCCTCCCTTCCTTCCTCCCTTCCTCCCTTCCTCCCTTCCTTCCTCCCTTCCTCCCTTCCTTCCCTCCTTCCCTCCTTCCTTTCCTCCCTCCTTCCCTCCTTCCCTCCTTCCCTTCTTCCCTCCATCCTTTCTTTTGGATTTCTCAGTATGTTAAATTATCTATAATTACCTTGTAGTATATGGTCTATCTGAGTCTTTGTCTTGCCTTTGAGCACGTTGATAAATCTTGAAAGGAGTAATTTAAACTCTTTACAGCTGCTGAAATTTTTAATAAGATTACTTGGTCTGATAATATACTTCTCTCTCCCATTAGAATATATGTTTCAGGTAAATTTAATTGCCTCTTTAAGCTATGTACATCTTGAGAAATTATCTTAAAATAATTTGGATTTATTTTGCACTGCCATAAGTCAAAGGATTTTTTTTTTAAGCCTTAAGCATAGCTTACACAGCAAACTACAACCTTTGGTAGCTTTTTTTTTCATGTAGGTGATTTTGAACATCATGGGCTGATTCTGATGGCAGAAGATTGTAGTGAGAGCAGGATTCTTTTGTTGCTGTTTAAGTTAAAGACATGAAAAAGATGCTGAATGCAAAACCTATTTTCAATGAAGCAACAATGGCAAAATAGAAAAGCAGTAAAAGATAATATTTTCCTGGACCACCTTCCCACCTCCCTGTCTGTGCGAAGTGAGGACTTGCCAGCCTTCCAGCGTGCTGTGGGCTGCGCGGTGCCGAGCAGTGTTTCTCTCCCTTGTTGGTAACCGTGTGGTGTATGGTGCATGTTTTTTTGAGGACTGCTGGTTGTTTCAGCTACCAAAGAATGAAAAAGCCTCTCAGATGAATACAGCCCGTCAGACTAAATGCTTGTTAAGTTCATGCCACATGAAGTTCGTGGAGTCTCTGTCCTTGGAGATATTAAAAACCTGACTGGACATGGTCCAGGGCAACCTGCTGTAGCAGACCCTGCTTGAGCAGGGTAGGGTTGGACTAGGGACCTCGAGCAGTCCTTCTGAAGCTCACTGATGCTATGATTCTATAAAATTAAATTCAGCAGAAAAATGAAATCCATATCAGGGCACGTCTATATCTCTTAGTTTTCGTAGGCCTCTGTCCTCTTAAGTGAGGAATTCATCATGAAATTGTCAAAATAATTTCCTGGATTTTTATTTTGATTGAGTTTTTATACCATCAGGATAACAATATTTAAGATGTTATAGTTCTGTGTAGATGTTTTGACATCCTCATAATTGTAATGCTTCAGTATCATGTATAATGAATGCTTTGTTTGTTGGGAAGTTCCATTAGTATCTCTTACGACCATGTTAAGTAAGTATTATACTTTGAATTCACATAATGTGTAGTCATTTTACTCAACCAGCTCCACACTCAGCCAGAGGTTTGTAAACTACTTCACTGGATGTCACAGTCAACGGTGGCAAAAATGACAGACACCACCATTAGCAGTGGTGTTGACAGCAAGTAATACTGTTGGCATGGGAAGTGATCATCTCTGTGTCGGGCTGCTTGCCAGTCTGAAGTCATTAATGGTACTTGTACTCAGAGCGGCTACTCTAATGGCCTTTTCTTAGGGTCTGCATTATGGTAAGTTCTATTGCTGTAATTCCAGGCCTCCTACCAGACCTCCTGACTGGCAGAACTTGGAACATAGTACAAAGATAAGTTTTGGCTTCAAATGTTACTTTCTTTTTAAGATAAATGCTTTAATAATGCAAAACATTTTTACTTTCATTATTACTGTCATAGTTTTTATTAGATGAACCAAGCATATTTTAGGGGGACCTTAACTGCCCTTAGGAGCTTTCATGTTTTTGAAGTTACAGGGAATAAAGCACTTACCAATTCTGACACCACATGTATAGATAGATCTCTGTTTCTGCTTCTAGTATAACATGACCAGCAATGCAAGGAAAACTCAGTGTCTGAGAACCCTTAACTCTGCAGGTGGTTTGGGGTGAGATTCTTCTCATCTACATTTCCTTGTCATCTGAGCTTTTTTCTAGTCAGTGCTGTCAAAAGTTACTTTCAGAGGGCATGTATACTGAGAAAAACATCTGTACTAAGTTGAATGATAATCATTTGTATCTTCTATTTTTCACCATTAACTGTTGGGAGACTGTAGGTGACTAGTTCCTTGTTTTTAGAAAACAAAATTATTTCAGAAGAACTTAATCACAATTTCTCCCCCAAACTGTAGGGCTTTAAGAGACTTACTCCTGCATATTAGCATTGATAGCTTATTTATCTATGTAGCTCCTTCACTTGCTTCTTTATCTCTCATCTCAAGAGCTATTGAAAAGATCGTTAGAAGTAGGGAGCCTCCACCAGCGGACTCAACTCAGAGTTGAGTCCCATTGACTCAACTCAATCAGAGTTGAGTCATTGGGTAGATGTTCCCTTCTTCTTTCTTCAAGCTGAACAAACCAGGCGATAGCAGAAACCTCCCAGTAGCTAAATTTATGTTTTACTAGATCATACTCAGATAATCTAAAACAAAAAGCTGTTTAACTAGGGGAGATTCTGGTGTGCTAGGTGAATCTCATTATTTGAGCCTCTTGACAGGGGGATACTTGTCCAACTTCAGAATTTTCCTGAGTCATGCAAACTCCATGCAGTTTCCTCTGGTCTCCAGAGCAGTGCTCTTCCTTCAATCCATCAGTGGTTTGCCTTGAAACTCTCCCTGGCAGCTTTTCAAGTTTAGGTTTCTTCAGTGCCCTCCCTTTCTGTTGGCCTATGGCAGGAGCTGCACGTGCCAAGGAGCTCTGAGGAGCTCAGCAGCCTCTCCTCCTGCCCCAGGGAAGTAGTCAGGGCACTGCAATGGGGTGGCATTCCTCCTGTTCTTCACTTGCATCCTTTCTGGGTTAAACATATATAAGGTGGGTACGCAGTAAACTGAAAACAAACTAAATAATTCTACCATCTGTTATGAGCCATCAAAGCAGAAGTAGGATAAAATAAGAATTCATAATAGCTTTAAAAATATAGTGCAATTTGGAGAGAAAGCAGGTGAATGTTTATGTAATGCAGCTTGCCATGGAAAAACTAAGAAGTCGTACATTTTTGACGTGTTAATGATTTTAAAGCTTCTTAAATACAATTGGTGAAATTTATCCAGATACCGTTTCAAAGAATCACTATCATCATGGAGCTAGGTAAGGCTCTGTAGGTGCCTTCCTTCCACTGATAGGTGGACAACTAAAACTTACGTAATTTGCAGCACATAGTTATTGCTGCCCTCTTTGCTTTCATAAATTAGTGGTTTTAATTAATCTTTTTGTTTATGGTCGAGTTGCTTCTCTTTTGGCTGACTTCACCCCCTGTAGGAGCCATTCTGTCCAGTGGTGCAGAAAACTGTGTCTATGATAAGGAGCTTGATGAACCACGAACAAGCATAATTTATACAGAGGATTGTTCTTGTATTATACAGTATATGCAAATGAAAGGACTGTGGGACAAGGATTTTTGTAATGCGACTTAGTACAGTCACCTGTGAGTTGAGGATCAAGCATGTGACCTACAGTGGTGGGGTTTTCAGTCAGTGTTTACTCATGATAGGTTTGTTTATCTTTTATAAGGTTTCAAAGAGACTAAGGATATTTATGAGCAATGTAGTGACTGAAGTGCTGGCTAGTCACCAAACTCTTCTACATTCCTTTTTTTTTTTTACAGGACATTGAATTTTATTTTTTTTTACAATTTTTTTGGTGTGGAAAGGCATATTACAGAACTTTGAAGTTCTTTGAATTGCTTCGGAAAAAGCCACAAATTTTAGCAAAGGACAACTTCTAGACAGTTTCCTTAGCTAAAGCATTCAGATAAATAGTGTGGATCCAGAGAGAATGACAAAAAACATCTGTTCTTCAGGAGTGAAAGCTGTTCTACACAACACAGGAGTTTTCTGTGGGCTTTGCCTCTCAAGTGTGAGATTTTTCTGGAATTCAGGCCATGGTTTCACAGTAGGCAAGAACAGCATGGGGAGTATTCTTGATCTTAAGGCGTTATATTAATACAAATTAATGTGGAAATTGGTTTCTTTGTATTACAGCATAATTTCAAAATCAGTAGCTTATGGAATGTACTCACTAAATCATGTCTGTCTAGTTGAATAGATTTAATTGTGCTTCACTGAGAAGGATGTAACACCCTTTGAGGATTTTTTTCTTACTGATAACATTTGTATTTAGAAATATATGTATGTGCAAAAAATTTAAAGTAATATCCCAAATCCTAACCTAAAATTAAGAATATGATTGTGGAAAAAATTATTCATACAGTACATCAGATGGGCTATTTATTTCATTATGATAATGAAGCACATCTTTTTAATAAATTAAAAACCATTTTGAGAAAAACAGGTGGTGCTAAAGTTGGGACTGAGTCAAAAGGCATCATACTTGCAAATCAGGCAAGTGGTGGTAAGTAACACAATGTGCTGTTGGTGAAAATTATTGACCCAATCTGCTCTGTGCTGTTCAAATCATCCATTAGGTCTTCAAACAACGGCACACGTCTCTTGTAAAGCATACTGTTTCTTGCTTGTTAACTGTTCGGTAATAAAGAATTAAGAGTTTAATTGGAAAAGCCCAGAATGGTGCCCTTTCTCATGATTTCAAGTAGAGGCTTTTTTAGTCCACCCAAACCGAAGGAATTTCTTTCTTGTCCTGGATGGAGGTGGTTTGTCCCGCATAGGTGGTTTGTCCTGGACAGAGGTGGTTACAGATGTGCCAAAGCTGGCCTTCAGTTCTAGCAACTTCAACAGTCAACTGGAAGGATGAACACGAAGTTTATGCACTCAGGGACATGTGGCAGGAGTACAACATTTTAGCTGTGTGTAGCCCTCTTTTGTTTTCTGTTGTACCTCGGTGTACTTCCTGCTGCAGCGTAGAGCAGGGTTCAGTCTTTTGAGCTGTTCTATAAAGAAATTGCCAGCCTATTGAGCAGCTGCATTGCAAAGTGCAGTATGGAAAACTGAGTGTCAGTGTTAATAAGTGTTGCCTGTCAGCCTCGGCAGTCCTGTCCTGTCACTTTTCTAGTAAACAGGCACTCAATGTGAATGATATTTAGATTATTTTTAGATAACTTATTCAGCAAAGCTAGTGAGCAGTTAACCTTATGGGATTCTTCGTAAGTCTCTCCCAAGTAGTTACTGTTGCTTGTGTTCAGTGCTGTCTTTTAGTGCACCTGAATGAATTTTATATGTGATGCACATTTAGCCACATACATAGTTGCTGCATGCAACTTTAATGTGTATGTATGCTCCATGAATTCTTCAGAGTTGGAGGTGAATGTTAACTTCTCATTCCTTTCTGGATGCTTCCGATTCTCCTTAACCAACAAATTCAAAGATCCTGTCTGGAACTGTAGTGTTGAAATGACTTAAAAACAAAATAAAAAGTTCCAAATAAACATATTTCTCAGAATTGGACATACATACGTGGGACCTGATGGGATGATTGGTGGGATGCACTTACAAGCCTGATGGGATGCACTCACAAGTGCTAAGTGAGCTGGCTGATGACATTGCAAGACTACCCTCAATTGTCTTTGAAAGATCTTGGGGGTTAGAACAGGCTCCTGAAGACTGGAAGAAAGCAAACGCCACTCCTGTCTTTGAGAATGGCAAGAAGGAAGATGCAGGGAACTACAGGCCAGAGAGCTTCACCTCCAACCCTGCAAAGGTTATGGAGCAATTAATCCTGGAAATGATTTTCAAACGAAGGACAAGAAGGTGATCACGAGTAGTCACCATGCATTTACTAATGCTTAACCAACCTCATAGCTTTCTGTGATGGGGTGACTAGGTTGGTGGATAAGGGGAGAGCAGTGGGTATTATTACCTCAATTTCAGTAGGGCATTTGACACTGTCTTCCATAACGTCCTCAAGCTGACAAGGTGTGGGTTAGGTAAGTGGGGTGGATTAAAAACAGGCTGAGTGATGGGGCCCAGAGGGTGGTGATCAGTGGCACAAAGTCCAGCTGGAGGCAACTTACTAGTGGTGTACCCCAGGGGTCAATACTGGGTCCAGTACTGTTTAACTTCTTCATTAATGAGCTGGACTGTGGGACAAGGTGAACCCTCAGAACATTCACAGATGACATAAAACTGGGAGGAATGGCTGATACGTGAGATGGGTGTGCTGCCATTCAGAAGGACCTGGACAGATTGGAGAACTGGGCAGACAGAAATCTCATAAAGTTCAACAAAGGGATATGCGAAGTCCTGCATCTGGGGAGGAATAACTACAGGCACCAGTACAGGCTAGGAACCAAGCATCCTGAAAGCAGCTTTGCAGAAGAGGACCTGGAGGTCCTGGTGGACAGCAAGTTGGACGTGAGCTAGCAATGCACTCTGAAGGCAAAGGCGGCCAACAGCATCCTGGAGAATTAGGGTGAAGCATCAGGAGAAGTGTTGCCAGTAGGTTGAGGGAAGTGATCCTTGCCCTCTACTCAGCACTGGTGAGGCCACATCTGGAGTGCTGTGTCTAGTTTCTGGGCTCCCCTGTACAAGAGAGATATGGACACAGAAGAGAGAGTCCAGTGAAAGACCATAAAGATGATGAAGGGACTGGGGCATCTGTAATGAAAAGAGGCTGAGAAAGCGTGGACTGTTCAGCTTGGAGAAGTGAAGGCTCAGAGGGGATCTTATCAATTTATATAAATACCTGATGATGGGTATTGAAAATGATGGAGGCAGACTCTTCTCAGTGGTGCCCAGTGACAGGACAAGAGGAAATTGGCACAAATTAAAAACAGTGAAACTCCATCTGAACACAACAAAACACTTGAAGGTGGTCAAACACTGAAACAGGTTGCCCAGGGACATTGTGAAGACTTCATCCTTGGAGATATTCAAAATGTGAGTGTACATGGTCCTGGGAAACCTGCTGTAACTGACCCTGCTTGAGCAGCAGGGTTGGACAAGATGATCTCAAGATGTCTCTACCAAGATAAATGATTCTGAATGTGAACTAGACTTATTACACATACTATTGAAGCTATAAGTTCAAGAGATAGAGAAGTAACAGAAAATGAAAGGGAAGTATTGGAGATTTTATCTCCATAAGCATTTAAAATTTCCCATTTGGTAAAATGGAAGCTTTGAAGATGACTTTCTTTCCTCCCACTCACTCCTGAAGTCTTTTACCTGTTCTTGCTTGTATTTTCTCTGTCCTAGGGTTTCTTGCAACAGCTGGTGCAGCTGCCCTTTCTCTGGACCTAAGCATCAACTTTTCTTTAGCAGGCAATTTCTTCCCTTCTTATGAAACCAGATTTTTTTGGCTTTTGGGTCCTCAAACCAGGACAACGGGGAGTTTCTAGATTTTATTTATTTATTTATTTAACATGCATTTTGATTCTAAACAGCTAAACGAAGTTACTGTAATAAACTGCAAAGGCCAGTTGTGACTCTTTTCTGCCCTTCTTGCTCATTGCTTTTTGCCTTCCTGGTCTTGACTGTTTTCCCACTCTGTGATGGGAGGCCTGGCAGGATTGAGGGAAGGTATCTTTGGGGTGATGAAGGGCAGAGCGAAGAAAGCGAGACTGGGACACAGTGACTTGAAGGACAAATGGAGTTAGAAGAAGGGGAAATGAAATTAGTGGAATTTATTAGTGGAATACACAAGAAGGTGACAGATATGTTAGGTTAATCAGTAGGCTTAGAGGAGATGTAGCAAGGTAGACCTGTGGGACTTTTGTATTTGTATAACATTGGTCTATGTAATTTTATGCAAGTTTTCTCTCAGACTTTGCAATGCTTTTCTAAGAGTAGGTGTATCCTGCAGCCCTACTAAGAATAGGCAGGGAATCTTAAGAAAATAATGATTTAAAAAAAATAGGTGGGAAGGAAAGTGGAAAAGTTAAATAGGAAGTGGAAAAGTGTAGCATAAGAAGTGGTAGGGAAGAAATAGCACAAGCAAAAAATCAGAGGGATAATTAATGGAGGAATGAGATGGCAGTAGTTGCATAAAATGTGGGAAAGAACTAGAAACATGCATCTCCATCTCTGCCTGTGAGGGAATAATGTTGAAAACTGCTCAACTGTGTGCCAGTTACGTGATTGCTGTTCCTCACTAGAGACTTTCTGAAAAAAATTTGCCACTCCAAATGTTTTAGAAAGTGTTATGGAAGGCTGATACGTTTTGAAAAAATAATTTAAAAAATAGTGGCAAAGTTTCCTGATTTATCTCAGTTGACAAAGATTAGTCAGCTTGGAATGTGTGATCTAGGTGTACTTAATACTTGCAAAAATAATACAGTCATTCACAACAAGTTCTTTTTTAGACATTTATTTGCACTATAGTGTTCCCTTCCACTCAGGTGCTGGAACATGCTGATTTTCCCTAGGGAGAGACTGCCCTAATGAGGTGACAAAATTGGCCTTTCATATTAAGAAAAAAAAAAAAAGAATTTAAGTCTGTAAGCCTGTCTCTTCTAACAGTTTCCTGTTTGTAACAATCAATAGCAAGAAGCTGGTGTTTAACCCTTTGATACATGAAGTTACCTGGATAAAGAGTAATGTTGCTTTTCCCAGAGAAACCGCAGTTAAGTGCAGTGCACTTTTTCTTTAAAAATACGCTTAATAATTGATCATGTGTATGTAGATCAATGTGAACTGTGTATTGATGTTAACTTCAAATGAGATTTTTCATTTTATTTTGCTCGCTTTTAGGTGTGACATATTGCCAAACTATGTTATCATGAGTGTACTGGTGTCACGAATATTTTTCTAGGTTCCACAGGGTTTTGTTAGTGAGCTGATGTAGATCTTTGTGAACAGGAAAACATTTAAATCCTTGAGGAGAGTTTAGTCTCTTAAAACAACCATGTAAGTCTAGTGTGATCTAGTGCCACTGTTGGCATCCACTTGTATTTTCTCATCACCAGTTTATCTCATCATCATGTATTTTCTCATCATCGATACAGTTGATGCACTGTGTGAATTACAGTAGGGTGCTAAATTCTTCTGTGCAGAGTTGAGAAAAGTGAAAAATCCGTGGAACATGAGCTTTTAGCTGGTATTATTGCTGAAAATATTTTGATGCCTTCAGAGAGAAGATGTTTGAGAAAAGCAGAACATAAGTGGTATAATATTTATTGCCACTAGCATCACTTTTATTTTTGGAAGCACTGCAGGTGTCATGGAACTCATTTTACAGGGCAAAATGCATAGGTTAGTTCCCCAATTCTTGCCACTGCTTCTCTGTCATTTTTTCATCTCTTCCCATCCTGTTTTTAAAATTAGACTTATAAGAAGTCTTTTAAAAAGCAACCACTGGGGGACATGTTCATTAGATCTGCTCTTCTTCTTGCTCATTGAGCCTTAAGTCAGATGATAGAAGTTGGGACAGCAGTTGCACGCAATTGAATTGATGACTTGGAAGAAAAGCTGGCAGGTGAATTCAGCAGGGCGTCCCTTTTACTATGTAGTTCCTTGATTACCAAGGAGACAACGCATCACATTTCTGCAGGTCATTGATCTGGGTAGTAACATGATCCCCATCTCTAGCCCATCAACAAATAATAAATCTAGATCTGCAAGTGGATGAGGAGTGGAAGTGGGTGGATGATGCTGTGCTCCTTAGGAGTTTGGTTTACAAGCTAGGAAGGTGATGCAGGAGGTGATGTTGGTAGTTTGACTATGTCTATGGTATTGACTATTCAGTCAGTAGTCTTCAGAAAATTATCAGTTGTATAATACTTGGAAAACAAAACCCAAAAGAAGCTGTTGTCTTCCAGCCTGCTTTTTGACCTGTCATCCCACATAAATAATTCTGGATAGAATTAATAATGTAGATGTTTGGTGTTTGCAAGTAGGAGATGGTAAGCTGTGAATTAAAAAAATCTTAAGGTAGTTTTGTCAAAATAAGATGTTCACACAAGGGAATTTTTGTTTCTTTTCAGACAAAAGGGGGGCTACTTGTGTTTAATAAATAATAAAAGGTTCTGTTTGCCAGAAATAGTCTTATGTAAGTAGGCATAGCTATTTTTGGTTTTTAAGTTTCACCGTTATTAGTAATTGTGATTTCACGTCTTTCCAGTACAGTTTGTGTAGTGTTATAACATAAAACTCTAGGCATCTCTATTTATGTATTTTTGCTCTATGCATACTTTTGTAGATCCAATTCTGTTTACACACGCAATGAAATTAAGAAGCGATGGATGTATACAAGTAGCATCAGTGCTGTGATGAAGTGCTCTTAAAATAAGTATGCACAAGTAGAAGTGTCTGGAGATATAAAATATTCAGAGGGTTGAATTAATGACTGGGAAAGATGGTTTGATGTTTTGAAAATTTCTTTTTAAAAAATTAATCAATTATGGATTAATATAAAGCTGTTTGATTAGCTGGCGGCAGCAGGTGGTGTCTCTGCGACAGTAAAGGGAAGAGCCGGCCGTGGGACCAAAGGGCAGCACGGTGGGGCTGGCTTAGCCTGGGGCTGGGGCACAGAGCCTGCATCTCCTCGGGGTGGACAGTCAGTCGGAGGAGTAAGGAGAGCATCTCCTGCTGCGCTGCAGCCTGGGGAGCTCTCCTGGGACTGGGGCGCAGGCAGCCCTGACGTGGCCGATGCTGGGATTTCTCCAGGCTGACTGCAAGGAGATGTCTTCCCATTAGCCTCAAGCTAGTGAAGCTGCTGACTCCTCCTTCACGGGGACTTCTGAAATGCACTGTGCGCGTAAAGACAGAATTGTAGTTTTGATTTAAAAGTAGCTTCTATTAAGCAGACTTTTTAAAAAATACATTTGGGAGGAAGTAAAAATCATTAGCTATAAAAAATGATCTGTAGTATAAGATGTTCTGACATTCATTTCAAAATGTTTTTTAAGGACTCTTTCTGCAACTTCATGTGAAACCCTATCCCTCCCCAAGTTCACTGTATAATACTTCCTTAGCCAACAGAAAGTTTCCATGTGTTGCTCTGCATGTGTGTGTGTATATATAGCTAGTTAATGGCCTGTATAAATAAGGATTGTGCTTCTTGTCTAAATGATCCATCTTGCTGATACTGCTGTGGAGTGTATCCTTTGTCATCAGAGCTGAGCTCTGGAGGCTGGATGCTCATTTTGGTGAAATCTCAGCTGCTGCTGGTTTTTTGGGTTTTTTTGTTGGTTTTTTTTTTTTTTTAATTTTTCTCCTAGTGGCAAAACTCAAATCACACTTATGGTTTCAGTCAGAGAATCACAAAGTCAGTGTTAATGTGGGTTTCTCTCACCTGAATCTGAAAATGGTTTCCCTTTGCTTTGGTTTCTGTGGTCTAAATATAAGACTAAGGATCACAGAGCTCTGCATTAGCAGTGTCACTTAAAGTACCACTAAAGTTCTGATCTTTCTAGGATGTATATGTAAAATTAAAGTGTGAATTTTCTGGATAAGGTTTTTAAAACTGAAAAGGGATTGTTTCTTTAGTTTTAATTCCCTCCACAGGAGCTGCCATTTTACTGATGCTATTTAGCAGAGGGTGCAGTTTACAGCAGAGTGCTGAGAAATTGTTTGTTAGAGAACATTGGAAGTCAGAACATTTCCAAGTTGTGAAACATCTTGCTAAGATTTTCTGATTAAATATTTAAAATTTTCTATATTAACCAAAATAGGTATAAAGTTTACATCACAGGACTTCAGTCTTTCAGCTTTTCAATACGACTGCACACATGACAGCATACAGAGACTGTTCAAAGTTAGCAGGATGGTTTTGATCAACCATCGCTTCAAATCAGTGTTTCTTGGCACTGGCTTTTATATGAGATGATAGTATCAGTGAATAATCTGAAGAAGTATCTTCAGGCTATATCTGATGTATATTCCTTTTATTTAGGCAGCCGATAACTCAACCAAGTGAAAAAACACTGACTTTAAGACTATCAGATATATACTCTTTTTATTTGGGTAGCAGATAACTCAGCCTAGTGAAAAAACACAGACTTTAAGACTTATATTTGTTCTCTCTAACACATATCATGGTATTTCTGCGTTAGCTTGAATTTTTTACTACTGCTGTCCCACAGACGGTGCAGACACTGCCTGGATGCTTCTCTAGCCTTTATCAGCATGGGTGATCAAATCAGATGTTTTCAGCAGTCCCACCTTAAAACCTTTTGGCTCTTTGGTTGATCCATGCCTGTCTGGCGTTTCTTTTTAGTTGAACATCTGCATCTGCCAGATGTCCAAGGGTACTCAGTTTGTGTCTTCCCAAAACAACTCAGGGAAAGATGCTTTCATTGAAATTTTTGCATGCTGTAGTGAAGAGGAAATGTCACTCTAAAGATGCCCCTTAGGTGTGTCTTTGCAACTGATTATGAGTCAACCAAGTCCTAGTGCAGGAGGAACTGTTGCAGTGACCCAAACCCCAACTCTCCTGGCGCAGTGATGGTGCCTGGCGCTCAGGCAAGGAGGTGTGAAAGAAATAACAGGAGAACTGACCCCCCAGTCCTGTTTCTCCAGGACTTCTGTCCAGAAGACAGCTGCACAGTTTCTGCCTCTTCCTTTTTTTTTTCTCCCTCCTGACAAGTCTCAGGAATTGGGACCAGAAGATAATAAAGAATCGATTCCACTTAGTTTTCAGGGCAGTTATGAATCTGAGTTTTAAGCTAAATAAAAATAATGTGATTATCAAATAATGTATGTAATTATGCAGTTGATTGAAATTGTAAAAATCAGGTAGTATGATTTAATTTTTTGCTAAGTATTTTTACAATAGAGAGTAGGGGAAAAAAGATGCCGTGTATAATAATCACAGTCATGTTACCTGAGCTGTGTTTTGGTTCATTTATGTAAAAACATGAGTATCTGCTGAAAAGAAAAGTAAGTGGGAAACTTGGCACAAAACAAGAATGGTGTATGTTTCTTGGTTATTCATTTTTAAGATTCAGTCCGTATTTCTGATTGAGGAGGGAGATGTGGGGGAAAATGGGATGTAGGGAAATGACAGAAATTTTAGAGGTATCTTCAGGAAATGGACTTTGGGGAGCAATCTCATGATTATTCTCTGAGCTTTTTGACAATTTTTGATTTCTTAACATTGATGTTATAGGGTGTATAATGCTTTTTGTCAGTCTAGTAAAAATATTTCATAGTTTGGGAAAGAGAGAGCTCTCTTCAAGTATTGTGTTTCTTTTGCTCATTTCCTAGCTGCTAAATGCTTCCTTTCAGGGTACACGCTTTCAAAGATCAGCAAAGGAAGTACTAATAATCCAGGAGACTGTTGCTGCCAGTCTAATGTAATTCCCTTTGTAGTGAAGGTAGAGCAGAAGCAGAAAACTGCAGCCAATTCCCCATGGGATGGAGAGAATGCCTATATCCTAGCTGCAGTAAAATGGAAAAAAATTATGGCAGAGAATGGAATTAACTGATTATCTGACAAAAGTACCGTATCTTACTGAAATTCCATTATGTGAAACTACACAGGAACTCATTCACGGTGGAGAGACCAGGCATGAAGCATTTTCCCTAAATATGCAAAAGATGTTCACTGCAAGTGGTAAAGTAAGCCAGAAGGTGCATGTATGGGTGAAGAGTGTTCTGCACACACAGACATGTTTATCGAGATCTGAGCCGCTGGAGGATGACTATGCTGCTATGTGGTAGCAGAGAATATCCTTAAAGCCAACTTAACCAACTTCAGAGATAGCTTTGGCAATGGGGAAAACTTGTTTGACAGCAAATGTCATTTATCAAACTGAAAGGCATCTTGTTTAGATGAGGAGAGGAATCCGTTTCCTTCCTCCAAGTGGGCTTTTCAAATGCTGTTGGTAGATGTTAATCTATATGCTAGTTTTATCATTAGTATTTTAAGGACTCTAATGGCATGTGAAAATGTCAGTTGCTGTACCCCAGGTCAGATACAATCTGTGCAACATATGGGCTTGATCTGAAATTTTGTTAGATATAGAACATATTTTAGAAAGCATCTAAGAAAAATTTTGCAGTGGTTCCTACAAATCTTGGTAGAGACGCACCTAAGGTTGTGGAGAAAGCCTGCAGATATAACAAGACTGCTTTTTATCATCTTCAAAACATCATGGCAATCAGGAGAGATCCCTAATGGCTGGAAAAATACAAATGTTGCACCCATCTTGAAGAAGAGGAACACCTACGGGGTTGTTGGTCTCTCCACAGCATCTGGGAAGATTATGGAGCAGATTCTTCTGGAATCCATTTCTGAGCACATGAAAGGCAAGAAGGTGATTGAGAACAGCTAGCATGGCAGTACCAATGACAAATCATGCCTGACCAACCTAATTGCCTTCTACAAATGACTGCCTCTGTAAACAAGAGAAGTGCAGTGAACATTGCGTGAAATGGACATCAGCAAGTTCTCCAAAATATTTTTCAATAGTATCCAGGTAGACAAATTGGGGATTGATAAGTGCCAGTTGGATTGCTGCATTCCAAGGTCAGTGATCAGCATCCAAAATGCAGTTGGCAACTGGCTAGTAGTGGTGTCCCTCAGGAATTGATGGTGGGGCACAATGCTGTTTGATGGGACTTCCCTCATTACTACAGACTTGCTTGGCAATCACTGGACTCTTGGCTGAGCTTGGCTACCATCACCGTACCTGTTCTGCTCTCCGCATTTGGTACTCTGGGGCTGACTGGCTTGTCAGTGAGGCTGCTGCTTCTGCCTTCCTGGTTACCATGCTCAGTGGCTGGCTCCTCTTGCTTTGCAGAGGTGCTCTTGCTGCTCCTGGACAGCAGTGTATCCATGCTGCTCTGAGCAGGGTGTTGGAATAGATGAAGTCTGAAGATCCCTTCCAGCCTACATGGTTTTGTTACGCTGTGAAATGTGGCTATGCTCCAGCTCACCTTGCTTACAGCACTCATAGAGCTTGAAATCATATTGACTGCCTTGTGAGCCCTTAGTTGTTGCTATTTAGTTATTTTTGTTAAAATAGTTATAGAATCTCAGGCAGCCATTTTTTGAGAAAAATATGATAGTGGTGAACTTAATTCTACTTTCTCTTGTCCTGAGATGTAGACAAAGAGAGGGGGCAGATGGCTGAGGCTCTTCAGCAGATTTCAAGGGGACTGCAGAAGGGACAACACCCTTCCAGAGCTGCAAGGACAAAAGTCTGCAAACTATGCTAAGCTGGTATCTCTGTCACGAGAGCCGCTTGCCTCACTACAGCTTTGTTTCCACAACGCCTGTCTTCTGGTGTGGCAGAGGAACAAGTGAGGTTTGCCCTACATGGTCTTACACCTTGTGATATGGTGGTGGTTGTGCAAGGCCCTGTGTTCAGGCTGACCCTGAGGCTGTCCCAAGGGAATAACTACAAACAAGGGGAGGCTCAGGGTCCTTCTGTTCAGCTGTTGGCTGTGCTCACAGTGGGAGAGTGTGTGGCAGAGGGTGTGCTGCCTACCCTGCTTCCAACAGCTTGGACTCCCTTCCAGGAGCTCAGAGAAAAGGTGCCTGCAGTCAAGTAGGTGTTTCCCCTCATGTCAAATCCATATGCTGGCTGTGCACCCTGCAGCAGGTCCGCTGTTGCTCCTGGAAGTCCATCCCGCCAGGCGTGCTCAGTATAGAAGTGACCGGGCCACCTTTGCACCCTCTTAGGTCTGTGGCTGTGGGACTAAGGTGACACTCTCTGCTTTCTCCTCCTGGAGCCACTTCCACTGGCTTGTGCTGGCAACGAAAACACATGTGGCAAGGAGAAAATAATCAGATGCTCTTAGCTGTTTTACTGATGGCACTAGCCGTGCCAGGCAGGGTAGAATTGTTCTGCATTTTGCTGTGTTACCTTAACTCTGCTCCTACACAGCGCTAATTATAATCCTGATATGATCTAATTAAAAAACACTCTCTATACTGCCTGATTGATTCTATAGCCATGAAACAGTGAAAGCTGGGCAGGCTTAGCAACTCAGGAGGATCCCTGCCACAAACTCCAACACATACTTCATGAATACCGCGGGGAGAATGTCTAGGAATAAATGGGGTTGGTAATTATGGGTATTGTCAGTATAATCTCAATATTAAAAAATATACTTCCCAGATAATTTGTCTGAATAAGTAGATGTTGTGCATATGTCGATTTGTACTCAAATAGGCAGCTGTAGGTAGTTTTGGGGGGAGATGACTGTTTGTGCAGCCATTTTTGTATTTGAAACTGTTCCGAGTAAGGAGTTGCTCCATTTGTACTACAATTTCTAATTCCGTCTCTGCCACTAAAACCCAGTGTGATTTTAATGGTTTTTAATCTGCGATTGAATATTGCATGCTTATTTGTTTTCACCAGAGATTTGCTATTGATTGAATTCTTAAATGGTGTCCCTGCTGGCAGAATTGCTTCCTACCAGTTAGCATCTGTCTGCTGGATTGGGGGCTCTGGGTTCATATCCTCGCTTTCACTGACACAAATAGGATGGCTTAGCACATCTTTCTTTTTTTGTCTCTCCCTCTTTATTTGTAGTTCTCCACCTCCGTAAATCCTTCTGTCTTTTCTCTTTCTTCTTTTCCTCTTAACTTCTCACATAGTGAAGCTAACAGAGGAGGGTGTGTGGGATGAGGAGTAGAAAAAGGGGGGGAGAAAGTGAAAGGGAGAGTGAGGGAGACAAAAGGGAGAATGTGAGAGGTGAGGAGGAGGTGGTAATGAAGGTGGAAAATAGAACAAAGAAGGAGGGGGAGCAGATGAGTGGAAGGGGAGATTAAATAAGGAGGGCATGAGAAGGGGAGAGACTCTGCTCCTAGATTTTCAACTGGAGATATGGCAGTCATTTTTTTCCTGCTCACAGGAGTAATTAGAGCAAATGTTGGTCCTGAACTTCTTCTGCCAGGCAGTTAATTTTCCAAAGCCATGAATGCATCAGCTTTTTTTTTTTTAAT
This sequence comes from Burhinus oedicnemus, assembly GCA_008921705.1. Lineage (NCBI taxonomy): Eukaryota > Metazoa > Chordata > Aves > Charadriiformes > Burhinidae > Burhinus > Burhinus oedicnemus. Next base: position 255,090 of record VFFE01006653.1, on the reverse strand, counting down.
TCTTACCTGTAGATGTATGAATAACCTGTAGTTATGAAACGTGTCAAGCAAGTCTGCCCACTCGTCAGTGTGGGGAAGTATCTCCAGGGACTTCTACTTTTTCTGTTGATGTACGAGCAAGTTTTTGGATATAAAAATCCAGTTTTGGAAAAATGAATCTAAAAGAGGGTTTGAGTTGTGGTTACCTAACTATGTATCTGCTCTTATTAGGTGAGATTTAACTTCTGGAGACCCTAAATCATTGCCTGCTGGAAGCAAGCTTTGTGGCAGACAGAAAATAGCTGGGAACGTGACTACCCTGTTCCTCCACAGTCTCACGTAGTCCGCCTTTTCCTTCTCTTTGTGAGCATCTCCCACACTATCCCTTTCTGTGGTATGGAAAAGTTGAAGGAAATCAGTGTTTCTCCCACCAGTAGACTAGAGATGATAGGTGGCTGTTTACAGACTGTCCTTTCTCTGTTTAAGGCCATACCTTTTTGGCCTCTTGGTCAGGAAGGCTTAGCACTGGTAAAGGTGGTTGTGCAAAAGGCTAGAGATGGCAGGTGATAACATGGGGAATAACTCTGCGCATCACTGCTGAGCCATCTTCCGTGAATTTTCCATTTCTTTGTTCTGTGTTGTGCAGCAACAGGGACATTCAGCTCATCATTTACTGCTGCTATTCTGTCCATTAATACAGACTATTGTTTTCATTTGTTTATAGTCAGGATTTCTTTGAATACGTGCACCAGTTATTCACCCCCAACCCTCCCGAAGCAACTTTATGGTGCTGAGCAATTACAAATTAAAATGGAAAGTGTGCTTTGGTGCTTCACTTTTCTGTTATTGCAATGATGTCTGGGGAAATACTGCAATGGAGAAATTCTGTCTTGAGGTAATTCTAGAAATCATGTTCACATTAGAAATCCCCAAACTGTACTTTATTTAAAAATGTTTTAATGAGCTGCCATATTCAGTGCATTAATCTGTCAAAGAGAAGTGCATGGGAGTACATTTCAAATCCCAGAGTGGAATTGAGGGTCCCTGTTAGAGGTGACATGCTGTTTTCATGGTAGAAGGCATGGGTTTGTTTCCTCATACCTTTCCCAATAGTAACTTGTGGTGGGAAGCCATTTCAGACTCTATTGTAATAAGAATGAAAGAAAATCTTAAATAAGAGATTAATTGTGATATTCTTTAGCAGTCATAGAAATCTCTTCATTTTATACTTCTTTGGAAGATACTGCTGCAAAAGAGACTTGTGGACAACCTCTAGTATTTTCCCTTCATGAGCAGAAGAACAGAACTGGGAAACTGAGATTTCCTGGTGAGTTGTGCTTGGCTGAAGATTGTATTTTCCTTTGTGAAGAATGTCTGTGAGGACGTTTCTGTTGTTACTGTTGCTTGGGTTGCTATAGCATCTAGGAGCTGTAGGCCTGGGGTGGCATCCTCACTGGAGCTTGTACACAAAGAATGCCACAGAAAAGACATTGTCTGAAAGAGTTTATAGTCTAAACAGACAGGCAGTAACATGCAAGGAAAGAGCGTGAATATCCTGATTAGCATAATAGATGATGATCTCAAAATTTACACCATAACCATTGTCAGATAACTTACAGGCATTGTGGCACAACAGAATTTGAAGAAAGGACACTTGCCATACTGATTTTCTGTACTGTAGTAAATCATAAGTTGTCAACTACAGGTTCTCTCAGGGTATGGACTTTGTGAGGGTGATGGCATCTTCTTGGTTTCTGATCTTATGTTCTTTGGTAGTAACTTGTAACATTGCAGTTCTGTGGTGTGTTCAGAACTGAATTTCAATTGCTTTAAAAATGCTACACAGTATTGAAATAGCTGACAAAATCCTCTGTGAATATTTACAATGAAGAGGAGCAAGTATCAAAGATCTGTTTTGAAGTTACAATCTTAGGCAATAATATTAAGGAGAGCTAAATTAAGGAAGAACATGATAAAAAGCACCGTTAGAGAATGAGCGAAATCCAAATGTTGCTCTTTTAAACTTTGGTTAATTTTAAGTTCCATATTAAAAGGAGTTAGGGAATGGCAGTTTGGGAGAGGCAGATGATTTGCCTGATCCTATAGGTCTGATCCTGTAGGTTTGTATGATTCTGGGCAGTGTGAAGATGAGAAATAAAAGATGGAGGAAAACAGCAAGACCCCCCAAAAGAGAAAATGTATGTATATGTAAGAAACATACAGCCAGGAGCAATAGAAATGACGTTTAGGGTGTTCAGATTCCTTAGTTCAGCTTTTACTAAGTAGGTATGGCTTCACCAAAATTTTAGGCACCTGTTCTTGGATTTCCACCTATATCCATATATGTGATATATCCACCTAAATTCTTCATGTGATGAACGGAGAAGAGAATTTCAGAAGATGATCCAGTCTGTCTGATACCTTCCTCTTTTAATTAACTCTAAAGGAAGGTAGGCATTTTTAGGTTTGTATATTCTTTTATAGTAGAAGAAATGAAATCCTGTCATACTTAGTTGAAAAAATCTGAGACAAATCTGTGCATTGTCAGTCTCCAAGTAGAAAGAAGTAACACATTATCTAAAAAATCAAAAGAAAATTAGTGACTTCATAGAAATGACAGGTAGAATTGCATTTAATTGATTAATGCAGCATATAAAAAGAAAGGATAGCTAAGGAGGAAACAGTGAAGATGGTGTCCACAGCTTATTTTAATTTTGAATTCAGATTTGTTACACATTTCTGCTAGTATGGTTATCTGCGTAGTGTGATATATCATTATCTAAAATAATCATGTAGTTTGTGGTAATAGTGATATGTAGTTGGAAGAAAAAACTTAAAACTTTTCAAGGACTGTTACCAATGCTGTTTTGTTAAACAGGGAAAAGCTACATGGCTTTTTTTCTGTGAGGCATGTAATACCACATGTAATACTGGAGAAAAGAAAAGCAATTTCTATACCAATGTCTTTTTTTTTTTCCCCTCCTTGCATTTCTAAGTTTGGCACCTTGCCCATTGCATAATTCTGGTCCACTCTGCTGCAGGATTTACGTTTTAAACTCCATCTAGCTGATCACGTGCCACTTCTTGCCTCATCCTAGAAGAGTCTCCTACATACATTTCTATTTGAGTCAGTCCTTCTTGCTTTGAAATTAGTAAAAAGTTTTCATTGCAAACTCAGTTTTAGGGAATAAAACCTCACTCATCAACTCTCTTCTGTCTACCTTTTGCCCTCCTCCTCCATCCAGTGCAACAGTCAGCCTTGTAGGTACTTCTTGTTCTTGTTACCTACAAGATACAACTTGTATTATGTGTGACTCAGCAGCAAGCTAAAAACCTGCTATTCTTACCATCCTCCCCTTGACTGTGAACAGACCTGCCACCTCTTCACCTCCAGCTTTTAATATGCCTAGCTGTATCATTAAGAACAAATATGGTAGCTGTTGGCTAGGCTGTGGATTCCTTGATCTAGTTGCGCCGGAGAAATAGTTAAGAGTGGTGGTAAGCCCATCCATTCTCAAGTGGCATTCTTGATCTTGGCTCTAGATCCTATGTGAACATGAGGAAACTACTGTAATTTTAAATCCTCAGCATATGCTACCACAGTGAAATGCACAGGACACAAGATCTTGAGGAACAAAATACTTGAGCTTTGTAGTTCAGGAATCAGTGAGATCCCTGTCTTCCCTCTCATCTGAATCAGGTATTTGTTAGTTTTTACATCTTAACTTACTGTTACTTTTCTGGTATCCCAAAAAGAGAATTTGTTCATCGGCAAAGCATTTCTGTTACTGAGGATGTACATGCATGTAAGAGCTCAAATGGGGGAACAGTAAAGCATTTATACCAAGAGGGGATGGGGTAATTGTCTGGTTCATACAAGTAAAGCCATATCTGATCAGAATGGTTTTACTCATTTATATGATTAAGTGTTTGAAACGTGTTGAAACTTGTACTATACTTCTGTATATACATTGTGTGAAATTTTCACATACAACATCCTAAAAGACAGTGTAAGCATATGGAATTTATAAAGTTGAAAGTGGCAGAAATATTTTCATTTCATTAACTCAACATATTAAACATATTAGACCGAAGAACTATTTCAACATGGATAAAGGACACTCCTTTATTATTAAAAATTACTATCAAAAGGTTTATTCCTTTCAGTTTGAAGGATGGCATGATATAGGATTGTTATTAAAGCATAACCAGAAAGATCATATTTAGATTGAGTGTGGTTTTGTGGCTTATAAACATGAATTCAGGATATTTCAGCAAAATAGTACAAATTTGATAACAGAGTCTGTGATTAGGTTGTAGTTGCACAAGTGTTATTATTGGTTCTTCTTTTCTGAAGAGTAGAAAAGATTTTTTAAAAAGTTGCTGACACAATGTAACCATCTAAACATCCTGCTGTGCTCTTCCCTTTCAAAAGAGGAGATCTCTCCCTGAAGGCCCATCCATAATACTGTCCATCAGGGCTGGAACTGGAGACTTTTATTTTCTCTGTTGCTATGCTTGCCCTTCCAGTGTTCCTCAGGGTCCTACCCTTGGCAGCTTTGGTTTTTCCTGAGCAGAATGGGTGCAGGGAAGTTATGATAAACTGTCTGCGCCTTGAGGTCTTCACTAGGAGGAGCTGATGCTTATGAGGGGGCCTTCTTCCCCCTGTTTGCTGAGGAGGAAGCATGCTGCTGATACTGTCTCATCCTAGGTGAGCAGCATGGGTTAATTTTTGTATGCTTTTGTTGGTTTTTTTTGGTTTTGTTTTTTTTTTTTTTAACTCAGTCTTGCTCACTTGTTTTTTCATTGGTCCTCAATTACTCTGTTTTTGCATCCTCTTTCTTGTCTTTATAGCTGTTTTCAAGGCCAGGTCGGATGGGGCTTTGAGCAACCTGGTCTAATGGGAGGTGTCCCTGCCCATGGCGGGGGGTTTGGAACTAGATGATCTTTAAGGTCCCTTCCAACCCAAACCATTCTATGATTCCATGATCAATCATGAGGTTGCACTCCTGCAGTGATTGCTGATTGACAACTGTCACTCCTGGGTAGAGTCTGAGACCTCTCTGGTATCGTCCCACATCTGCACTGTCCCACACCACATAGGCAGTTTAATCCATAGCTACTTATTACTACTGTAAACTAAAGCTGAACAAAAGAACCTTACGCAATAGTTATCTTGACTGCTAGGCAATTGATTTCACAGCTAAAACTAAGTCAGCTCAGGCAGGGCCAAGACAAACCCAAGTCCAAATTAATAAATTAAACATCATCTCTGCAGAGCATTCTTTTTAGCTAAATATTTAGCTTCATTTTTTAACTGTTTTAAAGATATTGAAGTAACTGGAATCTTGACTGCTTTCATTCCACGTGAAAAGGCCTAAATACATGCTTACCGGACTTTATATGCAACTGACATGTAGAATGAACTATTCTATACTTGTCCCAGTTTTATATGGAGTTGTGGCTTACCTTTAATATAGTATAGTATTTTTTCTAGCTTACAAAAGCAAGTTTTAGTAAATTAACCTTTTCATCATAGTATTTTCCGAAGTGAGTATGGGAGTTCTGCTATCAATGTGCAGAGCTGAGCACTGTGGCTGTGGCTTTGGGCCATGGAATTTGGGTTTCTTGAAAACATCAAGGTTTCTTTCAGTCTCCACATCTTGTCATTTAAATTCAAGCAGAGAAGATCAACAGTTTTATTGCCTAGACTCTTATTTTCATTTGCAGAACAGAAGTAAGTTCATATTGGGCAGGACTTCCCTTGATGTGTTTAAAATAGGTTTCTAAGTTTTGGGTAATAACGCCAAATAAGTTGCTATGTCATTGGAGTCCAGTTAAGGTCATTACTGAAATGAGCTCTGGAAATCTTTCTCAGTTCCAGTCAGATGATTATCTACTCCACATATTATGAAAGCTTATCTTTTTTCTTACAAAAAAGCAGCCCCTCAGTTTCTTCCCCTTCATGCGATGCCATGTTGAGGTGATTAAGCATATGGTGTGATTGAGCCAAATTTTGGAGCATCTCTTTTTCTAGCCCTACAAACTGTTCAGTTACCTGTGCATGCTCTGGAGTTCAAAGGAACCCAAGAAAGCACGAGTCTGAACTGGGGGCAGTAGAGATGGGGACAGAGATCATCTTGAATCATGTAGGCACATGAGCTCTTTCTTAGACCCTTCATTAGAATTTTCTAAGTTGTGTCATTCTACTGCAAAAGTATTCAAAATTCAGTCACCTATTTATGTGTTAAATATTGTAGAGAAAGTATCAACAGATATGGTCCTACTCCTGCCTGCAAGTGAAAATGGGAGTCCACATGATACAAAAGCTGACTGTTATGCTGTCCTTTTTAAATGATATGCCATTAAGGAGGAAATAATGCTTTACAGTTGTCTAGGAGCCAAACCTCCATTAGGTGAGACCACCAATCAAATAGTCCCCCTGTTCCTTTTTAAGTCAATAGCAAAATTTCCATTGACTTCAATGGAAAGATAACTGGGCCCAAAAGGCTAATTATTAGAAGTGGGTTAATGTGCTAGAGGTACCCCTTAAAGAAATTTTATTCTGGAGTATCTGGGTCTAATGTAGAAATCTGATTCCCAAAGGAATTAATATTTTTTTATAATTTTTCAATTATATTTACAGAATGAACAGCTCTTTATTATCTCAAATAAATTAAAAAAGAAAAAAAAAAAAGAAGAAGTAAATGTAGAGCAAATAGGGAGCTATTCAGGCAATCAGAACCAGATTTCTACTTTAGTATGAGGTAATCACACTATAGACTCCGTTGACTGTAACTAGGGCCAGGATTCAGTTGCCTGACTGGGGGCATCTAGTGCATATATTTGAGATGCTATTTGGGTCTTCTTATTTGGGAACATCTGTGTGTATGGGGTTTTAAGGTGCAGAGTTAAGCAGGTATTATTTTGTTTGTTTATAGAGTCACCAGTCTCAAAAAAACTGTTTTAAATGGCCGTGTCTCTGCAAGATCTAATACGTTATAGACTTCGCTGCACTGTCAGATCTAGAAACAGAAAATTTCTTACTTATTAATCCTCTTGACTTAATCATTTCAGCTAATGAATAAGGAAGGAAGTAAACTAAATAGAGCAATATGGCTTGCCATAGTGGAAGCCTGCTAATGCATTTAATATTTTCCAAATAGAGAAGAAAATTAAACAGTAGAGTAGTATATTTGCAAGATTCTGAAAGTGCTAAAAATGAATACGTGACAAAAGTTTTCTGACACTGTACTTTAAAGTTTTTGGTTTTTTTCCTAGTGCAGCATTTGTGTTGTCATCTCCTATTCCCTTTTTGTTTTCAGCACCTGCAAAGATTTAAGCTGGAAATTTTATCTTTTGTCTCTCAACTCTTGTCACTCTAAATGTCTCTTGTTTTGTGAATCCATCTTTGCTCTCCTTACAAATAAAATGCAAATTATGTCCTTGCCAGACCTAAACACTTATCTAAGTGAAATCAGAATAAATACTTGAAGGTTAAAACTGAGATTCTATTTGAGAAAATCACAGAATGCTACGTTACTTTTTGGCTCTAAAAATGTATATAAAAAAGTCAGAATTTCATCTCAAAGAAATATCCTTTTTCTGAATTAGGGTTTTTAGATGCTTTTTGTAGTGTTCATTTCAGGTCACAAGATGATGAGAGTAATTGAAATCCTGATACTCAGGATTTTTTTTTTTTTTTTACGGTAACACGTTGGAATTTGTAGCAGTTGAGTATTTGTGATTTAAGATGAAGGGTCAAAACCAGTGGAGGACACCAACAGAGGCAGGGTGAGCTCTGCAAGGCGTATGGAAAGTTTGCCGGTGATGCCAGTCACGATAGCAGAGTTGACAAGAGGACGGCGGCTGCAGTGCCTCACCACTGTTGAAAAGCATCCACAGGGAGAAGCGGGAGAGCTATTCATAGTGTTGGCAGCGATGACACCATGAGCAATAAACAAGAGTGTTCCACTTCAGTCAAGAATTGAAAAGCCTTTTCATGAACTTAATTAAGAAACTTTTCTGGCAGTGGGGACATATTAATTGTCTGTTGCATCCTCGAAGAAGGAAATCAAAGGAGCTCTGCTGAAATTCAGGATTTGCAAGCAATCAACTTTCCTACCTGCCAACATCTGAAAGCTAAAAATAGGAAGTAGACTGAAGAAGGGATTTCAGAGTTGTTTCTAAGGAATTTCCTCTGACTGAAGAGTTTGGGATTTAGCTAAGGGACAATAGTAGAATAAAATAAGGATACAACACTCAGAAGGCATTGTGTAGATAACTGCAACAGAAGCATTTTGCTGCAATTAATGGATTTTTTTTTTGTGAAAGTAAGGTAGGATTTAGTTTTTAAAATTCTACTATGATTCACATTACCTAGAGTTTTTGACAAGAGAGGTGGAGAATAGTTATGTTAGAATAGTGAGAACCTTCATTCTTAAGGAGGGACAGCTGCCTTTTTTTTTTTCATGTCAAGAAGGTATTTTCTATGAATTTGAAAAGTTTTCAATAGTACAAATGATCAAGGGAAAAGCATACACCTGAATGGCCAAGAGAATGAATTTTTTTTTTCTTAAGAAATTGATTACCATTTTTCATTGTGATTAATATTAAATACTCATGTAGGCCTCTTCATCTGTAAATCCCAGGTGTCATAAAAATGGAAGTTAATTTTTATAATTTAAAAATTTCAAACATGCTTACTAAGAACTGCAAGAAAGATTTTAAGTAATGCTTTGTAGATGCTACAAAGAAGAAAATAGGGCAATATTTTTAGTATTTTTCAGAGATGAAAAGACTAATGTAAAACTTTCATTTGCTTACATTCAACAGTATCCTGTCAAGTTTAATATGGAATATCTTCCAGGGAAGGTGATATTTTAATTGGCTAATCTACCTGAGTTAGATGGGAATGACACAGCTCCAGTTGCCTTTACTCATCTGTCTTTATTCCTTATAAACACAGATACAAACTGTTTAGAATGATAAGCTATGAAGTACAGGGAGTTGGTAAGGGATACCAAAGAAGTGAGGAAAAAAATCCAGATCTGCACGCAATGAGGTTGTTCAGGAAATGTATTTTAGACAGAAGATACCCTAAGGAAGATACTGGCCCATTTTCAGATGGACGTGCTAGCACTGCTAATATGTACAAAAGTGAGAGCATTAGCTAAATATTTCTGTTTGTACATGGAAAAAAATGGAGAAGAATATTTGCATCCTATGAAGACAAGAAGTTATTTCCAATTTTGATAGTAACCAAAGAAAACTTGAGACAACGCCTGCTTTGGATAGGTATTTAAAAATAAGTAGACCTTAGTTACTTGTGCAGAAGACTAAAAGACTTGGCTGCAGAAGTCTTTGGTTGACTGATACTCTTTTTTTTCTTTGTTAAATTTGAGACATTAGGAAAATTCTGTAGATTTATGAGACTCCTGACATAGAGCCCATATTCAAAAAGGGCACCTAGATGACCAAAAAGACTGTTGGGACACTAAGCCTGATGTTCATCCTTGGCGTTTGTGATACGACATTTGAAAAATGGGTAAAGGAAGGACACAATTCTTAGGGCATTATGTTTTTAAAGCTTGTTGAGAGGTCGCAAAAGGCTCAGTTGAGAGCTACAAAATGTTTCAGATGCTGGAGAAACTGCTTTGCAGTGGAGGATTTAGAGACCTCAATCTGTTTAGTTTATCACACAGGAGATCAAGAGGTGACGTGATTATAAAATGTAAACATTTTCATACACACACAATATCCACCACTAAAAGCTTTTTAATCTAGCGGTGAAAGGCAGAGTAAGCACTGAGGGATGGGAGTTGAAGTGACTGTCCTTGGAAGCAGGGCATGCATTTTTAATGGTGAGGGTGATTCACCTAGGAGGTGCTGATTTTCTCTCAGTATTCTCCAAACAAGACTTCTTCTTATCTTAAAGTTAATGCATTATACAGCTTCAGATCCCATCAACACAATGTTACACACTTCCTGAACTCCAGCAC
>VFFE01006653.1:147120-245090 GCA_008921705.1 Burhinus oedicnemus | reverse complement strand
CCCCCAGAGTGACAGAAGGGACCGTTTTCAAACCTGCTTACTAGAGCTAGAACTGAAGTTTTTTATGTCAATGTTTCACAAGGATGTTAATGGGCTTATATTGTACATCTTCCTAAGTCAGGAGCAGGTTTCCTACAGGAACTAATTGACATGTTTTATAGTGTACTAAAGACAATTTACCTAGACTCACTGCTTTAATATATTTCATTGTATGTGCTGATAGTATTTCCAATATAATGGTTGCAACCAGTCCATTGTTTCTCACTCATCAGTCATACATACCACCAATCATAACTCCCTGGTAATCAACTAGGTACTGATACAAAGTGTGTAAAGCCATGCTTCCACACTCCTCCAGGCTAAAATAGTAATTTTTCCAGTCTCCAAACAGTGTAATGTTTTGGCTGAAGAATATATATGAAACTCCAAATCATCCCCCAGGTGACCTGACCTAACAAAATAACATAAAATAGGATACCTAGTGGATTTCGATTCAAACTTCTTATCTAGGGACGCTATCATTTGAGTTCCTAACACTCTGCTTCCTTCCAGTCTTCCTCACATATATTTTGGTCTTCTAATGACCTGTGACATAAATAAATTACAGTAGCAATGGCAGTGAGAACAGGCAGATAATCTAGTACAAAAAAAATCTCCTACATCTCAGTCCACATCACAGAAGAAAAAAAATCCTGTCTGTCCTTCAGTGTACCATATCTAAGTCAAGTCCTACTAAAGTGTTAGAGACAGCATTTCACGCTAGTGTAATCCTAGCAGGATGTTTCCTCTCCTGTTTTTTGAATATACTCATAATATTCACAGAATCACAGGGGTTGGAAGTGACCTCTAGAGATCATCTAGTCCAACCCCCCTGCCAGAGCAGGGACACCTACAGCAGGTTGCACAGGATGGCATCCAGGCTGGTTTTGAATGTCTCCAGAGTCAGAGACTCTACCACCTCTCTGGGCAGCCTGTTCCAGTGCTCTGCCACCCTCAAAGGAAAGAAGGTCCTCCTCGTGCTCAGATGGAACTTCCTATGGTCAAGTTTGTGCCCATTACCTCTTGTCCTATCACTGGGCACCCCTGAAAAAAGACTGGTGCCATCCTCCCGGCACCCTCCCTTTAAGTATTTGTAAGCATTGATGAGATCCCCTCTGAGTCTTCTCTTCTCCAGACTAAAAAGACCCAAGTCCCTCAGCCTTTCCTCATAAAAGAAGGATATTCCAGCCCCCTAATCATCTTTGGAGCCCTCTGCTGTACCCTCTCCAGCAGGTCCCTGTCCTTCTTGAACCGGGGAGCCCAGAACTGGACACAGAACTCCAGGTGCGGCCTCATCAGGGCAGAGGGGGAGGATAACCTCCCACGACCTGCTTGCCACACACCTCTTGATGCACCCCAGGATGCCATTGGCCTTCTTGGCCACAAGGGCACATTGCTGGCTCATGGTTACCCTGTTGTCCACCAGGACTCCCAGGTCCCTTTCCACAGAGCTGCTTTCCAGCAGGTCAACCCCTAACCTCTCCTGGTGCATGGGGTTATTCCTCCCCAAGTGCAGTACCCTACACTTGCCCTTGTTGAACTTCATTAGGTTTCTCTCTGCCCAACTCTCTAGCCTGTCCAGGTCACGCTGAATGGCAGCACAGCCTTCCAGTGTGTCAGCCACCCCTCCCAGCTTTGTGTCATCAGCAAACTGATGACCCTTCATCCAGGTCATTGATGAATATGTTGAACCGGACTGGACCCAGTACTGACCCCTGGGGAACACCACTTGTCACAGACCTCCAACTAGATTCTGTGCCACTAACCACAACCCTCTGAGCTCTATCTACCAGCCAGTTTTCAATCCACCCCACTGTCCATTCATCTAACCCACACTTCCTAAGCTTGCCTATGAGGATGCTGTGGGAGACAGTGTCAAAAGCCTTGCTGAAATCAAGGTATACAACATCCACTGCCCTCCCCTCATCTGTCTGTCCAGTCACGCCATCGTAGAAGGCTATCAGGTTAGTCAGACATGACTTCCCCTTGGTGAATCCACATTGGCTACTTCTGATAACCTCCTTTTCCTCCAGATGCTTTGAGATGATGCCCAGAAGGAGCTGTTCCATCATCTTTCCAGGGATGGAGGTGAGGCTGACTGGCCTGTAGTTTCCCGGGTCTTCCGTCTTGCCCTTTTTGAAGACTGGAGTGACACTGGCTTTCCTCCAGTCTTCAGGCACCTCGCCTGTTCTCCAGGACCTTTCAAAGATGATGGAGAGCGACCCAGCAATGACTTCTGCCAGCTCCCTCAGCACTCGCGGGTGCATCCCATCAGGACCCAACATACCAGGATATCATTTTGATAATCTTGGCAATTCATTGAGAGGAAAAAAAGGTGAGAGTTGCTGCAACCCAGAGATACTTACTCTTTGTCTGTTTTCAGGTAGGAAATGTACTACCTTTCATCAAGCAAGCCAGATTTGTTGTGCGCCATCATTCAACATGATGAATTTGTCTGGCAAATTGTACCTAACTTCCTACTTTTTGGGAAGCTGGCGGATATGAGGCCATATCAGTGACATGGCTGGATGATGTCAGTGTTCTGGGCCCAGCTCACCTCTTTGCTGTTCTGGCTTTAGACCAAGGCGTGGTGCAATGCACAGATGGCTTGGTAGGTGATTTTCTTTGAAACGTGGAAAAAGGCTCAGTGTTTGTACTGTTGGCCAGCTCCAGGAATTTTGTAAAAGCCTCCGGATTTTCACTTCTACTTCAGAAATGAACTGGTGGCTGTTCGGATTATAGGTGACAGAAAGAAATTTTTAGATGTTCTACTTGGGTGGAGAGAGCTGATAAGAAATTGTCATCTTCTGTTTTGAAGGATCTCTCTCTAAGTACCCATACAGCTTCACTCTTCATCATTCTGTTCAGCTTTTAGAGGATATTGTGCAATGTGCTGGATAAAAATGGCACTTAGGCACTCTTGACACACAGCTTTGGATTTTACATCGTGTACCCCAAGCAAAGGGAGGGAGTGCCTTTTAAAAAACATAGCACAGAACAAGACTACAAAATAGTGGTCCTGTTCTACAACTGTTCCATGTGATTGTGAAAAATCTGTGAGTTTGGCAGAAGGACAAGTTAGTGATCATCAAAAACACAAGAACTCTGCTGAGATTAGCAGAGACTGCTGGCTCAAGCAATAAGAAATCCTGATGTAAAAGAATGATATTCTTCCTTTACATCTAGATCCATCTGAAAATCCATTTTTAGGTTAAGAAAATACTGAGGTATGACAGGAACTAAATCCTTACAGCTTTTGGCTCTCTAGAGGGCTAGCCAAGGGGAATAAAATACCTTTTTCTGCTAGACAATAGGTAGGAGACTAATGCTATGGTTAGATCCAAGTATTCTGGAACAAATACTGAGTTGGTCCTTCGAAAAATTATCAGTGCTTTTTCTATGGACACAGCTACACTGGAGTGTCAGATTTGTACCTGGAGCCTTCTGCGGCACTCGACCAAATTTTCTGGAGGGCTGACCTTACAGCATGTGATGGCTTACCATCCTGTGGACTCCTGTGGTGGTCAAGAATCATCAGGGAACCTGAAGCTTTGTGAGGGCACGCTGCTTAATGGGCTGTTGTGAGAACCACTGTAGAATAGTAGAAAAATATTAACCAAGGAAAACCTTTGGAGAAATGTCTCTCTGCCAAATTTATGGGTATTTCAGAATAGCAGGCAGAATCATAAAACAGGTTAGTAGACTTTATGCAGCATTTCCCAAAGGACACTCACTCCTGTTATTTAAGATATTATTGGTTTAAAATGAGCCCTAGGGTTTTTCTGTCGGGACTTAAATGCGAAATGGGTTGGCAGAAGCTTTCCTTCCCTTAAAATCATACCTATGACTAGTATGGCTCCTCAGGAGAGAACCCCAGTGGGTCTGCTAGATGTGATTAATGAGCATGTGGTTACTGAAGCATCCCTCTTGATGTCCTTCTGCTGTGTTGTCTGTATGACAATTTTCCAATACACATTATTACAGGAATAAAATCCATACTTTGATATATTAACAGTACCAAACTGTGTGGACTACATTTCTTTATGAGAATGTCTTTTTGAAAGAGTTTAGGCATAAATAGTAAGCTTGGGAACTAATAAAACTGTTGATAGAAAACTGGAAGGAAAGGAGAAGAAAACCGGAAATTGGATGTCATGGTTTTCTGTAGGCCTTGCTGTGGAGGCTAAGATCAAAGGAAAAATAGTTTATACTAATTTTGGGCTCATACTTTCTACTCAACAACTTCATCAGATAAGAGAGTTTTGTAGAAAATTCTTTGTTAACAGTGATTGAATTCTTAGCTTGTACAGTCTCAGTGAGCATCAGGAAGCAAGGATGCTCACCACAAAAGAGGCTCAGTTTTTCTACTGAGAATAATTTCAAGCTCAAGACAATTTTCTTAAAACATTTATGAACAGTGATATTTTTGGGGAAAAAATAGGTAATAAAAATGTAGAGAGCACGCTATGGGTTTTCTTTCACAAATAGTGTTCTTGAGAACATTTAACTTCAGTAGAGAGTACATTAAAAGAAGGAGTTAAAATAAATCACAAATATAAAAAGCCTTGAAATTTTTAATTTTACTATGTGCCATGCTTAAAGCATAAAATAAAAGCAGTTAATGTTCTCCGTTTCTAATTTTCTAATTCACTAAAATGCCATATGCTTTTCATTTGTGTTTACTTTGGCATCCAGAAGAATGAAGAGAATTAAATAATGCTGGAGACAAGCTTAATCATTATCTTGTATTCAAGCACTTTGATGGTATATTTAAAATAGATGTGTGAAGCTTTTTGGTTCCTTGTAATATGGATATTATAAAGGAAGGTGAACAGGATGATAAATTAGAGATGCTCTCAGCGAGGCTGTTAAATTATTTTTAGGTAGAAGACATACTGTACATACTGAGCCTCAGCTGAATATAATTAATTTGAAACGTTATCACTGTTGTGCTTGCAGCCCTATTGTAATTTTTTTTCAGTTCTGCATCTTGCTGGCTCCTATCACACCCCTCACTGTGAGATCTTTTCCTGTTTTGCACGTGTCCTGTTTGTTACCACCATATGGTAGTTAGAATTTCAGTAGCTTTGCTCTGTTTACAGACCACTGTGCTTTGTCATATTTTTGCTGCTCACCCTGTATTGCCATCTGATACCTATCATCTGTTTAACACATTGGATGCCAAAAATACTCCAATTTTTTTTTTTTTCAAATGCATGTGTGAGAAAGACTGTTTCAGAAAGCTGTTTTAATAAACATTGCTCCAAAGTAATTTCCTGTTATGTTGAACCAGTACCCACACCTCTCAACTTTCCAAACTTTTTAGCAGGTGCCAGATGACAGAAGGGGTATACTGCAGCACTGGGGATTTTTTTTTTATTTTGGTTTTTTTTTGCTTGCGTGCATTGCACTGTTAGTAGCAGACTGTAATGTGTTTAAGCAACTTTTCCCACTGCGTGACTGTAACAAAAACAATATACTCAGAGTACAGCAGGGTCTATTCTTACCCTGGTTGCTAATTGCAACTTTATTAGGGTTGCACTAAGTAACTGTTTTTGAAACTGGTTTGACAGATAAAATACATGATGATTTGCAAGTGTTGGCATTAGTGATGGCTGATGCCATTTTAATCCAGCATTTCAATCTCTCATGATATTGACATCAAAAAAATCACATCACCAACTGTCACGATGCAATTAAATTTTGGGGGCGGGGAACAGATAGTATGAAAAATGATTGTGTCACTGAATTAGAAGTAGAGGAGCCTGTGGCAGCATTTGGGGCATTAGACATGATGAATTTTCCATTCAGTAGTATTTTAAGATGCAAAAATCTCGACTTGCCAGGTGTTCATAAGCTTAAATTTTAGAAGAGGTGCTCATAAGCCACTGTTTCCTATGGGTTCTTGATGAGGACAAAAAACCGACAGCAATTCACGGTTGTGTACCTGTAGCAAAGCCACGTAATTCTGTGGTCATCTTCTGCCAGCTTCCCTGGGTTTTGCTGAGCATGGGCTTTTCCAAACTGACTTAAGAGCTTAGAAGTGCGAGTCCATACAGGACCAACTGCCTATAAGCAGTAGCAGATCTCATAAGACTTTGGGTGGTCCCATCTGATGGGCAGTTGTTCTGCTGTCCAGTGACTTGGATTGTCTCTGTTGTAGGTAGCTTGATTGATCAGGACAAATCTGCTGGCATTACGTGATTCATCCAGCTGAACTTAGCGATGCTGCTAATTAATATTGTTCAGTTGGATAAATGAGCTTCTCTTTTTTTTTCTCTCTCTCATGCACTGCTTCATTAATATGTCTTGTGGTTAGCAGTTCTGTATTCAGAGTAAGAGAGCTAAATACTGGTACCTGTGTTTGTGATTTTGTGTAGGTGCAAATTTATGCCTTACTTTTAAAACATCTTCCTTAAGATTTTCATTCATCTTCCCCCCCCCTCCCGCCCCAATCCTCAAATTGAGCTTTTCTACTGTAAACACCCCCTACCCCCTTTTAGGCTTTTTGCACTTTTTTTTACGTCACTTTCAGTTATTCACCGTTTCATGGCTGGCTGCTTATGATGTGGTGACCATCCTTAGGAAAAAAGCATGCCCACAGTAGCATAATATGTGATTCAATAAATTAATTCAATAAATTGAAGAGAACACCATTTAATTCTCTTTTGCTTCACTCTGAAAACAGATTAGGTTTTGTTTGTTCACAAAAATATGATTTTAGTGAAGTTTAGCTTAAATAAATGATATTTGTATTCCATAATAAAATGCAGCTGATGTTTTTGAAGAGAAAATAAATCAAGTTATTCTTTACTCATTGATTTAATGTATTTTAAGGAACATTTGCTGGCAGAGCCACTTCACAAAACAGTATTTTACTGGAGAGATTTCCTGTGGGGCTCAGAGACTACTGCTTCAAGGATCATTTTGTGCTTCTTTCAGCGAAGTAGTAGCATTAAAGCAGTGTTATGCCATCACGAGCTGACACAGGTCAGCTCATTCAGGAGACAGGTTTTGTGTGTCTTTTATACAATGTGTGGAAGAGAGCATGGTGCTGGGTTAGATTCAGTAATATTTAGGTAAATGAGGAAAATGAAGACATCACTTAGGCAGTTGATAAGGAAAACCATGATCTGAAATATTTGACTTTTTACAGCCTGTTATAAAACTAGAGATGGAAACACCTTGCTTATTAGCTAGCAAAGCAACAATAAAAAAAAAAAAGCTAAAACCCACCCAGGATGAGGTAGCACAGTTTTTATACCTAGTTTTAAACTGGTTATATTCTATTGGTACTTCCAGTGATTCTTTCCCCACATTTTTACAGTTGTTGATTCAGTGGTACTCAGTATTGGTGGCAAAAAATTCACGGAGTGATTTGGTAGCTGTTCTCTGCATTAGAGGTCATTGCCTCCTCAGCTGCTAATCAGTGCTCTTGATTCTCGGGCATGTTGAAGCACACATTTTACAAATGGTGTTGTTTCATGTTGCTGTGAGAAAATCCAGATCTGTTGATTTGGCTGGGGAAGACAGTAATTCGTTTCCCTCTGCGTCTTGATGAAACTTTCTTTAAGGAACCTTCCAGCAGCTCTTTTTAGGAGGTTTCATAAAAGAAGCTTGTGTCTAACATATTTAGGGCTCGTTTTTTTAATAAGCATCCATGTATGAAAATTACTTGTATGTGCAAATGCAGTAATGTAAAAGGACATGCCCTGTAATCTCACAAATGGTACTGACATGGTTGGGCATCTTTGGGATCTTTGCTTTCTGCCATATACCTGTACTAAAGCAGTTCATCTGTTACACTATATGAGGAAAGCAGAGAGAATGAAAATATTTCACTGACAGAAAAAGGCAAATTAACCTTAGCTAATTGCCTTTAATAATTTTATAATTCTTCTCTTAGTGTCAGAGTAAGTCCTGATTTAATATATTTAAGTAAGCCTTGCATAAAACTTACTTAAATAATTTCTTATATATATGAATATATATATGAATATATATATGAATATATATATATGAATATATATATGAAAAAAATATATATATATGAATAGTTGGTTGCCTCTGAAATAGCTGGGGAAAGAAGAGACGACCCTTATCTCACTTCCCAGTTTAGCAGGAGCTAAATTGTAAGGGTGTTGTGAATTGCAGAGATGCTGGAAGATGATCTCCTCGTTGTGGTTTGATAATGTGGGTAGGCAGCAGGTAGAAGAAAATTTCTCAGGTCTCTTTTTACAGTGGATCTTATGGAAACTGTTGATCTAACAAATTTTAGAGAACTGAAATTCACTTTTAAAACAAACTCCGTGGCAAATCTTGTTATTTTGTTTTTCAGTAAGAAAAGCCTTTTTTCCAAGTGGTACGTATCTCAGTTAAAGTCTCATACAAACAATATTAAGTTTGCACCTTGAAAAATGCTAGGACTTTATTTCTTGAAATGCTTGGTTTTGACAGTGCAGTTGCAAGAGCAGCTCAAGCTAGCACTCCTGCGGCAGTAAATGGTTTTACCACCCTTTCCCTCAGCTTCTGATTCTGCTGCTGCCTTTTTTTTTTTTTTTTTTTTTTTTTTTTATCCGTAAGCATTAATGCAACTGTGTGGGCTCAAATTTTTTTTCCTTTGTTTGTGTCTAACCCCATTTGGTTTCCTGGACTGGTTCACTGTGTAGTTGCATGAGTATTGCTTTCCCTTGGTTATTATGGCTGTTTTTCCTGCAACAGGTATTGCGTGAATGCTGCAAGTAAAGTAATATATTCATTTACTTGTGCAGTTTTGATGTATGAGTAGTTAGAGCAATCTTTAAAAAGATTAATATCTTTATAGGTCCTGTGTTTATTAGGTAGATAATGCTTGGCCCTAAATGCTTGTTTTAACAATTCCGTAAGAGAGGGATTGTAACATAGGGATGTTGCCATAACTTAAGCAGTTGCATTCGGTAAACTTCAGGCTGCTAACAGCATCACATGTATGAACTCATGAAACTTTTTGAACTCTGTCACTTGGAGCTGGTGACAACTCTTCAGAGCAAACCAGCTGCTCTCCTGCTGCACTGCCTGTGTTAGGAGAGCTAAATGGTGAAAAAATTAAATGGGAAAGTGCAGCAGAGTTGTGAGATGACCAATATTGGTGAGGTTGTCCACAGAGGTAAGAGGTGTATAAAAATGCCCATACTTGTTAAGACCAAAGGACAAGGCATTGACACATTGTAGGGTGTTCTTACCACACTTCTACTGGTTCTGCCCAAACTGTCCATGTACAGCATTGGGAAGCCTGACAGAGAGGACCCTGGTGACTTTGGGGCCTCCAACATCCTACCGTGTCTTTGGACAGAATGTTATTTCAGTAGTCTGCTGACTCTGTGGATGTCTTTGTAGTGCTGTGCTTCGTGTCCCCTGCAATTAACTATTTTTACAGTTGAGGCTTTTTGTCTTACCTCCCCTCTCTCTGGTGTGTTTTGGTGTTTTTTTTTTGGTTTTTTTTTTTTAATTCTTTGACTCCCGCGATTCTTTTTCCAGTTTCGTGATGGTGGTGACAGTGTTTAGCTCCATCCCCCTTCCTCAGGTCACGTTAGGGGTGGAGAACCAGAAGTGGCCTATTGGGGCTCCCCAGGGAAGCATAAAAGTATAAAGCAAGTGGGTAGAGATATGTCTCCTCTCTGCATGATACCACTTCATGTACTTTTATGTATCTTATTACGTGTTGTTCCAGCAAAGTGCTGAGTTGACTGTATTAGGGCACAGGAGTCTGCTTGCCTGGGAAGCTGGCAGCAGTGGGATGAGAGAGGAGTCTAACCCGTGGGACTGATGATGAATAAGTCAAGTTCAAACAATAGCTGGAAGGGCAGATGCTATAGTTAAAATAGGATGGTAAAAGAAGTAGAAGGGTTGAACATTTAGCAAATATGGCTTGGTTTCTGCAGTGCGGTACCGAGTCAGTTGCTGCCCTAGGGCATGGAGGGTCTGCATGTTAGAGTCATGCTGGGCTCTGTTCCAGGAGACCAAAGATAATGCATGTTGTACCACAACTTGTCATTTCCTTCTTTTCAAAAAAGAAAGTTTTTTTGAATTTGATTTTCAGATGTGAGTGAAGAAACCATTGAGGACTATGGCTGTTGCCTGCAGTTTTTAAAACAGCTGTTTCCAATGGGCTTAGGGACAAATGTTTATGAATATTATTTGGGCGTGGAACTTTGTGCAAGATCTCTCACCTGGTGAGACTTCATATTATATTAAGCCTTGTGTCACTGAATTTGGCCAGTGTAATTATTTGTGGTCAGTGTAATTATTTGTGTCTAGTGTAATTACAGTTCTTTCTTGGATAATATTTAAAAATTTTTAAGATTAGTGGAGCTATATCCTTTTCCTGTACATGGAAGATAGGGGAGTGGGTAACTCCTTGCCACCATTTGCCACTCCCCATCCTTTAACTCATTAACACTTTCAAAGGCATTAATACTAACTCTTTTGCTTGTGCTTACATCACAAGCTTACTTGAGGGGCTTTATGTGAAACATGGTCTTATGGCTAGTCTAAAATGCTGTGACGTCTTCTGACAACGCTCTCGTTCTCTAAGGCAGTCAGCTGGAGCCTCTTCCACCCGGGTGTAATCTCCATCACTTACAGTTCCCTCTCCACCTAGGAGGGGTGGGTCGTATCTTTCCTCTGTTTTTCTTGTATTCTGGATTTGTGTTGCCCTTTCAGTGTTTCCCATGCTTGTGCTGCGACCTAGAGGTCTTCCTCATTTTTGTGCAAGCCAGCTGGGACATCATGAATAAGGCTCATGTCCTGCCCTAGGAGAATGTGTTACCAGATCCCAGCTCATAACAGCAGTTGGGTGGAAGGGCTTATAGCTCCTTAAAAAGGCCAAGGAATGGGGCACAGAGGTTTCCAAAAGTGCAAGGGCTCTAGGTCCTGAGACGTAGTTGGGAGGGAATAGTACTGGGTGGAAAGGTGTTGTCTCTCTCCTCTCTCAGTCTTGTTTCAATATTTTTGGCCTGTTGAAACATTCAAATTCCAAATAATTCTTCACTGTTGAAATGTAACAATTTTCCCTCCAAAAAACCCCGCAAAAAACCTTTCCTGATGCTACTGAGACACTTTTAATGAAAAATAAGACTTCAACTTTTGGAACTTAAGCTTTTCTGCACACAGTTACCATAAAGTATAGGAGCTGTGCTCTTACTTTAGGTATTGGAAGTAGACACCTGAGGAGAATGGAACATCTGTTTAGCAGCGGTATTGGTTTTTGTATGTTTATGAACTCAGAATAAAAAAAAATAAAATAAAGAAAACCAGTTGATTTAAATTATCTGCATTTTTCATGAAAGTCATGACATAAGAATGTATGTTTTTAAACAAAGGGAATAATCATTATCTATTTTTTCTGCAGAAGGCATTGATTCCTTCAGTACTAAATATATCTCAGCGTGTAAGTGCTTTCTAATACAAGACATACACAGTTTCTTTCTGAGTTCCTCAGCTATGCCTTTTTTAGTACTGTTATGCATTGTTTGCTTAGTTATCTGGTTACTCCTTTATACCTCAGAAAGGGTAATGGTCATTTGGGAGGAACTGTGGGAAGCTGGAATGTAAATTCCTTATTGTAGATATTGTACATATCTAACTCACAGTTCTTCAGTTGTGTAAGAAGGAAGTCTGCTTGTGGGCTGTGGTTATTTTTGAAAAACAAATAGAAATATATGGAAATAAAGTTTTCCAGTA
This sequence comes from Burhinus oedicnemus, assembly GCA_008921705.1. Lineage (NCBI taxonomy): Eukaryota > Metazoa > Chordata > Aves > Charadriiformes > Burhinidae > Burhinus > Burhinus oedicnemus. The sequence goes on along the minus strand of VFFE01006653.1, from coordinate 233,330 downwards.
ATCTACATTAGGAAACTTCCAGGAAGCTGAAAAATGACATTTTATGCAAGTTATTTAATGAGCTTGTTTATACGCTTGCAGAAAACCTGCCCATAGTAAAATGTTAGCTTGAGAATGACTTACTGCTGGTGAAACGGCACCAGATAAGAGCCCCGTGAATAAAGCTGCAGTCCACACCACTTTATTGGTGTGCCTCTGCTCCGATGTGATGAGGAGGGGGACTTTCTAACCAAGGTGTGGGACTTCTTTGCCTAAGCCTGTACAGCCTTGTTAGGATGCTACCAGATGGTATCCACTTGGTAAGAGATTGTATGAAGGAATTGGAATTAAGACAACTTGTATAGAGGGCAAAAGTATCTGTTACATGTGAACAGCTTTTAATTGCAGCAGTGGTGGCCAGGTCTAAACTCCTGTGTGAGGTTTGTAATAGAAACCTTCATCCTGGCCAAGTCTCAACTTTACCATGAGTCTCATAATAAAATGCTTTATGGTTATGCTGTTCCTGGTTCCTGGTGTCACGACTGTATCGGAAAATACCAGCATTCATTAAAAACACTTTGTCCCTCATGGACATGGGGAAAAGTATGAGTATATTGCCTGAGGGTTGGAAACCAAAAAGTAAATGACTAGAATCATGACATGATTAAAAGAAATAAAAAAAGTAACTTAATGAATTTCTGAATCGTGTTGGGCAGTTTGTATTACCATATTGCCTGGAAGCACTTGTCATGGACTATAACCCTTCTGAGTGAGGGTTTTTATCGACATCGAAAAAAAGGCAATCTTTGCCACAGGGCCAGCCTGCATTGTAACTATTACGCAAATAATAAAATAATAGAAGACAAGGGAGTCTGTATTTTCTGGCCTGATAAGTAAAAGTTTTAACATACCGGTAACCTAATTTTTGTCCAGATCTTTGTAGGCATCAAGGCAAAGGAGAGTGTGAAGGAGGATAATGGGATGGTGTTGTTGCTAATACTTCCGTGTTAGGGGCAACAAGGGGAAAACCACAAAGATTCTTGCTTGAAAGTTTAACTTGAGCAGAAGTGCCTCAGTACTGAGTGAGAAACGACAGGCAGGGTGGAAGTAGGCTGTGAAAGTCTTTGAAGGTGAAGATAAGCCGTTTATGCAGTAGAAAAGGGGGTTCATCGGAGGAATACAAAGAGAGAGGTAAAATAAATTAAATTATATGTGTTGCGGGATTGTGATTAGACTATCAGCAGGACAGGCTTGTACTGGTGGGAAAAGCAATTGAGGGATGAGCTGATGATAGCTGAATGTTTAAGCTGGATGGATATGAAATTAGCTAAACTTTGGCGTGTTTTTTTTTTTTTTTTCAATTTGCAAAATTAATCTCTGGGGCTCATATAGCATTTTGAGGTGAAGGTCTAAATAGGTCTGAGTCCAGTGTACTGCAGTAGTTATTGGTCCTGAGTGGCATGCAGAATGGAGGTGGTGGTTAAGGTTTGCTGGACGTACGAGGAAATCTCTATTTCAGTTTATGGAGTTTGATGTACAGGTCACCCATGATGAGAGCCAGTAATCTATGCCAAACACTTCAGTTTGGACAGAAGGAGACAAATGTGAGGTAGAGAAACAAACCTGTGAGTTACAAGCATGGTCAAATTTGTGTTTGCACCAATAAAACAGGGAGGAAGCCGAGATCTTGGCATGTGGAGGAGAAAAGGTTGATGCCCAGCAGGATTCAGGTGACTGCTGGTGAGATGAAGAATGGGCAGCACATGAAGACCAAGTTGAGGGAATAATAGGGTTGATCCATAGTTGTGTGTTGAATGAACAGGGGAGAATGGAGAACCCTTCAGGCCAGGCAAAATCTCAGATTTTGAGAAATATTAGTTATTTTAATTATAGTTTATAGAATATGCTATAATGTATGTCATATATAATAATTATTGTGATATATTTATTAAAAAAATGCATAGGAGGGAGAGACAAGACCTACAGGAAATGTGAATAGGGAAAGGTCAAATGGGTGGTAAGTAAAGTCACAGAAAAGTGAGAAGTTGGACAGGTAAACAGCAAAGGGGCTAGAAGCAGCCAGTTTGTGGAGGAGAAAACCCAACACTATCAAGACATGGAATCCGTTAACTCTTCCATTTGCAGTCCTTTGATTAACGCTTGTATTACTCTTACACGAACATGGCCTTTTTTCTTCTAAAGATTAGATGATTAATCAGGTTCCTACCTGTTTCAGAACTTACATAGATCCATGTCTTGCTTGCCTTCAGCGACCGTTTTTTAGAGACAAATACTATACTCTGTTCTTAAAATGGCAGTTCATACTGAATAAAAAAGTACAGCAATAGCAATAATAAAGGAATATTAACACAATATACAAATTCACTCAGAAGTACAATATTTTCCAATATTGAGTATGAATTGCAGTATTGAATATGAGTACATTCAGCAGTTATTTGATCTTCATAAAACAACCAAACCAGGTATCATCCATGCTAAAAAGCAGCACACCCCAAACGTTCAAAAATACCCTGGACTTCAAATATGCTAACACATTAATGTTGCTATGTCAAGCACTTGGGAGCTGGAAGAGTTAGGTATGTTTATTTACTATTCAACCTTAATTTGTCCTACTTGTGCAGAGGGTATAAATTTTAATAACAGATTTATATGTGATGTGATGATGCATGAAGTAACCAGCAAATATATCTAGATTTCTTCGCTGAACTTTAGTTGTTCTTCTAGTCAACACGTGCTAGATTCCCCCTAAGCTCCTCATTTCCCCTTATTCAGACAAAACTATCGATAGCATCTTGCTAAGGTTGCCTGTCTTGGCTTTGTTGTTTAAAGCCTTTATTCCCAAAACCTATCACAAGTTGATAGCTCTTCCCAGCTAAGGTGCTAGTGGGGCTGAGGCAAAAGCAAGGTGCGGTGCTGCTCCCTCTGCGAACATCTGCATGAGATGAGTACCCGCAACTCTGGCAGAGCAGCGAGGCACCCGGTGAGACCGAGGTAATTCCAGCTTTACGGAGCTGCTGAACAATGGTTTTCAGATCACAGATTCAACATCATCACTTGAAGTTTGTCTATAGGTTTTTAGATCTAGCCATTGCCTTCCTGGGCATATTAAATATCTAGAAGTGCTAGAAGTCTGGATGTTTTGTCCAAATACGTTACCTTACCATAATGTTAATGAAGTATTAGTCTTCTGTACATCTACAGCAGAATAAAAGGCATGGAAACAGATCTGAGTTTCCATTCTTGAAATTTGTTTTGTTCGTTTTATTTACCATAAAACATGCTAAGAACAGAAATTGGTAAAAGTCTGACTTATATTACAAAAAAGATTGCCTTAAGCTCTGTGTGATTATGTGTTCGTGTGGCATGGGTAAATAGGGGAAAATACTGCATTTTACAAAGCTTTTTTCATACATGCAATAGCTGCTGGTGGATAGTTACTTAAGGCTGTGTCACTTAGAAGCTGGCACTTTTTCTGCTACTGTGAACTCATGACAGGGCATAATATTTTTATAATGTTAAATCAGGTGTTTAAAAGTCCAAGATTGAATCATTTGAGTTGAACTGGGAGAGTGATAATGCAATCTGTAGTGCCATCTGGTGGATTTTTAAGTAAGTAAAAAATATATTTTCATACTCCATTTAAAAATAATGTAACTGTGCATAAAGGTGACCCAAATCTTTGGCATTTATAGAAAATCTGTGCAGACAGAGCATAAATATGAAAGTGTACCATTTGTTACTTTTTAATCTTAAGTGTGTATTTGCAAATATTTCAGATAGGTATACACTGTAGGAATTTAAAAGTAAAGCAGCCAAAAAGCAATACGTCATCGTTAATAAAAAATTACATTCTTGGATTGTAATTTTAATTACAAAGTGGAGATGATTGAAGAATATAAATATACATCTCAGGCCAGGTCAAAAGGACCCAACAACATAAATGATAACTTCTGTCTGGTTTGATACGCCACTTTCTGATCAGTCAATATTATAGATTACCTCAATGTCCATCGCTTGTCCTCCTAATGATATCGGTAAGCTGTCTGAAAAGTTTAAGGTATGTAAGATGCTTATCACATGAGCGTTCTCCACGGCTTACAGTTTTTAATAAGTACATGAAGACATGAGTAAGACTTTGCAGAATTGCCTCATTTTTTTACTAGTTTACACTGTCAATGTAAAATACTGAATATTCTAATGAAAATGTGGTACATGTATGACACATAGCTAAAGCAGGTTTTTTTATGAAACGCCTTTGAAGAAGAAGGGGAGAGGAACCCACCATATTATCTTGGGGGAAAAAACCTAGAAACCTCAACATATATTGAGGTATATGTATATTGTAAAAGTGAATGGGTTAAGTCTTTCCCTGTACACATGAAAGCTATGTATTGGTTTTTGTCGTGCACCACCAGTGGTGGTGCCAGCCTCTCATGTACATGTGGTAAAGTCCCGAGGCTGATGTGCCTCTCCAAGAGGCTCCGTCTCTTCCAGAATTTTAGCAACAGAAGATTTTTTTTTCAGTGATATGAGATCTGATGTGCCCAAAGATTCACCCATTGCATGATCTTTTTTTGGTCACACACATATGTGCCACCTGTGTGAATGTGAAGTAGCAGGCACCCTCACCAGCAGAGCCAGGTTATGTGGATGTGGCTGTTTTGTTGAGTGGTACCATTAGAGGAAGCTTATCCTTCAAGTTTCTCAACTTCTCTGTGCTATGTTCTCAAATGTATTGTTGCATTTGTAGATATTTTTCTATTGTTTCTCCATGAAGAGGAGAATGGTTTTAATCCTATGTGTGGAGAGGTCTTTTCTGCCTGGTAAGTAAGTTTACTACATAATAAAAGGTGGAGCAGTACTGAAATCTTAGGCCATCAGATGATGCTACTGGTGATTTGAAGAGTTCCAAAGGCACAGGCACTTCTGCAAAGGATGAATTTTCACATATAAATGTTATAAAGAGGTGCTCTTGGGTGTACCCAATGTTTTGTTGTGTTGAGACAGTATGTTAAAAAAGGTAGATCCATTAAGCAAGAAATGTGGCTACGGTGATACAGGACAAAAATTAGAGGAATAGTTTCCCGTATTTTTTGTCCTCATTTTTTGTTTTAATTTTTTCCCTTCATCTTTGGAGCCTGTGTGGGTGAGGAAACCTCTCCTTTTTGGCTATGCCATTGACCTCAGTAGTAGAACTAGATGAATTTTGAGGTGCATTATGAAAAATGGTGTGGATATATGCATATATTCCTCTTACGTAGTAGCCTGGTTGCTCCTTCTGTCAGAGGGGATTGAATTGATATCTGCCTCAAGGGTCCCCCAAGCCATTATATCATATGCTGTTATTGTCTTTAACCTAACCTTTAGGTGTTTGTCTACATTAAGGAATATTTAATAGACTTAAATTTTCCTTGCATCTGATGAAAATGTGCTCTATAGCATGGAAGTTAAGGAGCAAACTTGAAAAATATCCATCTGTATTTTAGTTCTTGCTTAATATACTTTTGTATAAGGCAAAACTGTTGAGAGGGATTTGTTGTCACCGTTATAGAATAGCCATAGATACAGAGATCCTGTCATTCCTCAAAAATGTGGGAAATGTGGTTAAAACCTTGCAAAAGGAGTAACTGAACCAGACCTACCGTGGGCGGGGTAAGATTCTTTCTGCTCTGTGAATTCTGCAACCATTTTCTCCAATTCCATTCCTGCTGTAGATAAAATGTTACGATTTCTCCAGTAATGCGGAGTATGACATGCAAGATAAGCACTTGGTTTTGAACCCCTCTTGGTAAAAAGGGTCTTAACACTGATGCAGAAAGTAAGAAATCTCTAAATAAGTGATACATATTTATAAAGAAATAAAATCTCCTCTCACTTAAGTTTTGCTTAGTTGCTGGTGTGTTCACCTACCCTTGCTGCACATAAAAGGGCAAAACATCATTGTATTAATACACTTCCTAAGCTTCAGATGAGGTCGAAAAAAAATCAGAGGTAGACTGCCTAATTAGAAAACAACAGGAAGAGGGGCAGTGCTTGCTGTTATCTTCCCTTTTCACGTCAGTGAAGAGCCAGAGCTTTTAGTCTTGCTGTAGTGGAGGAGAACTGAATTTAGTTTCCATGGTTCCATTTTTTACTAGAATATTTGATGTAATAAGAAATTTACCTACAGACCTCTCCATTATTTAATTGCATTCTTTAAGCTGGTTATTATACAAATTCCTGAATGTCTTCAGCTGTTTTTATGCATTATAAGTGAGCAGCTGTGTAAGATAAGTTAAATCATATGTGTAATCCAATAATGTGGCCAAAAGTATTAACTTTCTCCAGCATTTTGACTAATTCTTTTGACCTACTTTTTTCATCTTACTCAATACTCCAAAGGTTTTTTAAGCAGGTTAGTAAAAAATAAAAACAAAACAAAAAATCCCCTTTTCTACTCCTGCCAAGTTTTTTATTAGCATAAAGCATTAAGTATAATGCATCATGTTTGTAGTGAGGGAGAATAGATTATTTGGCTTCTTAGCTTTTGCTATTGCTGCATGCTCACTAGAATGTGCCCGTATAAAGTCACTGTTTTTAGTACGAGTTGGTTGATTTATGTAGTTATGAGCAGTGATACGCCTGTCCAAGTGGAATATGTGTATTTTACCACAATTCTTGTTATTTAAGTTGAATTATCATTTTCTGGGCTTGAATATCATCTTAAAGTAAAAATATCCACTTCACCAAAACAGTATTTCATACAAACAACACTGATTACTTACATCTTAAAAGTCAAAAGAAGTCCACCACATACACACACACACACACACAAAATCCCACAGAAACATAGAATTGTCTCACTAGATATATATTGGTTAAATGGTGTGAGTCTCAATGCTAATTGAGGAAGCAGGTAGCTCAAAGCAGGTAGTGGAGATGAAGGATATCATCAAGACCTCTATAGACAACACATCTACTGGTACCATTTATTAAACTCAAGATTCCCTGTTTCTGTTAATAATCTGTTTAGCTGTTCATGATTTTTTTAATGTTATCCATGGAGATGTAGATTTTAAGCAACATCTGGAAATGTGGGTGAAAAGCCTGTGGGTTCCACATAGCATGGTGAAAAGACTGAGTTGTTACATGTGCCCCACTGGACTCTCCTGCTTAAGCTGTCTGAGGTCTTTGCTTGAGCTCATGAAAATAAAGGTCAGAGGTTGCCATGCTGTCCTGGTGCACCTACAGAAATTTTTCTTTCTTTTATGATTTGATGAATAGTAAGATAGCTGAAATATGATCCTTTCAAATAAAGCTTCAGTATGGGGTAAATTAAGCTTCATGTCAGCTGAGCTGCTTGTTTGTTTCTGCAAAAAGGGCAATCCTGCCCTTTACTGGTCCTTTTCATTTCTGGCTTCAGGAGCTCATGTCCTACCTTCCTCCCAGGTCTCCAGTGCCCTGCGCAGAGCGGAGAGATTCAGGAAGCAAAATGATGCATTTTGATTTTATTTTATTTGTTGTAGGCGAATTAATTTTCTGTTAGTTCAGGTTCATGGGTTAGCTCACTGAGGGGGATCTGGTGAATGCCAGAGTCAGTGCCTAAGGAGCAGTAAGAGCATGCAGCCAGGAGCAGGAGATGAGCTGGATCGCCCCTTTTGGAAGTGCCTGGACCTTTAGCTGGTTCCCCTCTGGAACTTCAGTTTTGCCAAGAAAATCTCATAGAAACCATCAGGAGAACATGTTTTCCCTCAGAGATAATATCATAATGATAATAAAGATTTTATCACTAAATATTTAATTATTATTATTCTTGACTTACAGAAGGGGAAGTGAAGGCTAGAGGGCCAAGCTTGTGATTAGAAGCTGGGTCTTTTGGGTAGCAGGACGATTGGCCAGCTGGTGGGCATAGTGTCAAGCTGTTTGTTATTTGGGGCAGCTGGAGGAGAAGTGCTACTTCTTTGAACACCAGTGCTCGTCTTAGGAATCTATATACCTGCTAATGCCCCTATATATTCCTACAGCTAAGCTGGAAGAAATGGCTGTAATGAGGGAGAGCGAACCTTAAGTAGTCTCTCATACTTAACAAAAGAGAGTACAACAGGTTGTTAATATAGAGATTTGACATAGAAAATTGTTCTCAGATTCTTGTAGGGCCAGTGTGATTGTAGAGTGTGTTTTGAAATTGTTAAGTTTTATGTGTTAGTAAATTAGATTTTGAAAATAGAAGTGTGACACTGTAACTGAAGATTGGTTTATATATTTTTTATTATGCCTGCTGTATAAATAATGTTGATTAAAAAGCAATGCAAAGTTGCTCAGGCAGTTATATTTCTGGTTTTCTTTTGTACCTGGTAGATACTTCTGTTTAAGACTATGCATTTTTTGCCATCTTTTTATATTTGGATCAATTTCTGGTCAAGTGAAATGATTTGCTCACAAGCTTTGAGGTAAATCTAATAGGAATACATATGCCTGTTATTTTTTTCCTTTAGATTGTCCTATACAGTCTTCCATGTGCAGTGTGTATTTGATATGAGGTACACTTATTACTGTGAACATGCCAACAATATGAGGTACAGTTATAAACTGAAAGAAATACACAGTAGTAGTATTTCCTCCTATTCTTGCTATATAAACTTTTTTCTCATCTATGCAGGAGGTTGCATCAACAATTTGAAAGCTATAAAGAGCAAGTAAGAAAGATAGGGGAAGAAGCCCGCCGTTACCAGGGAGAGCACAAGGATGATGCTCCAACATGTGGAATCTGTCATAAAACAAAGTTTGCAGATGGTTGTGGCCATTTATGCTCTTATTGCCGGACCAAGTTTTGTGCTCGATGTGGAGGTCGTGTCTCTCTGCGATCAAACAATGTAAGTCTTCTGCTGTGTACTCTTAAGAAAAAGCCTCCTTGACATTGTCACGCTGCAGATTGTTCGCCTTAAGTTTGGTATTTCATGCTGCATTTTTCTTAGGTGTTTCATTCATCGCTTCGTTATGAGGTGTGTATAAAGAAGAATAATATATTTAATGATTGTGCAGATACTTATAAATCACAGGGTTAATTAAAATGAAAGAATACATAATGTGTAGTTTTACTGAGTGATGGCTTTAGGAAAACGTGTTTTGCATAGAATGGAAGAAAAACCCCTTTTGCTCAGGTAAAACTCCTGAAAATTTTTATTGAACTCTTATTTCATTTTAGATTTCTTTTTTATAGAGTTTTTCATATACCTTTATAGATTTTTCTTACATAAAATCAGTTGATTTTTTGGTTAGGAAAAAACCCAACCACCTTTCTTACCACAGTGAGAGTGTATTTTAAAAGCAAAACTATAGATTAATCTGGATTAGGTATTCTACTTTCGAGCAGGGGAGATAAAACTTTCTCCCTCTGATCTGCATGCAGTGAGCTGCAGTAGCTGTCCCCAAAACTGAAGGGTATCCGAGAATACCCTCTGTTCAGTCAGTCCCTTACAAGGAACTGGCTACTCACTTGTACATGAGTGGTAGGATTTCTATCTGCAAGACCATTATCCAGTGATTATTTTTGGCTGATCATCTAGTAAAATGGTACATTATAAAACATTTTACAAATATCCTTTCACTGCATGAATAGTTTTATCATCTATCATGAGATGAGATAACTTTCGCATATGGCCTCAAGGTGCCAGTCTTTTGCAGGGGAAATGCATCAATGCTCTTTGTGTCAATATAAATTCAGCTAGAAGTGGTCACGAATTTTACAGCAGATAATCACGTTCATGACAGAACTAGTGTATGGCCTTTTCACTTTCTTTGAGCTAAATATCAGCTGAATAGGGCTTCTGAAATTTCATGTAAACAACAACAAAAAAACAACCCTGAGAAAAATACTAATTTCATCATTATCTTGGAAGTTTTCCATAGCCATGATGTAAGTCTATTAAATTCAGTTCACATTCTGAAAAAATTATGTAGTACTATTGGACAAAAATTTTCATATATTCATATGAATAGATGCATTACATTGCATCACCTGCAGGTGGTGTCATTAGAGCAAGTCTATGAAAATATAATTTACTGTGATATGTTATGTTATGCTATTAATTAGAGTGCATATGATACAGCTTATCTTTTCTCAGAAAAAAATTGAATATATTTTAATTTTTTTTTACCAACTGTTTCAGGTCACAGAAATGGAAAAGTGTCCATTCATTTGTAACTTGCCTTTTGTTTGTTATATTGTTTATGCTTCTGTGAATTAGAGTGGGAAAACATGTTTTCTACATATGCAGTAATGTAATCTTTTTATTTAAAGCTTTTTTTTAAAATTTTATGTTTTTATCTCTTTGTAGAGAGTTATTAGAATTGCATTTCTTTGAAATCTGTCTATTAATACTTGCCTATTTTATTCTTTTTCTCTTCTTTTTTTCTTTTCTCTTTTTATTCCGCTTCCTTGGATGCTTTCCCAAAGGAGGACAAAGTGGTTAGAATCCATGCTTTTTATCATTTATTATTATAATGTTGTTAGTTAACTGGGAAACATATTCATGTAACAAACTGAAATGAAATTTTAAAATCATCCAAAGGAGAGGGGGGAAGAACAGGAATCCTGACCCCTGGGCCATGCCCATCCCCTAGCTGAATATACGCTTCAAAGATATAGTCCAGCAAGGAAACCCAAGACTGTTGTCAAAATTAAGACAATAAAAGAAATCAATTAAGAACTGAGAATTATTAATAGGTTAAAAAGTAGAGCAGGTAATAAGGTATAATAAAGCTTTATTTCATAAAAATGTCTTTGGTTAACAATTTGGCTTTTTGCATGCAAGGTCTTTCCATCAGCTGCAGGAAGTCTAATTTAATATTTTAATTCTAATTTTACATTAATTTCTATGGTTTGCTGTGTTTCACTTGTGGCTGCAGCAGAAATTCAGGGAATTCTTGTTGAATCAGCTTTTTGATTTTACATTTGAAATAATTTGCATAGGTGAAAGATAACCTCTTAAAACTGGACATATGTATAGTGAGCAAGATGGAGTGAATCCTTTGTGAATATGTAGTTACCATTTCAGAAAACTGCAAAACTATTTTGGGCTGAAGTAGTGGCATATTCACCGCTAATACCTGTGCCTCATCTGAAATAGGGGAGGGTAGTTCCCCGTTCATCTCTGTGCCCTGTGCACAGAGGAAGGGGTGGCAGTACTTGAGCAGAACGGTGCACGTCCACTTTCCGCCTCTTCTCAGGCAGGTCTGCAAAAGCTGGTATTCCAGACTTTAACTTGGAGACTTAGGTAGTGGGAATCAGCCAGCTTCACCGGCACTTCAGCTGAAATGAGTGTAAAGCCATTACAGTCCAACGTAGCTTTTGATGTGTGGATGATGGTGCTATGCTGGTGTTATAAAGTGGTGGTATGCCCAACTTACATCACAGCATAGCTGTAACCTGCATTTTAGTATTGTGCAACACCCAGAGAAAATGATTTCTGTCACACCTGCATATTGCATTAGGGTTTTTTCCTACAGCAGTAGTGTTCTGAGAGCGTGGGTTTTTTTTCTAATGGCTATGAAATACAACTTGCTACAGCTTCATTCCACTGTTTTGGTGTGGTACCCTGAACAAAGCACTGAAGTAATCCAGGACATCCACATCTTTTCCATTCTATTAATCTAAATCACTTACGATAGAATGAGAGAAGTTTCAGCTTGATAATGATTTGCTACTAAAGCAGTGCATCATTGATGCACCCACTGGGGTGTATTAAAAGGCTGATGCACTTGCAACAGAGTCTTTCTTAGGGCCAGGAACAGCAGCACTCCAAAGTGCTGGAAGTGCCGCTTAGGTCAAATTTAGCCACCTAGATTTTGGAGAGCAATCCAGGTGAACTTCACCTGCTTATATGCTTGAGGCATCCTTCACACTTCAGTTTGGAACAAAAACTTTGCTAGATTGCCAAATCATTGTGGATCCAGAAAATAGACCTCACTGTGCTAAAGTGCTCTAAAGACATGTGTGCTAAAGACATACTTGACCCTTTTGGATTGTCCTAAGTTCAATTAAATGTATCTCTGTTGTTTGCACTTGCCTTGGTTTAGGTTTTGCTGTGTCGAACTCCAAGCTTCCACATGCCAAGAAAATGGCCTAATAACATACGCGAAAATATCCTTTTTACCTTGTAGTGAAGCTGAGCTACATCTCTTTAACAGCTGAAAAGTTATGGGAGTCAGAGGGAGAGTATCCAATACGTAGTCCTGATTGCATGAAGAACATGGGGAACTTTTTAATAAAGTACAGTTGTTTTCACAGTGCCTGTCTCTGAAAGCTAATGGAATATATAGAATGAATTAATTCCAAAATATGACTACATACCTAGCAAATAACACCTTTTTAAAAGCAGAACAAGTGGTATAATTTATATAAAGCAACACCAGGAAAATATTATTTGTTAATTATATTCAGTGGCTCAACATTCCTGACTGATCTATATATAGGGAGAAACCCTCCTTTATCTGGTGAATTTAATATTAGTATGTTTAGATAAACCTTGTTCTCTCCACCTGAATTTTTACCAGAAGAAATTATATTAATATTAAAACCCATGCACCCAGTTCCTACAAGTTAGGGGTGCATCATTTGGAAAGGATAGTGAAGTGTGAGTTACCAAAGTGTCAAGCCCAGGAAAAGTCAAGCATGATCCTAGATTCAAGATATTTCCTGTAGAGCTGGAGAATTAAATGGCCATTGGTAATATTAATGAGACCTTACCTGGGTTGTGTACTGTGCATTACCCATCTTCAATTTCAAACCGGGACAGGCACAAAGTCAGTCATACAGAGGATGATCAAAGAAATGGGGAGTTCATCACAGAAGACTAGAGAGAATAGAGGGACAAAAGCTAGAGAAATTATAATCGATATCTAGAAAGTTTAAACAATAAGAATAACCTTTAAACTAGAGGACAGTGAATGTAAGACCGATTAGAATAAGAGCACGGTGAATAAGACTGAGTGTGTATCACTTGGCTATAAATGCTCTTGGCTTGGAAAAAGATTTTTGCAATCAGTAGAGAAAAAATTTCCCAAAGCTTTACATGTAACTTATTGGAAGGAAAAATAACCCAATAAAAATTGAAAGGTTAAATTTGATAAGTTTAGGAAAGGATTTGTGTGATGTGGTTGCTTGGTGATGTGGTGGCTGTAGGGGAATGTATTGGGTCCTTACTAGGACTAGGTAATACTGTGGGCAAAGCCTTTGAAGCTGTTCTTGACCTTTTCAGCTAAGTACCAAATATATTTTAAGGACTGTTTCACAAATTTATAGCAGAACTTAATATGTTCTCTCCCAGTTTAAAATAAAAAAGGACATCCCAAAACATTAATTCCTTGTAGTGGGAGTTAGGAAGCATCCTAGGTTTATCATGAGAATTCTCCGATGCATTTACAAAATTAATTGGCAGTAACTGGTACATCCATTAAAAGGCATATACTTTTTAATGATTCTTATTCTAATATGTCAAAACACATACCTAAATATGTATCTTAAGTTCTTCCGTGTTCTGTGAGTGTTGGTTAGCTCTTCACACTTCTCACCTGAGCCTGCTCTCCTTTCATATGCTTGCAGGCAGACCACATTTAATGGGAGCACTGTCAGATAAGAGGACTGCTTGCTAGTGTGGTTATTGAAATCAGGCTTAAATGTAGTTGTGCAGTGAGAGTATTCACTGTGTTAATAATGTTAGTAATAATATTAGCAGTGGCTGGGTTTGAAAACTGTTGGCTGTATAGATGGTGTATAGAAAAAGTACAAGTGTTTTCTATTCCTTCATATTACCTTAGTCTTCAGAAAGAACGTTATGTGAATGTGGCAACCTATTCACTGTGAGCACTGAGCATTTGTATAGACTGTTAAAGAACGCAGAATATTATTAGTACAGGATCTTACGTGAGACAGCATTTCAGAAGGAAATCATGTAGGTGCTTAGAGAAAAGCTAGCAGGAGTGACCACCTGCTTTTAATTTGGCGCAATGTTTTCGAGGTGTTGTCAGTTCCTTATAGAGTGTCTACACATTCGCTCTGGATCCTTCTAATTCTGTTCCATACACCAGCATTTTAATTGCTTCAGTTTTAAGGTTTAAGTTACTTCATTCCATTCACTCCCCACTCTGATGTGAACTAGCAGGGTTGTTAGGGCAGTGGAGAAACCAGCAAAATGTCCGGCTGGTGCTTCTCTGTGCTTTGGCAAGGAGTGGGCAGAGCCCTGGCTCAGTCTTCCTGATGTCCTGGTTGCCACTGCTTGCGCTCTTCTTCCCTCCAGCGGTACCACAGGCTTGTAGAGCAAAAAACACCTGAAAATATGACTTTTTTCCTTGCATCATTCCTGTAAAACTTTTTCCTAATATTTGGTTAGGTAATTGAAAAAGATGCATTTCCTATGTAAACACCTGATATATGAAGTCGTACAGCTCTGTTCTTTCTCCTTATAAAAAAGAAGATAAATTTTAGGGTACAGAGGGAGTTTTGAATGAGCGAATGCTGTTTCTTTGAATCAAAATTAGAGTATTTTGGAGGTGATGTAGGTGTATTGAACTAAGTGAAATTGGTATGACATTGACAGAATTAGGTGGAAGATCCATGTTCCAGATTAAGCCATATGTTTCTCCCTAGCAATCAGTCTACCATTCTACAGATTTCATTAGGATTACAATTTTTGGTCAAATTTGAAGTGAAAAGAATTGGGAACAAATGGTGAAAAATAGTTTTGTCACCATTTTCCCGTGTTCTCCAGAAATGTTAGTTGTGCAGAATAGAGCAGTTTCCTTACTCATTTTGCTGTTTACATACATAAAGGATGACTGGGAAGAAATCAGGGTGTAAAATATATTATAGATAAATGAGAATTGATTTAACTGAGCTTAGTAGTATGTGAAAGTAATGTTGATTATCAGTGCTGAAATACTAGAGATTCACATTTCTGATCTGTATTTCACTGAAATTATTTTCATTTTAGTATAATGTCAGTGATTTATACTTGGAAAGAAAGACAATTTGGAAACATTTCCCTAATTGTATGTCAGGTGTTTTTACAGGGTGTTTGTCATTTAATTCCTTTAAATTATGCTTAAAATTTGCTTACATAATGGCTTGCTAATTTAAGCCTTAACAACTTGAGCGCATATGCCATGCAATTCAGCTGTGTACTAATGGTTTTAACAGAAGTTGTTAATATTGTCAGAACAAAATGTCTGGATTGTCGGGAGTGTTTCTACAGGCCTTTCACAGAACTCTTATGTCAAGTTGTCCATTAAAAGGCTAATTTATGTAAGTTCTGACTAATACAGCTGTAGAACCAAAAAAAAAAATTCATCAGAAGGAGGTAAAATCACATAGTAAATTGCAAAGTGATAGCAGATAAATTCTCTGTAGCATTCAGCGTAATTTGTTTCCTAAAAGATTTGGCATTTGTATGCAGCAGGGAAGAAGCACTGCTTTTCAGTAATCGCTCCCTAGAACTGCTGCTTCCAGCAGATAAAAGAAGGAAAAAAAAACCCCAAACCAACAAGAAACTGAGGAATTCTATCTCAAGTAAGATGTAGAGCACTTTCCTCTGCTTTCTGGGAAGTTAGTCCACTGTCAAACAAATCCCAGTGTTAAAATTTTTTAAATCCTTAAAATTAGCTTGCTTTCCACCAAGTTTGCTGAAGCAACATGCTTGAGTTTAACACATGTTTTTCAGTGTCCAGCTAGCAAAAATGATCGATTACTTCTTGTATGCAAAAAAATGCAGGCAGCTGATGCTCACGCTCTGAAGTTAACCAGATCAGAGCTGCTTCATTTAATAGTTGGACTGTAGAAGAGTCACTGGACAGATGGGTTTTTTTTTCCTCTATAGCTTTAGATCAGCATTAAATAAGTAACCACTTGCTTATGCTGCTTGATTTATCCAGGTTTAGTTTACCTGTTAGCCAAACACTTAAACTGTCTACTTGTTATGCGATTCTACAGTTGATGACCAAGAAAATATACTGCTTACTGCAGCCTTCTTTATTAACCCATGATAAAGGGCTTCTGAATCTTTCATGGCTGCTTTTGCTGTTAGTGTGCAAGCTGGTTCTGTGGAGACCCTGCATAAACAATATTGGAAACTCCATGTAGTATAATGGAGCCTAAATTAAAGAAAAACAACAAACTTTTAATCCCCTGCAGTGTTACTGCTGGGCATGTTACCCTATTTTTAATCTTGTATTTTCAATACCTTTGTTTCAATTTAACTAATTCAGGATAAAGAATATGGGAATTATTTAGAATTTTTTTTAATTAAAAAATGTGAGCAATACCTTTGAGTGTAGTAATTCCTTCCATTGCAAAAACTTGTATTAAAAAATGAAATATTGATAAGATCTCAAAGGTCAATAAGGCTTTCCAAAAAGAGCTTTATTCCACTTCCTCTAGCCTAATCTCACGTACTGGATACATATATATATGGTATGTGTATGTATAAGCATATATTATATAGATTTTTCGTAAGTGAATATATATGCATACCATATACATGCATCCTACTATATAGTCTAATACAGGAAGTACGGGGCAGAATAAGCTTTTATGAACCACATTTTTGACCTCTGAAATCTGGAAATTGTTCAATATATTTAAATCAATTGAGGAATTATTATTTATATGCCCATTTACCTTGATAAAAAATACCGTATGCCATAGCAGTCACAGAATCCCAGCACGGTTGAGGTTGGAGGGAATCTCTGGATGTCATGTGATCCAACCACCCTGCTCAAGCAGCGCCACCAAGAGGAACTTGCTCCTCAGCTTGGCATATACGTGTGTCTTTTGACTTGCATGGTGAACAATGAAAGAGTCAAGGATCTTTCATGCCATTTTTGTTACTTATCTCCTCATTGTAACTACACACATTATAAGAGTACATGAAGTCTCCTTAAGTTCTGCTAGGAAATAATTCTGTGACTTACAACTTTGGACAAATGAAATCCAGAATTTCACAGAATCCTTCAGAAAGAGCACTAACAAGTACTATGCTTTTTCTCAGTTCAGTGTTCAAACAGAGAGAAAGAAAAAGAACCCAAGCTACCAGATCAACTTTAAGCTTTTTTTTTTTCTTCAATGTAGTATTTCTATCATTTTAACACTAACAAGCTCACATTCTGTTTGGTCCAATTAAGTTGGCAGTTTAAAGCTGAAGAGAAGGAATAGGAGAGCCTTAGAGTGATTCTCCCAGCAATGCTGTGTACCCTGCTGGCTCTGATACTGTCTGAGGCATGGGATGTCAGTGTTGAACTCCATGGTGAATAAAGCTTGCTTTCCCAGGTGGGAATACACTGCTGTAAGGACTGTTAAAGAGGAATATCTTCCTACCTGATTTGGGTCAGTCTCACTAAAAAGTTAGAATGGAAAATGTTGAAATGATTTTTCTGGTTTTCTTTTTGTCCAAAAGTACATCTTGAGTTAGTATTTAGATTTGATTTTGCTGGAGATATATCTATTGCGTTTTTCTAATATGTGACTTTGTTTTACTTTTAAAGGTAAAAGGTACTAGCAAATTTAGTTCTGATCTTTCACACTTTATGAGCTAGATCTGCTTAAATGGATGCTTTAAAAATAATGGGAAAGAATTATTTTTTTTTTCCAGTGAATGAAGGCTGTGTGATTTTTATTATTGTTATTTAAAACAAAATTACATATGCTGAATACACAAGAAAAGTTTAATCAAATTAAAAAAAACAAACACAAACCCAGCTATCGACTTCTTTATTGCATTAAACTGAAACGCTACAGATGATACCTGATTACAGTGGCTGCTCCACTGTGTTGCGTGATAGTTGTCTTATGATTGTGTTCTGTAGGAACTTGTTCTGCAATGATAATATTATCTCCTATGTTTCCTGGGAGAAGACTTTCAGTTTCTCTTAGTTTTTCAACGTCTGTTTTATAAGGTGTTTTTAGTTGAATGAGAACAACTTTCCCCAGGCTGATTCTATGCTTTTTTAAAAAGTATTCTTAAGTATTAAATTAAAAAAGTATCATGTGATAGTATACACTTCTGCTTTTGAATGTTTTCCCTTAAGAATTTTTTGATTCCTCATCCTGGGAGTAAAATAAGATTTGTAGCTTCTTGATTTTTTTTAAACTTCTAATTACTTCTGTGTCAGCAGGTGTTGCCCTTTTTATAATTTTGTTATGTTATTGAGTAAGAAACAGTGTTGACTGGGGTCTTGCATCTGTTGATCTATGAAAATTTGAAAGTTATTGGAAACGATGATATTAGGGATTTGAGAAATAATTCTGGTTTCAGAAAATGCAACAATATAGAAGTATATTTTTTCACTTTTCTGTCAAAAATGTATTAATCAATGCCCTAAATCTCTGTAAGTAAAGAAGTGGAATAAGGGTCTTGTGTAAAGGAAAATATTTTTAGTTAACTAGTTTCAACTGCAGATACATATTGAAAAGAAGAGTAAAGGAAATAAGTTCTAACAATTGAAATCAGATTTCTTGTGTGCATTGCACCTTAAGAAGAAAGAGGATAAGAAAGAAAATACTAGCAGTGCAACACAATATTAAGAAGTCATGAGAAGGGCCTGTTTTCTGTTTGATGTGTTTATATAACTTAATATAATCAACATGATCCTATAAACTGTAACTTTATAGTAGATTCTGATCCCTGTCTATTCAGCACACTGCAGTTTTGAAAATGAACAAGTACGACCTTATAGATTTAATATGATAATGTATACATATCTGGTGTTCTGTCAGCCACAGCTTCAGTTGGGATGCAAACAAAAGTAATCTGGCAGTGTAAACTGGAGACTGAGTGCACCCAGGCAGGGGCTGTCCAGGAGCATGGCGTAGAGTGGGCAGAATTCCCCAGGGAGGCCTCAGCGTAATTAGAAAGTGAGGAGGTACAGCCAAGCCACAGCGACAGGAAAAGACTCCAGTGGGGGACTCTGCAGAACAGAAGCCACAGCTGAAGGGAAGGGATTACTTTACAAAGATATGCTGGGCAGGCAGACATTTCAAACCATCTAAAATTTCACCTCATTCACACAGAAGTTATGAACCTTGATATCTCTTCTGGTTGATATTCTAATGAAAGGTTAGCCCTAGGGACTGGAGGCAGCGCTGAGGGAGAACTGAATAGCAAACGTGCAGGAGACCTCCAGGGAAATGCCTAGCCTTTCTTCAGGCTCAGGGGGCTTGAAGGAGCACGTTACTCAGAGGGGTGCCCGAGGGGATATGGTACACCAGCAGAACTGACTGCTGACCAAAGAGCTCAGTCAGAGCTATAGGGCCTGTGGCAGCGGTGGATGGAAGTGCTTATGATCTGAGCAATGCACCTTCAGTTTCTCCTGCAGTGGTCTGTTTTCTAGATATACTTGGGTCTTATTGCTGTGAGACATTCTAGCCTGTCCCTTAGTTCAAGCTGTGCCCAGCTGTGGTGTCTGTGAACAGCCCTCCTGTAAAAGGATCCAGTAAAATGGAAGATTTTTTCTAATCATGCATCATCTTTCTCTAAAAGACTTCAGGTTTTGGCAGCCAAACTAACTGAATCCCCTTGTTCAGCCTCTGACTACGTCTGTTCCTTGTGGTCACACCAAAACCAGTGTGCTGCCAGCTCCTGGGCATGTGAGGGCACTCTCATTTAAACACAGGTGGCTTCAAGACTCCAGAGTGTGCCCCTTACCCCCCAACAGATTCTTCTCTTGATCAATTTATTTCTTCTGGGAATTTATATCTTTCAGCTTGAATCATTATGGCTTTCATTCATGTAAGATCCTTTCATGCGATGGGATTTTTAACGTGATATGTAGGTTTTTTGACTAAATATGTCTTCTAATATTCATTTAAAATTTCCATAGTTATGTACACTGCTGAGGCAGAATTCTTTGTTTTAAGTAGTTATAAAATAATGTGGAGATGCTAAATAGAACCAAATTTAGCAAACTGATTTCTGGGGCTATTTTGTCACCCCAAAACCAGAGAGATTTTAGCTAAAAAGAGATCCTGCTTCAAAGAGAGATTTGGTAAGATTTATGACCTGTTAAGCATTATGAGAAACCTACAAATACCAGAAAAAAATTCCAGAGAACAAAGTAATTATGAGGACTCGATGTAATCTGTGCTCTCTCTTGCTCTCTATTTCTCTTTTTATAACCTTAATCCTCATCCAGGATTAAAATTCAGTGTAATTTTGGCAATGCAGTGTCCTAGATAAAAGATACTTCTATCTATGTTTTTATATCATTTATGTCTTGCATTCTGGAGCATTTTGTGATTTTACTTAACAGATGGATACTTCCATCTATATATCTCCAGTGCTTGACATTAGTGAGGGTTTAGGATAGCTTGTCATAGATACACCTGAGGTATATTATTTTATTAAATATAATATGTGAGTTTGAGGATAGAACAGTTATGTCAAGCAAGCAAATCTATAGACAAAGTTTCTGTAGTATTTTGTGGGGGTTTTTTGGATTCCAATAATATAGGGACCTGTTTGCAACTCAGCCTTCCTGTGAAGATAAATTAACCACCTCCCCAAAACTGTGGTTATAAAATGGTATAAAATATCTGTTACTGGTTGTTTAATAACTGGCAAGAGATTAAGTGAAAATCTGCACACAATGTAATCTGAATTTCCTTAAGGAGCAGGTAAAACCTAATAATTTTTTAAATCCAGATTGAAATTTCCAAAGAGCTGCAAGTTATTTAGGCTGAAGTTCAATCACTTACTGTGCAATTTCAGTATTCCAGCTAAAATACTCGTCAGCTAACATACATTCAAGAGGTTTACAGAAAATTTGGAATTGTTATTTTCTCAATGATCTATTAGACGTGTAATTAACTTGCCCATAAAAAGCAGACTCCCATAGCAAAACCTTTATATTGGTGAGTTTTGTGAAAATGATTGGGGATATTACAGTGTAAAAAGTTGAGTATTACTGAGAAATATAGATTAATCGTGTAGATGTTGCTGCGACTCTATAAATAGATGAGCGTGCACATAATGGTTGTGTTGTCATGACTGAAGGAAATTTTGGTATGTTGCTAGGATGTTATTAATGGTAGTGCAACTTGCATCTCTGCAACGTGTGGTGAGTGAGTGATCAAAACTCATGTATTCTATTACTTACCTATGCATGCATTGGAAAAGTTAATTTTTCTCTCTGTAGCTTTTTTTCTCTGGCCAAATAGCTCCTGAAAATGGAGAGAGGGAAGTTGAGAGTCCATCCAGCAAACTGCTCTCAAGACCTTTGTCAGCCTGACAGCTTTACCCTTTAGGATAATTTGGATCAGCCCTTTTAGCTGTAGAGAAACCTGCTTTCCTAGCCTATTTCAGGGACTGATCTGACTGTCTTTGTGAGTGGGTTAAAGAGACCACAGAGACAACTTCTTGCCTATATAAGTGCAATGCAGCAGGAAGAGCAACAAGGTGGAGTAGGCAATTAAACGGAGGAAGATTTCATCCACCTGCTTTTCCTATATTATTCTGGTTTTTATCCCTATGCTTTCAGCATAGATATAACCTTACTCTTGCATATCTGTGAATATCCTATGTTGCAGGTTATACTCCTTTGCTGTATACACCTAAGTATATGTTTTTCTAATCAACCAGCGAGTGTTTAGTAGAGCCTATTGTTCACGTTAAGGGAGCTGCCCTCTTGGTCACTTCTATAGACTATTACTGATGAGGTGTCCAAGAAATATTAAGTCAATACATTTACCTGTCAGACTGAGTAGGAATCAGTTCCAGATGAGAACCCCTACATTATATGTGAGCTGTGTCTATGCTTTCATTATACTTACTAGAGGAGATCAGTGTGCCTCAGAGTGATTCAGCTTGCTCTGAACTAGACCAAATCTGCTCTGAATCTTTCTCAACTGTAGTGCCTGTTTAGGGAGCAGAGCTCCTAGTCATCTAGTGTCATATAAGGTACTGTAGAGTTTTACTATAGCTTCCAGCAGCTACCACAGATGAGGGTGGCTCTCGGGTAATTCCCATGTCATACGTGACAGTTCTACACTTGCATTTTGGAAATGTTAAGGCATTGCAGGTAGAACTAAATACCAGTGTCGAGGCAGTTGAATCCTACTATAGATTTTCAGTAGTTACAGTAGGAAATGAGACAGCAGTGATGGACTGTAGACACATTTAGAAACCTATATTTAGTCTTATCTCAAATGAAACTCTACATGCTTAGTCTGAATCTTCTGTGCAAACCTACACCTTCTCTCCCCTACAGGCAACCTGGCAATTCATACAGCAGCAGATATTTTTTTAGCCTTTTGTCTCCTACATAAATTGACCTTCCTCAAAGAGGGTATCTATGATCTTATGCAGCCTGTGATGTGTGGCAAGTTGTGAATATATTCTGCTATAGAGAGTTCCATTTCTATTTTCCCATGTTGAAGGCAAACACAGACAGGAAAATGTCTGTAACTGAAAATTGTACTAACCCACAGTTCAAATTTCAATATTTTATTTAGGATATAAATTATTAGTGTTAGAAAATTCTTTTTCAATTTCTTGAGTATAATTCATAGACCTTTGAAGACCAAAATCTTTTTTTAACTCCATGGCCATGCAGTTGGACACTCAAAAGTTGTGTTGAAAATTTGCTATACACAATCTGCAGGTAATGACAATGGTATAGTTCAACTGACTATGAGTACTTAGCTTCATCAAGATCAGTAGTCAGCTAAGGGAAGAGTTTACTTAACTAGGCTAGAATGTTTTAGCCTTCTTGAGGCTAAGATGGTGATTGGAGAAAACCCAAGGTGATCTGGTTGATTTAGGAGAAACTGCTTTTTTTTATAAAAAAGAAGCTGACTGCCAGATTTGGGGTACAAAGGAGAGGTGCTGTAAGCTGGGCAGGCTGTTTCTCTCAAGTCAAAATTAAGGAGCAAGCTCAATGCTTTAAGCTACAGAAGAGTCAGGTAGGTTTAGCTAATATATTATGTGTCTCTCAGAAACCACGCTCTTTCTATAGTGCCAGAGATACACACTGTCAAAAGTTACTGAAGTTACTGTAGGAAAAACTTTGTGGAGTCTCAACATCTGTTGCGAACTGTTAGGTACAGGTTCTCTCCAGACTCCCTGCCGAAGTTCCCAAGTTATCCGTTTGGAAGAGAGCTGAAAGCTTGACAGATCTGGGGCTCTGTCAGCGAGACCTGATAATAATTAGAAATGAACCCTTCAGCGACTGTAATTACATGAAAAGTAACTTGTTTCATAAGTCTCTTAATATGGAAGTTCATGACTGAGTTAAGTTTGATTAAGGAGGCTGTTAAATCCATCCAAGCTGCATCTGAAATGCATCCAGATATTTTTTTTCTCCTGTTGAAGACTATGGGGAGAGACTATTAAGACTCCAAAGACCATAGATGGGCTTCCAGTCATTTGTAAAACTGTTATGCAGTTTGTTCAGAAAGACAAGACTTACGACACTCAGCTGCATTTCTACATTTTGAAGGTCTTGTTAGAGAAGCTTCTGTGGTGGGTTGACCTTGGCTGGCTGCTAGATGCCTCAACAGAGCAGGGGGCGAAAATAAGATAGAAAAGCTCATGGGTTGACATAAAAACAGGGAGTTGGTTCACCAATTACCGTCACAGGCAAATCAGATTCAAGTTGGAGAAGATTAATTTAATTTATTGCCAACTAAAATAGAGTTGGATGGTAAGAAACAAAGACAACTAAAACATCTTCCCCTTCCTCCCTCTGCCTCTTCTTCCCAGGCTCAACTTCCCTCCTCCATTCCTGACTCCTCTGCCTTGTCCCGCCGAGTGGCGCAGGGGAATGGGGAGTGGGGGTTGGGGGCAGCCCATAACAGCACCTCTCTGCTGCTCCTTCCTTCCCCATGCTCCAGCTTAGGGTCCTCCGGGGGCTGCAGTCCTTCAGGAAAAGAATCTACTCCTGTGTGGATTCTCCAGGGGCCCCAGTTCCTGTCAGGAAAACCTGCTATGGCTCAGTCTTCTCCACAGGCTGCAGGGGAATCTCCGCTCAGGTGGCTGGAGCACCCTCCTTCTCTCACCTCAGTGCTCACAGTGCTGTTCCTCACACTTTTTTTCCTCACTCTTCACTGCCTGTGTCATGGTTTTTGCCCTTTCTTACACATGCTGTCCCTGAGGCGCCACCTCAGGGCTGCGGGGCCCAGCCGTGCCCTACGGTGGGTTGGTTGGAGCCGGCTGGAACCAGCTGTGTCCGGTACGGGGCAGCCCCAGCCTCTCCTCACAGAGGCCGCCATGCAGCCCCGGCTGGGCACCAGCACCCTCTACCTCTTGAGCCATCTCCCTGGCAGCATGGTCTGTCCTTTTTAGTCATACTATTTTTTCTTTCTTTCTCAGCAGCTTCTTTTTGTCACTCCGACTGTCATGGGATCAGCTCACCATGTTCTGCTTAATTATTTTCTTTTCTTTGACCATAAATACCTGTAGTTACTGCTCTTTTCAGTGAACTGACTGGATATAATCCTTTGATTTGATGCTCTAAACAATAGCTTGTTTTCAGTGTAAAGCATGTAGATTTTTGAAAATTTTCTTTGGAAGGTTTTCCTTCTTTAATTTTCTCTCTGTTTTTTAAAGTTAGAAGATCCTTTATACAGTCAGTGGCACACAGGTTGCCAACATCCTTATTAGGTTGCTTTCATTTTTCATTTTGTTCTCAGCTTTTGATTATTTTTCTGATTACCTGCAAATTTTGAAACTATATCATGGCAAGTTTTGAGGCAGTATTGCTTACAGGCTTTATTTCCATTATAAACTAATTTATAATTAAATAATAATTTAACAGATAATAATGCTGCACGTGGCATCCCACTGTTATACCTTGTGTAATAAATTAGCATCATACAAAAGCAACTTTGTGTACAACAAGTGGATGAAAATTACTTAAATGATGATCACAGAGCTAATTCTAAACTACTATCAACATAAAATGACTGTCTTTCTATTTTAGCCCCAGAAGGATCAGGTTTGGGGTTTAACTGCTTTAACATTTGCTTTTAAGAGCCACTCTTTTGGAAGTGCTAAATTATGGCAAGAAGAGCTTCCTGATGTACAACCCCTTATGTTGCTTTTAAGTTGGCTGTTTTCTCAAAACTCGTCTCACATATTGTGCTGTCTACCCTTTCACTTGGTTAAGGCCTTCAATTTGTTCGATAGCAATCTGCATTTTACTGTTTTATTTTAGAGCTGTTCATAGGCAACTTAGAAGTCTATTTTTTTGGCCATATCTATGTCATAAATGTCACTACTACAATTGTTATGGGCTGAGAAATCACCTTTTTCTCCTTGCTTCTGTTCTTGGTTTTATTTTTCTGTCATTTTAAGTGTATAACCTGCCCAGCATTTATTTTAACTGTAATTACTATTTCTTAGCAGTTTATCTTACTGAATAGCGGAAAGGTATGTACTGTCTTAATCTTTTTTCCTTCTTTATGTCCGATAGCTTTCTGGATGACTAACTTTAGCTGCCCAGTAATTTCCTTTTCCAATTTAAATGTCACACAATATTGTATTGTATTAAACAAGTGCAAAGAACTTATGATTCCTGTGTTTCAAACAGCAGGGAAAGAGAGCAGTGTTCAAGATTAATGTAGTATACAGCAACTTTTAGGCTTCTGTCTTGTAAACTATTTGGGGTGACTAAATATAGCAAATACCATAATTTTTTCAAAAAGAAAAGTTCCTTCTGCTTGTACACCAAGTGACATGGCATAGTCTGAGTAACTCTTTCAAACAAAATGCTTAAATGCCTATATACAGTAGTCTTTCTTATGGAGGATAAGTAAACATATGTAGATTTAGGTACTGAAGAATCAATTCTGCTTTGATTTAATTTGAAAGACAGCCATTAAAATCATACAAAAAACTTTGTACTATAGTCTGACTTATGCAGAGCATGACATTCAGTGCGGATCTTAAGCCTTTCAGTTCTGTCATATTCTGCAAGCAGCAAATGCTTATAAGGCTAGCAATACTCTTATCACTGGTGCTCAGAGGAAAAAACAGTTTCTTCTAGTGGTTGCACTAGAATAGCAGAATAGTTCTTATAGTTCTTGTTTCCTTAAAATAGGCAGGACAAAAAAAAAAAGAAGGATTTGCAAATAAAAGATTGCAATGTCACATGATTATTACAAAAGCTGCTAGACGTGCTTTGTTTCCATTTAGAGCTTTAGTGTCTCACATTCAATCTGCCACTGTTTTCTGCTGTGTACTAAGAGCCCTAGTAAGCTCATTTGTTAGGTGGTTTGTCATAGTGCACATGTGTGTTTGTAGGCTTGTTAATGTCTTAGGCTGATTTTGCCTGAAGAGATGTAAAGCTTGCCAAAAAGCATTGCTCTTAAAAGAGAAAGATAACCCTGAATCCCTGAATACCTTCTTTCTTTTCTGAAGAAAAAAACTCAAACCTGAAGAAAAAATCCCAAACCCAAAGAAAAAAACCCAAACTGAGGAAAGGAAGTAGTTTCCTCTGAAGTAAGTTTTATTTGTCCGTGCATCATCTCTGTTCCAAATGCAATAACCTTTGATATGTGACAAGAAGACCACCCAATTTTGATGCTTTTATAGCACACTTGTTTCCTCTCAGTTCCTGGTATTTGTCCTACTTTCTTCCTATTTCCTCTCTCTGAAATGTTCTCCTCCACTTGTCGTTGCCTCTTTAACTTTTCTCTTTACCCTGCTTTGAACCTTTCTACCTGTTTGTCCATGTCCTCTTGGAGGCGGTCTTTCTTCTTGGCCACCTCATCCCACAAGTCTTCCCTCTTACCCTGTATTCTTTTGCCTAGAGACAATAAAGAGCTGAAGTGGTTAAGAGAAAGTTATTAAAGACAACAGGGCTGGAACAGTCTGACCTCCAGTAAACCAGTCGTATTTAAGCTGGGATAAACCGCTGGTTTTAGTAATCATCGAAAACTTACCGAGACAACTAGAGTAGAACGGTGCTAACCTTATTAATATGTAGTTTACTGACCCGATTAAAGTATTTCAGTATAGAGTTAAAATTAATTATAAGCTAAAGAGAAATACAAATGAATGATGAAACTCACATTCTAGAAACAACAGATATTACTGAAATAAAATCTTCTAGAAAACCTTTCATAAAACCACGTGGCTGTGGATGAGGGTGGAATTGTCTGATTTGTCTATTATGTCTGTTTTGGATTTAAATAACCAAAGTTGATTTGTTTGGCTGGGATGAGTCTGCTGGCTATATTATGTAATCGGAATTAAAAAAAAAAAAGTTCAAAGATGGATTCATGAGAACATGCAGGGATCAAATAAAAACTGAGTGGAACGGTACTGTGCACAGAAAGATTATCAGATGGGCTGGTCAAAATGATCTTTTCAGTTCAAGCTTTTTGGACCCAGAAGAAGGCTGATGTCTCTGAAGTTATTTTTTTCCGGATGTACCATGTGAGCAGAAATACTCCTGCTTCCTGAAAATCTGTGGTTGTGTTCAGCTACTTCAAATATGGCTGAATACATTAAATACAGCTAACATCTGTATGCAGGAAAGGTGATCCAAGTTTCGGTAACAGTAGATGGACCCCACTACTTCTGGAAGCTGTTGCTATCTTAGGCTACCTTCTACCAAGCAAAAAATAAGGAAGTTCTCTCCTTAGTTGCTGATGCAGTTCTCTTTTCTTTGTATAAGGTGCAAGAGCCCAGGGAGCTAGCATTTAAAAGGAATCTTGCTGGCCATTAAATTTCTTCTAGCTCCTGATACACACAGAAACTTGCAACATACAAATCAGTTACCTAGCTAAAAAGATTGCTTGCTTCTGTTGAACAGACTGTACATGTGAGCACAAAAAGCCTTCACCAATGTATAAATGTGGACTGAGGGCTCATGGTCCCTATATTTGTACCACCATGGAGTACGTATCCCTCTGATAACGAAGAGGCAGGATATCCTTAACTGTTGCCTCTTCCCCCCATACCCTTAAATCATCACTGCGCTATATGCCTTTTATTTGTTTAGGAAATAAAAAGACTCATTAGATATCTGTGAATATACAGGTAAGTGCAGAAGATCAGAATGCCTGTCTCATCATCTAGTAAAGTTCTGATCTCAATTTTTGAACCTGTTTTTATAACAGTAGCTTCATTGGATAATGAAATATCATTACTGTTTGAATTCCCCAACTGTAATGTTCTGCACCGCTTTACGTCTTCTTACCTTATTGAAACTCTCCTCTTTCCCTTTGTGTCTGCCAGTAGTATTGTAAATTCAGGACAGTAAACTTCTGAAATTGATACCGGGGATGGTCTGTGAATTGGCTATCAACAGTGCGCAGTTTAGATCAGTTAAAAAATTTATAATATTCCTATGCTGGCACAAAACTCCTACTGCATTTTCCTGTCCCATTTTCCTTTTCCTTATCTTTTAAATCTTCCATATTCAAACTCACATTTGTTTACCCGTTTCTCAGTCACCCTGTAGTCTTTACTCTCCTAAAAATCTACACTTTTCCTTACCAAAAATACATTGTTTTCCCCAGTTTTGGTTTTTGTTTTTTTTTTTTTCTTTTCTTTTCTTTTTTTAATTCTTAGATATCCACTCAAATTTGTTCTGGAACACTGATATTCTCTCTTCCCCTTCCTCAAATCTTCCATCCCAGATTTACTGAGATTCCTTTGTGCTCGAGCTTGATAGCACAGATAGCACAGACTTAACCAACTTAGCCTCAGACTCTGCACCTGGAGCGAGAGGTGGGAGAATTAAGAGAAAGGACCATGGACATCTCAGAAGGTAGGATTAACAAAGATAAAATGTAAAAAAAACAAAAAGCCAAAAAACTTTGTCATCCTTTCGGTAAGGGAGTAACTGCAAATAAGGTGTTGAGCCAACTCATATGGTATGGTGTGGTTTCTCAGGATAGTCTGGTAGCTTTTTCAGAAGAGGAGGTCAGGTTGCTGATCTGTGTAAGGCAGAAAGTTGCACAAAGAAAGCATATGTTTGCTTTAAAAATAGCTGTTATAAACTTCTAAGAAGTTGCAGTGATTGTATTGTAGTGGGAAGAATATGCCTTCTGTAATTATAAGCATTCCATGCATTTACATGCATAACAAAAAATAAAGCTTAAGTATTTTTAATTGTGTGAAGAAAGCTGCAAACTTAAGGGTGAGTCTGGGACAGATTATGAATCATGAATGTGTATAACATGTATAGGGCATAATTCTACTTGACGCTTTGTCAACACTCTTACTGGGCAGTACTAACTGTTGCAAAATACTCATTTATAAGTAGGTACCATGTGATAATTAACATCCCCAAAGTGTGAAAAGTTCTGTCTAGCTCTAGTTCCACCATGGTGATTTTTTTTTAATTCTGAAAACTAAATATTAATACTATGAAAATAACGTGCAATCATATAATATTAATTTTACTCTTTCATTGACAATGTTTGGGTTTGCTTGCTTAAGAAGAGTTAAAACATGAAGGATCAAACTGGTAGAGATTTCTCATGATTTCATTTATTTAAGGTTACATTTCCAGGTTTATCCGAATTGTGTTTAGTATTGTATCCGTATGTGATATAAAAAAAGTATCTGTAACAGATCAATCAGAGACCGTGTCACATCTTTGCTGTCAGCCTCACAAGGATAGTGGCAAGGGCACTGGTCGTCCCTGGCAGTGCCCAGGGGTGGGAGGAAGATACCTTTGGTGCCACACTCTCCCTCACTGAATCACTTGCAAATTAGATGTTTAATTTCACAGTCTGGTTGTAAGGCTCTGACAGCCTTATTCTAGGCTCTGTGTGGACTTGGGAGCTCTAAGAAAAATTCAGCAGCCAGAATTTCCCAGCATAGGAGTTGGTGGGCAACAGAGGGAAATTCTGGGTAAGCGGAGCTGGTAGTCATTCAGCGCGATTCCCTGCAAGTGGAAAGATGATCAATCAAAGTGGTCAGAGAAGGCCTCTGTCAAGCTGCACAGCAGAGATCACTGCAATGAGATTATCCTGCAATATGTCAAAAATATGCTTTCTCTCCTCTCAACCGGAGTGCTTTGGGGCATTTGTTTGAACTGACAGATCTGAATGTGCTTCACACGCTCCCTTATATTCCCTGGACAGGTAGTTATGTCATCCATGAAAATCTTTGTCCTAACATGATTGTCACTCTGCTGTATATTCAGCTCATTCTCACTGGGAGTAGTCCTGAACTGCCAGCCATCCTCTGTTGCCTTCTATCCCTATTTACACAGCCAGTAATGATCCCCTTCTTTCTCACAGCCCCTGGATTTCCACATCGTGTCTGCATAGCGCTCTGTTAGTCTCAGCTCCACTGTCTCTTCTTACTGATCCAAGCAGTCTCTGTAAGCTTTGCTCATGTGCTGTGCCCATTGTTCTTTCCCCTGAATTGTCCCTGCAGAGGTGCCCAGAACAGATCTCCTGGTGACCCCACACTCCTAGTGGCCGTCAAGGACAGTATGTTCCTCTGAGTAACTCAACAGTGACATGCATTTCACAGGTTGGGAACCCCAAATACAGGTTTTAGGCAGACAATCTCTTTTGAATCTAGAGGGAACATCATCAACTGTTAACACCTTACTTCAACACAGGATAGAGAGACAATCTCTGAAATCACTGGAGGTGCATATATATATATATGATAAATATAAGGCAACTTGGTTCTCACTGACTTATATTGGAAGCTTACAAGCACACAGCATTTGGTGGAGGTAATCTTAAGCTTTCAGATATCTGAGGGAAGTAGCTATGTTTATAGACTGTTGTATGCTCCTAGAAGAAAATAGGTCAATACGCTGTGAGCTTTCCATAGTCCCTTGGGTAAGTACAGTGCCTCTCCAACTCAGAACTTTTCAGATTTTATGTACTGTTTGCTTTAGGGCTGAAATCTATGTAGATAGTGAGACAAAAAAGAGGCAGACCTTCTAGCAGTAAAGTATTGCAAGCATAGTAATGCTTAACATAGTTGAAGAACCATAAGGCCAAGATATTTAAATTTCTCAGTGCTTTATTCCATACAGAATCACAGAGTGGTTCAGGTTTGAAGGGGCCTCTGGAGGTCCTCTAGTCCAAATCCCTGTTTAAAGCAGGCCTAAGTATATCCAGTTGCCAGCACCATGTCCTGCTGGGTTTTCAATGTCTCCAAGGATGGAGAGTCCATAATGCTCTTTTTAATTTTTTTTGTGTTTGAGAATACAAAATCAGAATTTAATTCATGCCCATCAAGTCCCCTACAACCTCTATCAGTTGACCCACTCGCTTTTCCTTCCATGAGCTTTTCTTTTTACTTCAAGAATTCAACTTTGCAGTTCAACTATGTTTCCGTTTTGACTAATCTTCTTTACAACTTCCCTACAGCTACACGTTTCCAATTTCTTTTGTCATAAATTATTTTGCATTCTGTATTAAAAAAAGATATCTCTTGCCTCTCTACTACATTTGTTTTGACACAGTTTGTATAAAAGAATCTTTACACGAGTAGTATAGAAAAATAAACAATGCTGTTGTAAGGCAAGCTCCCGCAGAGATGATGTACACACTCATGCACTATTAAAGACAGTCTTATTTTGAGCATTTGTGTATTTTTACTATCATTTGTAAATATATAAGTGGATAGAGTAGAAAGCTTCTGGTGAGTTTTCTCTGTTTTTTGAATGACAACTAAAATTTTTTATCTATCCTGACTGTAAGCTGTTTCACGCCATTTACCTTGTTTTGTTAGACTTCTGTCATTTTTAAAAATTATTTCTATGTTCCATGTATATCTGTAACTATGGAAACCATGACGTGATTAAGAGGAGTACAGTTGATGCTTCTGTGGCTCATCAAGACAGCCAAATGTTCAAATAGTTAGACAAAACTTTTTGTTGTTTTTAAGAAGGTTAGAAGAATATACAAAAATGCTCTCTGAGATAATGATTGCTAATGTAGCTTAATGGAAAGCTCTATGAAAAATGGAGATTGATGTTACAGAAAATGTGACTAGCTATTCATGGCTACTACATTATCAGAAATATATTAAAAAATTGAAGGAAATTCCAGGAAAAGAAACTGATCTATGAGGAAAGACTGAGACGAAAGCAGAGCTTTCTGAAGCTGTAGTTGTTGCTGTGGCTTAGAATTCTCCTACTGCTGAGGAAATAAAAATACTGAGGATGAAACTGGACAAGATGAGTGAGGAAGGAGTGAGTGTAGCAAAACAGAAAATGGATTTTAAATGGGGAATTCTTAAATACAGGACCTGTGGAGGAATCAAACCATTGGGATGTTTGGGATTGCTGAGTTTCAAAAAAAGTGGTCTAAGCCTCATCATGATGACCTGTGGATAAACAAAGCCTGTACTGTCTGATGCTCCATAAACTTTTCTTAGGGTTTACTTTTTTTCCAAGAAAGAAATTCTTAAGCCCAGACAAATCGGACCAAACAATCAATATGTCCTAAGTCTCTTTGATTTTTAACCATCCAGGATCAAGTGTCTTTGATTTTTAACACCTCCTTTCTCCTGGTACGATAGTCTTTTCTGTCTCCCTCCAAATTGTAAGTTTGTAAATTTTGATCATTTTCATGGGAAACAGACCTAAAACCAGAGCTGCAAGGAAGTTCAGATGCAAAGTTTCACAATTTATCCAAGCTATAGTCCTGCTTTAGGAGGTCACAACTGTAACTGAGACAATATAATATTTGTAGTATGTTTTTAGTGGTGTGTATTCATTTATTTGTGTAGTGGATGTAGAGAAAAACACTTGCAGGGGGAGAATATTTCAAATTACTATATGTAAATGTGCCAGTGTGAATTTTGAGACAGAAAACATGACTTCTCCACTAGCGATTTTGGTTTCTTCCTTGAACTACAAAGGCATTCTCAGAGAAGTACATTGTGATAGTGACTGGAACCTGGCTGTATGCTGTCTTAGAGATGTTATTTCATATGATAACTTTATAGTTGCCTGAATGTACCACTTCCAACACTCAGTTTGCTGCAGGTTTATTCTAGGGAATGTTTAATTTCTGTAGAAGTTGTCGGGAGCTTTCTGAAAGATTGGCAGCTGTAGTTGAGAGATTTTGGCAGAAGGGCATGTGAAGAAAGTCAGTTGGTTTTTATCTTAAAATGACTAGTAATGCTGTTGCTAGCAGCAGTGTGAACAAAACTGGCATAAAATACCCTTTTGATGTTAACTCCTTGAATCATTGCTCCACTGCACCTTTTCTGCATCTTTCTATTTGCAGTTTCTAATTGTGGGTTTAGAAACTTAGGCCAGGAATAAGATTAGGATCAATGTGTGAACTGTGTGTTCAGTTGCCTAAAAGTAGGCATCCGATGCCATTTTTGATGCCCTACGGTACGTAAGACATATACATATGGCTGGCAGGTGTGATGTAACTCCTGTGGCAGATTATGCCCTCTTAAGTGGCATGCGGCAGCCAGGTGGGGTGTGCTGACTTATCTGTGATGGCACTAACCTATCATTAGGCTCAGGATTTAATTTTATTTTGTTGTGTCCACTTGAGAGGATTCTCTTTGGGTGGAAACTTAAATACTTGCCATGCCTATAGGCATTTCTGCATAGACAGAAAAAAATTAAGCATATTACTCTCATCCTCATTCATACGCATAGGATCTGATTTGGAAAGTTAACATCTCAGTTAACTATGAAAGGCAAGCAGGAGAAGAGCATGAATCGCGTTCTCTAGTGCAAGTGGAAAATTCTGATAGGGCAGGCTTTTAAACATCCCTCCTGGATGCTCTCAGTCAAACATGTAAATGGCACCACAGGCTTTAAAATGACATGTAGTTCTGTGAGCAGTGGGGCCTCATTCCCTATGAGCATGTCTTGCAGTTGAATTGCTGTGTACTGGCTACTGTGATGCCAGTAAAAGATTGTGCTAATGAAATATTTATAGGGTTTTAATAAAACTGCCTATTTCGTGAAACTTTAAAGAGTATAATCCCTTGAAAACTACCATGTCTGTGCAAAATTTTATTGCATTTGTCCACTGGGTTAAAACATTACTGGAGGGTGTGGGAAGAAAAGGGGAAAGAAACCCATCAGCTGTCAGCATAAACCTCATTTTCTTGCCAAACTGGGATAAAAATATCAAGCTGAAAACCTAAGTTATGAAGAAAATCTGCTCTGCACAGGAATGGAAGAGCAGACAGTGATAAAATGGCTTTAATATAACAGTCCTGAAATGGCTGAGGCCCCTCTGTCTGATGAGCGTCAGCGTGGGCAAAGTGGTCCTCTCCCTGCTTGGAGGGGAGAATGGTACTGTCCTTTTGAACCCTTCAATCTACAGGAGAGGCTTCAGCAAAAGTAGAACCTAGACTCCTAGGCTACTTCTGTACTAATAAATGAAACCTAATCTGGAACTATTCCTAGATGGTAGAGTATCTGTGCTAGTAAACTGACAGAAGGCTGTTTGGCACGCTCTTGGTCTTCTGCTCACTGGCACTTCCTCGTCAATTTTTCCTGATGGTTTGAGAGTTGAGGTGCTCTGAGGCTCACCTCCAGGAGGCAGTTTGTATGGAGCCACCTTGATTTTAAGTAGAGCAGAGATCCTAGCATAGGTGCAGGTTATTTTATGTCATTTGGCTTCAGTGCTCAGAAATGTTTCTGTGTAAGTTTAATGTACTAGTATGGGTGTAATTTCAAGATGTAGTTTAAGAGGAGACGGCGAGACACTGCTGTAGAGAAAAAATCCTCTGCCCCTCATTTGCCTCTGTTCCTGGCCACATGGTTTCTCTACTTACCATAGCCCTCCATGAGAAAAAAATAGAACTGACAAAAATATGAAACCAATTAAAAAATACAGATAAATTTCTACTGTGTTTTTAAATGCAAGTGGCTCCTGGGAGGACTTGACACTCAAGGAAGAGGATACAAGGGAATATGTGGTATGGGGAAGCTGGGAGCAAGGAAGGGAGAGGACAAACCCGGACAGGGAGAAAGAGGAGCAAGAGAGGAGTCAGGTGGGGAGAAGACCTTCCCTTTTGGTGACCAGGAGCCATTGAACGAACTCAGCTGTCTGTACAATTTTGAAAAATATATTTAATGAAAGCTTGGATTCACAAGCACATTTTCATTAGAAAGGTGGAGTTATTCTTTAGATTTTGGACTAATGTAAGGATTCAAGTAGATTTTCAGCTTCATTTATTTATATTTTAATGGACTGGAGCCATCATGACACTTAAGCTAGGGTTTTATTACAGAACTCATTTTGATAAAGCAAAAGAGATAAATGCAACACCCTATACTAATTTCATGGTTTGCTGCATGTTTTATGTTGTCCCAGAAACATTGTGATACATAGTCTAACTTAATTCTGTGAATGAATAGTTTCGTAAGAGCAAATTGATAACACTTCTTCCCTCTGACTTTCAAGAGATGATTTGTAGGACAGTGGCAGAGCTCTGCTGAAGTTAATGGTGCCTCAGGCAGAGAAGAAGGTCTGCCTAATTAGATCTGTCTGAAATAACTAGTGTCTTCTAGAAGAAGATGGCTAAAAGAACATTAACAAAAGCAATAAACTGAAAAGAAGTTGTGTATACACCCTTCAGAAGGGAAATATTTAAGATAGCATGAAGGTTTGGTAAGGAATAGCTTGTGGCCTGCTATATTAGGACAGTTGTTACCTAATTTGTTGTACAGAGATGAAGCAGGATGCACAGCAGTCAGTAAGTGTGGGTTTGCTGTTTCTGAACTCATGAAGCGTGAAGGAGTGCGCTCCTTATGGAGTCTCCTCAGAATCTGGACTTGGGTGAAGGATTTGGGGAACTTGCTCTGACTTCAGTCTGAGTTTTGCCTGGCATGTGTCCCACAAATTTGGTATAGTTTGCATCCCCCACTAATGTGACTTTGGCCTCCCAGTGCATGTTTGGAAGTCTCAAAATGTGAATTTGTAAAAAGCCTTTTTCTGCATTCTAAATTGCAGTTTTGAAACATGTAATCATGAAGAAGTATTCTTATTTTTGTAACTGAAAATGCTCTTTTTCTCTGTGTGTATAGTTGTATATATTGTTTACTATGAGCTCTTTCAAGTTGGAATTTCATGTTGTGTTAGTACAGGAATACTGTTCCTACTCATTGTGGATCACATTCAACAGTGCCTGTAAGAGTAAGTTTGAGGAATATTTTTTCTGTGAATGAAATACCCCGTATTCCACATGAAGGCAAGCATGGGATCCTTCTAGCATGTTTTCACGCAGCCTGTAAAGTTTCCACGTTAATCTGTGTGGGAACCGTTGACCCACCTCTGCTGAGTCCTGTATGTGCCACTTTGTTTTTGTTATGTAGCAGAAAAGCCCAGAACCCTTTGCTATGCTGTGAAAATGCACATTTTTCCAGAACCGTGCGTATGAACCCTTTGAATGAGGAGCACCCCTTTACTGGTTCTCTTTAATAGCTTCATGTGCGGATATGCATTGACCTATGCAAGAATGCAATAAACCAGAAACAAACCCAACAACAAAACCCAGGCTCTGGGTGTCTTGAATGACTTACTGTAGCACTGCATCAGAGCTCACCGTCCAGAAAAGAGTAAACAAACTATTTTTGAAGTGACAGGCCAGAGTAAAATTGTCTAACACTCTTCATTTTACTGATGCATTGCGTGGAGGTCCAGAAGCCACATTAGAGAACTGTAATCCTTCATCAGAGCATTTGTTTGGTTGCCTAACATCTGTGGATTGTTAAGATAAGTTATTACACAGACCTGCTTTAGTTTAGATTAGTTTGGACCACATCCCAGTATATTCAATCAGGATATAATTCCTGCATGCTGCTAAATTGCTTGCTCCACATACTTCTCTAAAAATGTTTTTCAATATACAGTTTTGTTACTGAAACTGTTCTGTCACCGCAAGTTTTGGTTGTTATTTTTTCCTCTTAAAGAAAAGCTTTTATTATTTTTCCTTTTGGACCGAATATATCTGAAGGCAAACATAGCATTTGTTGAGTCCCGAAGAGATTCCTAAACAGGGATGGTAGTGTAGCTTCTGTGTGAGTACAATGAAGACTTCCTGTATGTGTAATCTGTGGTGATTGGTATTGTGTCCAAATTGCAGTGTTTAAGGACAGCCTTAAGAAAATGGTTTTGTATTTACATGTCTAGTATTCCTTCTTTCTGTATTCTGTATTTTTCTCTGTCTATTTGTGCATTAGCTATTCCTATTTGTTTGGATCTCATAATACTTTGCATAAAGTGAATTACAATATCAAAAGTGATTATGTAAATTAATGGTAATTTCTTGAAGTTTATTACATACTTCATACATATTTTAAATGATCAAATACGTTAAATTGTAAATGAAGTCTGTTACCATCTTTACATTTAAATGTGCTTGCATACATACACACATATGTAATTTAATGAGAATATTTAAATTTTAATTTAGTATTCCTTATCCTTCCTGTAAACAAACTGTAGTTGATGTATTTTTTTATTAACACCTTTTTTCAACTTTCCCTGTAAATTGATAAAATACAGGCAAAGATATTTTTCATTAATGACTTTGGTTTATAGCATTGACATAGATTTTATACACAGAAACATATGAATGCACACACTTGCTGTCTAATGAGCTAACAATTGTGTCAGTCTATAAAGACGTGGGGTTTTTTTCCTTTTAGTCTTGCTGGTTTTTTAAATACGTGTAATAATAATAGCAGATAGACTAAAAATCTATTCTATTAGAACAGATAGTTCAAGGGATTTTTTTATTAAAGGAGTAGCATTTAGTTTGTCCAAGTTGCTGTTCCTATTATCCTGCTGAGGGTTATCTGTTTTTATCATAATACATGCTTGTGGAATAACTGTAGTTTCTGATTAAGTTTTTTTTTAATTAATTAAAATTTTAATAGACATTTTATTATCTTTCTTAAATAGAAGAATTATAACAGTCATCTTTTGATAAAGGCACAATCCAGATACAGGGAAAATAGTTGGATGTCTTCTCAGTGTTGTTTGGTCTGCAAGAAATGGTATTGGGAGTTCTGATGTATTCTTCAGACTTAAATAGTCTATTCTAAGGTGTTTTAAATAAATCTTAATTATGTCAAATATGTAAAATGCCTAAAATTTTCATCATGCCACATAAGCCATGCACTTCCTCCCCAGGTCAGATAATAAGAGAGCTCAGTACCAGAGCTTTGTCCTGTTGCAACTTCTTCCCTGAAGTGATTGTTTTTTCTGTTTCTTTTAATTTTAAGTGTTGTATAATTTTGCGACTGTTGCATCGTTCTTGTGTTCACACAAAATAATTCAAGCATATTTTTCATTCCAACTTTTGTCACCCTTCTCACCCTCTTTACAATTTTAGCCATTCTTTTACTTCTTTCCACATTAAACTAAAAGATTTTCTTTACCATTTTCCTTATTAGCTGTCAGCTTTGTTTCCTCTCATCTCTATTTTTATTTCTGATAAAATTCCCACCTCTTGTATATTCTTCATCCATTTTGCCTTTTTTGTTCTTCTGCCTCAAAGCTCCTTTTGTCTTTGTCTCACTTTTTTCTTAAATATTGACACACTTTAGAGTCTTGATTAACCTTTTATTTTTCTCTGGTGATATACTCCTGTACATAAGACTGTCTTGTACTGTATATAGATTTGAAACATATGAGTCTCGCTTTACTGTGTGTGCTCTTGTTTATCTGTGTATCTGGAATTAAAAAAAAATAAAGTAAAAAAACCTAAGAAGCACCATTTATATACACAACTTAATTGTGATTGCCAGGGACACATGTTTAATTAATTTATTTATTATCTACAGCTATAACTCAAAGAGATGGTAAATGATCATTTACAAGTAGTACAAAATATGGTACTTATGCATTCTTTTCATCGGTGCATTTAGTTTTCTATTAGTAGTTTTCTTTAGGTCTTACATTACATCTCTGGTAAGTAGTTGTGGATGTAGCTAAAACCATGCACGGTAAATGCTGAATTTGTTTGCAGGATAATGTTGAATTTTGTTCCGTAAGAAAAATTAATTAAAGGGAAATACCATGTCAGTTTTCTTTGGCAGCAGAGATTGGGAGTTAGCTGGGCAGGACTGCGCCACCCAAAGTACAAGTCCCATTTACAGTCTGGTAGGCTTGTCCTGACAGCGATCCACACCAACAAAAGCAGCCCAACCCACCCCCCAAAACTGCATCAACACCAGCAACAAGCGTTGGTTGTGTTGTCGGTGTTTATTCAGAGGACAGCTAGGGCTGGGCTGAGGGGGGATAGGACTGACGTATATTGACAGCACATTTTGGAGAAGCTCGCATAGCATGTGCCTGTAGGATGCTTGGCTCTAGCCAGTGCAGTCAGTGCTTGGTGAAGCATGTTCTGGGTCCTGTCATGAGCACCAGACTCACCAGTTTAGAGAAGACAAGAGATTGTACCTGCTCTGTGCTAGTGAGCATGCATTTCAGGGTCTGAGAGGTAGCTGCACTGACTCTTCTTGTTGTCTTCAACTAGGTTATGTGGGTATGCAATTTATGTCGAAAGCAACAAGAAATCCTAACGAAATCTGGAGCATGGTTTTTTGGAAGTGGACCACAGCCCTCACCCAGCCAGGACGGAACACTGAGTGATACGGCGACTGGCGGAAGCTCAGATGCACCAAGAGAAAAGAAAGCAAGACTTCAAGAGCGATCGAGATCACAGACTCCCTTAAGTACAGCAGCTGCCTCATCACAGGAAATCTCTTCTTCCAGTGTGCAGTCTGACCGTAGGAAAGGAGCAGAAATATCACAGTCAGCTATGGGCCTGGACCAAAAGCAAGTTTCATCAAGGTCTAGAAGTGAACCTCCAAGAGAGAGGTAATGCTTTCTGTCTTGGTAGAGCCTCACAATTATAATTGCTAGCTTAGTCATAAGTTGATTTACTGACTGGGGAAGGATAAATGTTCACTAGCAAATACATTGTCTGGTTTGGTCTGTGCAACAGAAATGAGGAAAAAAAATAATAATTGTATTTTACAGATATTTCCATGTACTTCAATGCATTTTGGTGTACACTTTTAATATAGAATTGTAGGTTGCTTTTAAATTTTAAATTTGGCAGGTATTTTAAAGTTATTAAACAAAGAGCAAGCCTTTAACTTGATGAAATAATGTGCTAGAATTTAAAAAAACACACACACTCCAAAAATAACACCCCCCCAAACAAAAACCCCACCCTGTGGAGTTTTGTCAGATATCCTTATGTGTTATCATTTTATCAATGATTGTATTATTTTTAATAATAAAATAGGAACTATTAAAAGAGCTCATTTACACCTGAAAAGTAAACATGCATGAAGAACAGCAATAGTACCATCTTGAATTCAGAGCAAGTTGTATGCAAGAATAAAGCAAACTATGATATTTTAAGTGAGTAAATGAGTAAATTCCTGAGCCGCATTCACTGTGATGAATGGGCTGAGGAGTGGCAAATCAAGAGAGGCTAATGTGATGAAGCAGTTGCTGTTCTTTTGGCTGCAGCCTGGCAGATGGCAGAGCATTTGAGGAGGGAGCCTGTGGCAACAATACAAGAGTCTGCCATGGAAGATTCTCCCTTGGCCAGAACAACTGATGATTATATTTTTTTCATAGCTATTGAAGTTGAAAATAGATGATGAACAGTGGCTAGTAACTTCCTGTGTGAGTGAGGTCTGTCTGGGTTTAACTGTGCCAAAACTCAGGTTAGTGTTATGTACAAGTATGATGTAAATGAACACATGGTGCCCTCCCCTAATTCTATCGACTGTTTTTTCCCCCAACACTGGGAAGGCCCCCAGACAAGTCATCACTCAGCTGAAGGACACTTTTAGGGCAGCAAAATGCTTTCGGTTTCTGTTTTGCTGTCCAAACGTGAGATGGTTATATTAATTATACAACAGTAATGTTCTCTACTTGTCATTGAGACTTTCAAATGAAGTCCAACAGTTCTGAACTGAGAGCTTCTATGGTAAGCTCAGGTCCCATTTATTGCCAAAAACTCAGGAGGAACAGGTGATGGAGAAAAAGGAGCCAGGAGCTTAACTTGGATCACATCCAACTTTGCCTGTCCTGTCGGATGCATCTGTGAAAATCTGTGATATGTAATCTGTAGACGTATCATTTGTGGAAGGGAAGATTCAGTGCCACAAAACAAAGTCCTCGTGACTTTGTCCTGGTGCAGGTTCATCTCAAATACAGTGTATAACTGTCTTCAGCCTTCTTCAAAATCGATGGATTCATATGTGAACTGGTAAACAAAAGGGCAACTGCAATGATGAGAGAAATAACAATATCTGGTATAAGGGGATTTCATGATTCTTTGGCTTGCTTGTTCTCCTGAAGCAGAAGATGAAAGAGGAGAGAGCATAATTTTCATTCAGCTTCATTATTCATTGTTTTGTACTTCAGCTGTATAGAGAAATAAATTACATTCTTCATCCTTTTTTATTATCAGAGAAAGGAATGCCATTAATTTATCTCAAGGAGTCAATTTGCTTTTCTTTATATGCTTCTGAAATGGGCACTTCTTTTTAGAGTTTTAATAAGATAAAGCAAACTAGGTCAAATATTATTGCTTCTGGATAGATTCTCTTTTGCATTTTTTATATCCATATTACTTCTTTCTGTAATGCCATTGTTGGAGATCCTCCATTTGGTGGTGTTTACATCTATACTGTCAGGCTGCTTGAAGTGAATTGTGTGCTTAGTCTGTAACCCTC
Organism: Burhinus oedicnemus; assembly: GCA_008921705.1. Taxonomy (NCBI): domain Eukaryota; kingdom Metazoa; phylum Chordata; class Aves; order Charadriiformes; family Burhinidae; genus Burhinus; species Burhinus oedicnemus. The sequence goes on along the minus strand of VFFE01006653.1, from coordinate 191,681 downwards.
ATGACTGCTGCCAGAAAAATGGAGAACATACTTTGTCACCGTGCTGCGGTTACTACAAAGATGACTTTGAGTCTTCCTACTTACATGGGTAAATTCTTTTTATCTGCATTTATCCACGTTAGGATTCTTTGTGATTTTACTCATTAATTGGACCATGAGTAATTTATGTTTTTGTGGACTCTGGAAGTTGTTTGCTATTGGAAAATAAAAGTACCACTGGAAGGATTAATAGATTTAATTCATGTTAATGGATCCCATACCTTTCTGTATGTTTTGCCATAGCTTATTGTGGTTTATAATCCATAACCATAACAGTGTACAAAAGTATTTTTATTTTGCATTCAATTCTTCAAATTGTTGTACTCTTTTTCATTGTAGGAAGAAGACAATATTGGTTTCAGACCAGAATGGCAAAGGTTTAAAGAGTGAGCGTAAGCGTGTGCCAAAATCCTCACTTCAAAAAGAAGGACCAGCAGATGACAGGGAGCGTAAAGAACGGCATGAAGGTAGAAGGCTGGAGAAAGGCAAGTCACAGGACTACATAGACTTGCCAGAGAAACTTGAAGAAGGCAAAGTACCTGACGATGAAAAACAAAGGAAGGAAGATGAATATCATACCCGTTACAGGAGTGACCCCAATCTGGCAAGATATCCTGTAAAACCACATCCTGAGGAACAGCAGATGCGCATGCATGCAAAAGTTTCTAAAGCACGGCATGAGAGAAGACACAGTGATGTAGCTTTGCCACACACAGAAATGGAGGAAGCGGAGGTACCTGAGAATAAATTAGGAAAACGCTCACAATTACAGGGAACTCAGGACAGAAAATCTCTTGTGGAAACTCAGAGGTCGTACTCTATAGACAGAACAGGTGATGTAAGAATTTCTGTTTCTAAACAATTAACTAATCATAGCCCACCAACTCCCAGGCATAGTCCAGTTCCTATAGAACACGTAGAATACAAGAACCACGATTCCTTTAAAAAACAGAGCCGCCTTGATCCTAGCTCTGCTATTCTCATGCGAAAAGCAAAGCGGGAGAAAATGGAGACCATGCTAAGGAATGATTCCCTTAGCTCTGACCAGTCGGAATCAGTGCGGCCATCCCCTCCAAAGCCTCATAGAGCAAAAAGAGGCGGAAAGAAAAGGCAGATGTCAGTTAGTAGCTCAGAGGAAGAAGGGGCATCAACACCAGAATATACTAGCTGTGAAGATGTGGAGATAGAAAGTGAAAGTGTCAGTGAAAAAGGTAAGGACCTTTATGTATATTATGCACATGGCCATGGTTTGGGAAAAAAAAAATCTTTATTTTTCTCTCTCTTTTGCCTCTTTTTTAAACATATACCTTTGTTTTTCCCTTTACCTTTCTTTTTTTTTTTCCCAACTGAGAAGTGTCTTATACCTGTTCATATTTGGTTTGCAATGTTTCCTTCTGCATTCTTAGATAAGGTGGTTACAGGTAGCATCAGCTGATGAGTTTCTTTCTCATTCTCTTCCCTCTTTCACCTAGAACTGACAGAATTTAAGGGTTCTAGTTTATTGTCTTAATGATATCTATACTCATTTGGTCATTGCTTCATCCTTTTTTCTGTATGCAGAATAATTTTCTGTGAATGAGTTGAAATGGACAGTGAGTTCTGTAACAATATGAGAAGACCACTATAAAACATCATAATCTTACTCATAAATCAGTCTTAAGATATGCGAAATTTTACTACATTTAATAAAATGTCAAGGATCTGCCAGAGTCATTGTTAACAAGGACAGGATATGGGGCAAGGGGAGTGTTATATAGGAAAGAAATGAGAATTGCCTAACTTGTCTTGATGAATCTGCTCCCAAGCTTACAGTTATGTTTAAAATCTGTTCTTTCAGTTTGTCTTCATCTGTTGATGGTAACACTCAGCAGTAAGGAATAAGTGCAGTACACTGTGTGCTTTTAAACAAAGCTTTTCTTCTGGCTGAAAAAGTTAATCAAATTCATGAATGGTGAACAGATAAAATAAGCATTGTCATGAAAGACTGTGGTAGAACCTACTAACTGTCTTATAACCCTAATTTGTCTTTAAGCGACACTACAGTGAGCTGAAGGCTTTTTGTGTCTTTGGAAGTAGCTTTTAGCTCTTTAGTTTAAATATCTGTGTTTGTAACTTGGAAGTTTCCTTCTGGTGTTCATACTCAAAATGCCAATGGCTTGTCTGCATTACCTTTTAGTTCCTGGCACTATTTCCTGACATATCTTTGATTCATATAGGCTAACTTGTCTGTCTGTCTTTGTCTGATGTTGTGGTCTCCTGACATCCCCTAAAGCTCCAGGTATATGTATAAAAATAGATGACATTTCTCTCCTATGCCACCTGAATAGCTGCTTGTTTTAATTTTCTAAGCATGAACTTTTCCGTTCAAAATATGGAAGCTTGCTTTTCTGTTCATTTTTAAGGAGGGATGACGATCATCCCACTGAAATCTTAATCTAGATTCCACTTAGACATAAAAAACCTTCACTTTTTTGAATGTGGGGGCTGTCAAACACTGGAACATATCGCACAGAGATGTACAGTCTCCATCCTTGGACATGCTCAAAACCCAAATGGAGAAGGCCCTAAGGAATCTGTTTCATCTGACCCTGCTTTTGAGCAAGGGGGTTTGAACTAGGGACCTACAGAGGTCCCTTCCAGTCTCAGCTATTCTGTGTTTCTAAGAGAACACGTCTCTTTCCTTTATTTTGTGACAATGTTTTATGCTGACATTTGGATTTGTGTAGTTTTCCCTGACTTCCTCTGTTGGTAGTAGTGGTCTGTAATATAGCATTTCCTTTCTGTCTTTGTTATTTGCTTTCATTTATGTGCACCAATTTGAGGTTGCTTATGAAGTAGAAAGGATTTCCCATGTTCACTGAGGGGTATCATTATAAACTGGAAGGTTATTGATGTGAAAGTCAAGTCCAGACTGAAAGGCATTCATTGGTGTTATGATTCCCAGAGTATTTCAAATGTTATTAAATTTTTATGTTCTCGATAACTGAATCAAGTTCTTGGTTACCTCCGAGACAGATATTTAGGTTCCCCCTTTAGACAGTGGAGGCCATGGTCTGTGTCATATCACAGCACTACCTCAATGTATTTGAATAAAAATTGTAAATAGGAGTATGTTAGGGACCTGTCTGACCACGGCCAACTCAATACTTAGTTAACATTGTTGAGCATTCCTTGAGACCTTATCTCTATTTGTCAGTAAGCTAGCACCATATTATTAATCAGAATACATATATACACACATATATGTGTATATATGTATATATATGTAGGGGGTATGCAACACATTAATTACAGAAATATATTTATTAATTTAATATCTGTGAGATGTAGCTGTTCATGTTTTTTTGCCTGATCTTGCCATGACGCTTACAATCCTTGTCATGGGAAAAGAATTGGAAAACCTTTGAAGATGGGGGTATAGTACAGAAAAAGAGCTAGGAAATGTGAATACAAATGAGAAAGAAGAAGCATTTTTGTTAGTAAAGTATCCAATTATTTTTAGAATGAAATTTTCATCAGTACTTGAAAGAATCTGCAGTATTTCAGAAGAATAGACAGAAAGGAAGGAAATTTTTTATTACCTAAGAAAATCTTTTAGAAATCCTTCAATATTTTAAAAGAAAAAATGCCACAGTAAAACTATGTAGTGTTAAAAAAATTGATACAAATAATTAAAAAATGCCCCTATTGTAACCAAGGTTAGAATCCCATTTTTTTGCAATTTAGCAGCATTGTTACAAACAGAATTTCATCCACCATTCCTTCAGTGCTTTGCTTGTAATTTGGGAGAGATACTGCACAGGTCCCTAGTTGTAGTGGTTTCGTTTATAAGCCCAGGAGGGTCTGGAATCCATCCTCTCTTATCTAAATATCAGCTCAGTCAGAAATCTCATGCCACAGTAACATAAATGGAGGTAGAAAGATAGAATTAATGTGAATAAAATTTTTAACTTTGAACAGCCTTACCAAGAAACCCCAAGATCTTAAAATTAATGTTCATATTTGGTGAGTGCCAATATAAAGCAATAAGCAACTGAGTAATAAAGATGTACTATTTTCAATTCAATATTGAACTAAAATAGTTGTTTTCTATGGAAAACAGGTTACAGAGATGTTTAAAAGAAAATGATGCCCCATAGAAATGTAATGTATAAGTAGAGCAGATAAGACTGTATTGAAAATCAATAGCCAAATATGACATATAGAATCATAGAATCGTCTAGGTTGGAAGGGACCTTTAAGATCAAGTCCAACCGTTAACCTAACACTGCCAAAATCACCACTAAACCATGTTTCTCACCACTGCGTCTACCTGCCTTTTAAATAACTCCAAGGATGGTGACTCAACCACTTCCCTAGGTAGCCTGTTCCTATGCTTGACAAATCCTTTCAGTGAAGAAATTTTTCCTAATATTGCATCTAAACCTTCCTTGACGCAACTTGAGGCCATTTCCTCTTGTTCTGTTGCTTGTTACTTGGGAGAAGAGATCAACCCCCACCTCTCTACAGCCTCCTTTCAGGTACTTGTAGAGAGCGATAAGGTCTCCCCTCAGCCTCCTTTTCTCCAGACTAAACAATCTCAGTTCCCTCAGCCGCTCCTCGTAAGACTTGTTCTCTAGATCCCTCACCAGCTTCGTTGCCCTTCTGTGGACACGCTCCAGCACCTCAATGTCTTTCTTGTGGTGAGGGGCCCAACACTGAACACAGTATTCAAGGTGCGGCCTCACCAGTGCTGAGTACAGCAGGACAATCACTTCCTTAGTCCTGCTGGCCACACTATTTCTAATACAAGCCAGGATGCTGTTGGCCTTCTTGGCCACCTGGGCACACTCCTGGCTCATAATCAGCTGGCTGTGCACCAACACACCCAGGTTCTTTTCTGCCAGGCAGCTTTCCAGCCACTCTTCCCCAAGCCTGTAGCGTTGCATGGGGTTGGTGCAAAAGTTCCTTTTTAACATTTGCATTTCCTAGAAACACCGTTTAGGATTGCATTACCCTGTCTTCTGAGCACAAAAAACCTTCTAAAAGTGATATTCTGAAATACAAAGCAAACTTATTTAGGTAGTACATCCCCTGCTATTTACTGTAACCATTTAATATGTATTTTCTTGAAATTATTAACAAAATAATTCACGAGCACTAGAGAAGCTTTCTTTCCAAAAAATAAGTGTCTTGCAATCCACTGGGATTTTGCCTCTTCAGTGGAGGACCCAAAGGTTTATGTTGAGTTGTTTCCATGTTGGAGTAAATCTAGAGAAAGAATCTCAAATTTCTTTTTAAAAAAATCTTCAGCCTTTACAGGACACCATTACTGATTGCTGATAATAATTTTCATCCTATTATTAATACAGACTATAGGACTCCTTATTCTGAAATCCATAATAGTTGAACATTAGGTGTACTGAGTTTGCAGTGACAACACTGTCCTGGCAAGGCAAAAGTCATCCTCTTAGAAAGCATAAATTGCATTCATACTTGCTTCAAAGACTTGCTAGAGTAACATAAACCAGACTATTACAAATGAAATCCAGACCTCATTTTAAAACTGAGAACAGCTTCTGCCTACTGCCATCCAACGAAGAGTGCAAATTAGATTTGGAGTAAGTCTGAGAAAAAATATTTTCTTCAGAGTTTAAAACCAAGAATTTTTGTAGAGCTAGTAGATTTGTGTCCAGACGAGGTTGTACGTAACTTCTTTTATCCTCTGACAGATAAAAGAGATATTCTAGACTTCTATCATGCAGTCTTTGAAACTGGAAGGTAAAATAGTATTGGAAATTGGAACAATGTGAGGAGGTACTGAAAGCTGCTCATGTACTTTTATGCAAATAGATGTGCTAATGGTTTTACATTTTGCATACTCATTGTTCATATTTGCCTAAATATGTATTTTGTTCACACCATCTAGGCTTGAAAATATGCCTACTACTTGTATATTGTCAGCAAAATAGTAAAAAGCTAGTAAAACTCTATTTGTATACTTGCTAATGGATTTAATTACGAGTGAGGAGAGTATGAGGGAGTTGGAGTCTTGTTGGAAAAAAACCTCCTGAAATGACATTCCAGTTACTTTCAGTGAAGATGTGATTGTTTCATTCATAATGCCCTTCTTACAGTACGGGGAGGAACAGAGCGACCTGGTTTCGTTTTGTTCTTATGACATTACACTTCTGATTAGAAAGTGTAAGGGGCAGGGATCTTGCTGGGATCTTGGTGTATGTGCAGGTATGAAGCAGGGGGGTTGTGACCAGGAGGAGTGGACCTGGAGGTCAGAAGGAGGCTTTGAGCAATCTGGTCTAGTGGGAGGTGACCTTGCCCATGGCAAGGGGATTGGAACTAGAAGATCTTTAAGGTTCTTTCCAACCTAAACCATTCTTCTATGATTCTATGAAGGAGAAAGGGATACTGTGGTTTGCAGATGAATGTGTCTGTGCTGGCTCAGCTCCCGGAGGAGAGGATCTGACCCCTTCCTCCGTCCTCCTCTGGTGTTTTGAGTGCCGCTTTGGGTGCTCATGCTTGGTAGCGTTCCCGGGGGAAGGAGAGCATAAATTAAATCACTGCCCTGGTGATTTCTTCCAAGTGCTGTAGCATTGTTGGCAAAGAAAGTAGCTTGTGGGCTAAGAGAGAAACCACGCATGTGCGTCAGGGTGTATAAATGGACCAAAGGAAAACATCAGGAAAAGGCTATAGAGAAGAGGAGGCTGGATTTAAATGGTTTTAGCTAAGTGTTTTCACGGAGGTATTTTAAATTTGGAGTGTAGGCAAGTCAAGTTGTACTGTAACATCTGCTAGCATATTTTAACATCTGTTCACATGGAGAGTTGGGCATGTAGTTTTAAAAAAAGCTGATTTTTTTTAAAAATATGATGAGCTTTAACTTTTTGTAAAATGAAATACCTTTGCTAGGAAGATGGTTAGTTCTTAGAAATTAGTTCCAATTTATCTCCTAGTCCTTGTGCAATATTTAGATATACATCTGATTCAGATTTTAATGAAAATATAATCTAAAATGGCTCTAGTTTCAGAATTTTGGTCAGTGCTAACATTCAATGCAATCATATTCAGTGCTTTTGAGTAGCTGAAATTATTTACAATGCTTATGCTGCTGTAAATAAGTGCTTGATAAATTAGTGTTGGGCAGTAAGAAATCTGTTTTGTGTATATGGAATTATCTAAAGTGCATACATGCGCGTTAAATGAAATCAGCTGAGCATGAGTGGGAAAAAGAATGTACTGTTGCCACAAAATCCAACACTTCACTGAGATATGTAACCATATAAAAGGGAGTGTCATGGAAGATACGTGGCTGAATTCTCCTTTAAAATCCTAATAAAACCCTTTCTGTAGTTTACCTTAAGAAAGTTGTGAATGTGCTGGAGGGAGTTCACAGAAAAGCAGCAAGATTGACCAAGGTCTATAAAATATGATATATAAGGAAAGGTGGGATGGATTGGGGTTGAATAGTCTAGAAAAGAAAGAAAAAAAAAAAAAAAAAAGGAAAAGGGAGAAAACTCGGAAAAAAAGGGGCAGAGAGGCAGGAATGGGCTTCAAATGAGAAAGAAGAAGCTAGAGGGAGAAGGAGATTGAGCAAGTGCTTCTCTCTTCCCCTGGAGGGTTAAGTTACTGCTAAGGAGGTTGAAGCTCAGTACTAGAACCCATGTCAACTCTGAGGACAGATAAGCAAAGTTAAGGATAACTTTAATCATAATTTCTTACTCTGTTGAAATAGAGCATTCCTGGAAATAAATCGATTTCTTCATAGCCTTCATAGCACTGAAATTGCTCTATGTTAGAAATATTGCTGTTGTTCCTGTGGGAGGCTCTGGGCCAAGATGGGGAAATCTGAGGCTAAATTCACAGTACTCCTGACTGTAGCTTATACTTTTTGTCATACTTTAAGTAATGGTATTTGATAGACATTTCCAGTACAAATTTATGTAATAACAATATGGTTCTTGAAAAAAGAAATGTACATTTTGACTTACCAAGAGACATGGAAGAAAAGGATGCCACAAACCATTAAATCTTGAGTTCTTTCTTACATCTTTGGCAAGGCATTATGGTTTGTTACTATTAACATGCTCTGTCTTCTGTGTTGATTGCTTTTTCACATGTTCATTATTTCATTGTTTATCCTTTGTTGCTTACCTTTCTCCTGCACATCTAGTTCATAAAATAGCAATGAATTTGTCTTAATAGTAATTTGTCCAGTAGTAAGATGAGTATTGTCATTACAAAAAGGAGTGTACTAAAGCATGGAGGAATTACGATCATACATTCAAAGACACTTAACACCTGACAAGCAGGGTGGCTTTAATTTGAGAAGCTGAGTGTTGGGACCTGTAGAGAAACCCAGTGGTTCTCTAGGTTTCTACATGAAAGACCAATTCACAAGACCATTCAGCAGTCAGGTTTTTTCCATACCGAAACCATTGGAGGTAGCAGGTGCAAGAAGAGCACTGGGAGCTGCGGATCATGGAGCACTTTTTAAGAGACTAAGAGGGAACTGAGAGCTTTTGAAAAACTTACCCTAATTTTAGCTGCTGAGCACTTCTCAGAATGCAGCTATGCAGTGAACTGGGAGTTAAAATTCAGCTAGCCTGAAACATGGCATAGCATTTTTTGTGGTTTAACCCCAGCCAGCAACTAGGACCACACAGCCACTTGCTCACTCCCCCTGTGGCGGGATGGGGAAGAGATTCAGAAGAGTAAAAGTGAAGAAAACTATTGGGTTTAAATAAAGACAGTCTAATAAGTAAAGCAAAAGCCAATCATGCAAGCAAAGCAAACCAAAGAATTCATTCACTGCTTCTCATTGTCAGACAGGTGTTCGGCCATCTCCAGGAAAGCAGGGCTCCATCACGCATAACGGTTACTTGGGACGACAAATGCCCTAACTCTGAACGTTCCCCCCTTCCTTCTTCCTCCCCCAGCATTATGCTGTGGCTCCTTCCAACTTTTTGTGCACTTCCGGCCTACTCACTGGCAGGGCGGTGTGACGAGCAGAAAGGGCCTTGACTGCTTAGCAACAACCAAAACCATTAGTGTGCAATCAACAGTATTCCCATCACAAACCCAAAACATAGCACTATACTGGCTGTTAGTAAGAAAGTCAACTCCATCCTAGCTGAAACCATAACAGCATTATAGCCAGATGTCCTGGTTCCGGCGGGAATAGGGTTAATTTTCTGGCCCGGGACACAGGTATTCCATACCACGTGACGCCATGCCCAGTCCATAAAAGGGAGCTGGCCGGGAGGGGGAGGAAGGCGCGGTTCGGGAGCGGGCTGGGGCTGCGCGGTCCGGTCGGTGAGCGTCGGTACGGTAACCCTGTGTGTGCATCCCTCCGTCACTGTTATTGTTGTTGTTCTCCTCTTTCGTTTGCTGTTATGTTAAACTGCCTTTTATCTCAACCCACGAGTTTTGCCTTTTTCTTCCGATTTTCCCCACCGCCCTCGGGGGTTGAGCAGGCAGCTGCGTGGTTTTCTGTTGCCGGCTGAGGCCAAACCACGACACCAGAGGATGATGCTTTCCCCTACTCTGTCCTACTATTGAGTATTTTGTATATGCATATATTTTTTGTATACCATAAAAGTTATGTGAACTGCTGAGGATTTACTGTTATTCTTTTGATCTGAGAGCTTAGAGGAAAAGGTGAACTGTGGAGGATTGAACCAAACTGTGTTTAGTAAAGCTGCATAACTGTGGATGGTCTGTGCAGCACACTGAAGGATGACTTTAGGTCTTGGGACTGAAATCCAAACCTTTGCTTTTTTCCACCTGTGTGGGGAAGTTGCCCCACTTTGGGTGAAAAATTAAAGCCTATGAAAGAAAAGGTAAATTAATTATTGGCTTATTATAGAATAATACAGACACTTTTATTAATTTTAGAGTGAATTTTAGTTGATTATAAAGTTAGCTAGGAACAAGCAAGCATCTGAATCTTATTTTGTGAAAAAGTTCATTTTGTTTCCTTTTCTTAGTTACAAGGATTCAGTGTATTCCTTCTGATTATCCTAAATCATACTGAATCCAAACCTAGGGGTTATACCATATGGTACTGAGTATTATTGGTTAGTATTTTGTGTTAATATTTCTCTGATACCTTTCATACCTTTTTTTGCTTATAATAATGCACTTAATTACTGTAATACACAGGAACCATTCCAGTTTCTTTCTTTCAGCACACCTTTGAGTAGACAGACTGGCCTATTTGAGCTTCTAAAATCAGCGCGCTGATAAATGGCCTCTAGGAAAAACTTGGTTTTGCCAGGAGGTTAATAATTATGAAATGTCTGTCTTTCCTTTGACTAAATACGCATGGTTTCTTCCTGTTCCTGTCCATTTTGAACATCCCCCTGAAAACTCTTTTCCCATCTTTGCTCATGTGTCTTTGCATTGCTCTAATGCTTTCTTCCTTCCTTCTTTCTCCTTCTGTACAATAGATGATCTTCACAGTCAGGGACTCCCCACCTGCACTCTGGAATCACTGAAGTTGATTCTTGTCTCCATTTCACCTGTGATATCAAGCACGAGTTATGTTTTCAAATGTGCACATCTCATACGGTCTCATTGTCTATATTTACTGTACTAGTAAATTAAACAGCGGTTCTTTGACGTCTTTGACCAAGTAACAAAACACGGCGCAGTTCCATATGTTGAAGCTCTGGCATTCATCAAGAGAAAGGCTGCATGGAAGCTGTCTATTAGGATTTATTCTTGGCATGTCTCCAGCCTGGAAATAAATGGGAGAGTACTAACTGACCCAGGGCACAAATACTCCAGGGGTTACTCTAATGATAAAGCAAGAAATACAATCCACTTGGCACTGTCAAATACACTGGTATAAATGTAGTCACTGTTTATTATTTGTTTTTCTACCTATTTTCTTGCCTTGCATTTAAATTGCAAGTTCAGTGAAGTCTGGGGTTTCTTTTTGTGTTTGTACAATGCCTAACTTGGTGAGATTTCAGTCTACAACTGAGACTCCAACTTGCGTTGATGATAATAAAATAGTATGCTTATTTAATGCAAAGACCTATTATTAGTAGGTGCCCTTTTCTTCTATTTATCAGCATCCAGCAGAATTCCAGATTATTGTCAAGCATACTCCGGCATGCTTGCATTCTCTTGTGGCTAACTGCACGTTGCCTACCACAAGGGATTCAATGAGCCTAGATTCCTGTTCTCACTACCTATTAATTTGCTGTTTATCAGGTAAATTACGCTTTTGTTTACGTGCTTACTTTTTCCTATCAGGAAACAGTGATTCATGTATGCATACTGCTGCCACTTGTAAAGACATTGTAGAGCTACTTCTTTCCTGTAAAAAGACCAGATTTCCAGACCTTACAGCCTTTTTCAGCCTTTAGATTGGGTTTTTTCAGTTTGGGGGGTTTTGGTGGTGTTTTTTGGGGGTTTGGTTTTGTTTGTTTTTTTTTTTTGACTGATGGAGCCACGACTAAAGGATATGACAGCTTGATGGTTGTGTGCGTGTGACCTTGCTGTTCTGTTCATTTTTCATTAGTTACTGCTGCCACTCCCCCTTGTTTTTAAGACCTTAGTATAATGGTTCTGATAACTGATCAGGTTGCTTTTCTCGTCCAAGTAGAGGACTCTTTTAAGGTTTTAGTTCAAAGACAGGGGTTTTGTTTTGGCTTGCCCCTCAGCTTGAAGACAGGTAAGGACAGGACAGAGTTTTACAGTTTTATTTTCTTTTTGATAGGTGTTTTTATCTTTTATGCATAAATTCGCTGTGAGACTAGAAAGTCTGTGAGCAGGACACACAAAATGTAATGCAACAGTGATTATTTGTTGGCTAATGCACATAGTAGACAGGACCTACATGCTGCTAGCCTGTTAGTAAGTTCACTGCCTCCCTCTGCAGACACCCAAGTGCTCTAAATGTTAAGGAGTTGAATTAGTTACTTTTTGAGGTGCTCCAACACTTGCAATCTCTGCATTTGTACATGTTTAGCTTCTAAAAAGTATCTCTCTCTTGTGCATGAGTCCCTCAGCTCCTTCCCTTGACTGCCTGCAAAAATAGTATATGAAGAGCTTTCTAATTGTTAAACACATTCAACATTAGAGGTATTTTGTAAGCGAGCGTAAGTCTCAAATACTGTGATGCTACACAGTAAATGCATACCTACAGCAATATTTTTTAGACCCTCAGTATTAAATATGTTATTACACTTTCCAACCATGAAGCAACTTCTAATAATACATTTTATTTAGAATATTTTCTTTTCACATTTTCTTCCTGTCTGTAAAAATGACCTTTTGTGCTTCAGAAAAGCAAATATCAGCATTCTTTACTTTGTGACCTGTGGCTTTGCTGTACCTTATATGCAAATTGGACCAAAGTCTAACTTGGCCCATTGAGCAAGTTGAGAAATGTGCAGGGGAGGCATGGCTCATCTAAACTTCCCAAACCCAATTATGGCCTTTGAAGGGAAGGTGGGCTGGTATTGGAACACTAGGTTGAAAAGGGTGTTTAACTTAATGTGCACTGTATGCTTCAGTTGGGCCACAGCTAGTGTGGGATTATTTCGCAATTCTAAATGCAAATCTGTAAAGAATTCAAGCATATGTCTAACTTTCATTATGTAGAGGTTTTGATTGCACATAGATCCTAACTTAATATATCTTTGGTGTTAGTTCTGGGAGCTATGAGTGGTGAAGGAATAAGTAAAATGATTATATTCCTTGGCTACCTCTCGGTCATATATATAATTTGAGACAAAATGTTTTCAGACATGTAGCAAGGAGAAATGAAGCATATCACACATTTATCTGATTTTAATCCACATGTATTTTATGATTTAATTGTATACATTAATTTCTAGAATTTAAAGTTCCAGTTTTTGAAACCTCGTCCTCAATTTGGTAATTCTTTCCTCAGCAATATGAGCTTCAATTCTAATTAGTTATTCTCAAAATGATTGTTGAAAAAATGTTCTATTTAAAGCAAGTTGGTCATGTTATTATGCCAGTTTTCTAAAGGTTCTAAGTTCTTGGTATTTTTTAGGATTGCCATGGAATAGCCTTGGGCAGACTTGAGGGCGCACACTTCTTTTTCCCTCTAAAAATCAGTGGTGCTCTACATTTGTTTAGGAGTTATCCTTCACAGGGCAGAAGTGGCTTTCTGAATCAGACCTGAGCTTTGAAATTTATTTCTTATAGGTAAGAGTCAGTGTATATGTTTTAATGGTTGGCTTTTAATTAATTTGGTTGTTTTACTAAAAATGTAATATATCTTTTCACTGGAAATGTAAAGTCAAATATGAATGTAACTTCAACTGTAAATTCAAATTAACTATTTCTAAAACTTTGCCATTTATATTAAAGTTTATTAACTAAATAGAATTAATAAGCTAATAATTAACAATGCTTACCTACTTTTATGGACCTAACTATATTAAGCTATATTAAACTTTCATGAAATTGTATTGCATTTTTGGAGGTTATTTTTTTGTTATGCTATTTAAAGAGCTCAGTGCTGTGAATTTATTTTTCTGCTGTCTCAGAGAAGAAGCAAGCACCACACATGGCTCTTTTTAACCCTTTAGGCCACATGTTCTTAACCATTAAAGTTGTGCTTAATGAGCCACTCCACTAGATGGAGCACTCAAATCTAATTTTTATCTATCACACTGTTTATGCAAGACAATCTCTCTCTTAGCAAAGAGGGAGTCTGGAGATGCAGGCACACCTTCCTAATCAAACTGGTAATTTAAGAGCCTTTTTCAGATCTTATCTCCATGTGCATTTTTCTGTAGGCAGGTTTACATTGCCCTGTAGGTTCAGTGTTGGAGACGGTGTATGGAATGTATTCCGGACATGGAAATTACAAGTATAGCTCTATGGAGCAGTTATTCATTATGTGAGTTAAGTCCTATCCTCAGAAAAAAAATAAACATAGCAAGAAAAATGTCCTGTTTTTTGAGGATCATGAGCTAGATTTTCAAAAATTTTGAGAAGCTTAGAGATACACATTTATAGATGACTGTATGTTTGTGCTTAAGAAGTCTTGCTGATACTTTTGGTGAAGTTGCATATTTTTTTCCTGCTTACCCAAAGCACATTTCCTTCCAACGTAATTTTTTCTGTGACCTGTTTAATGAGAGCACACAGTTCTGTACTTCAGGAATGCTGCAGTAAAGTAGATTCAGGAGTAGAAAGAAAAGATACAATAGTGTATGTGAATGCTTTCATAGTCTTTCTTTTATTGTAGTTTCATAACATTAGTAAGACGAGATTTTTTGGAGGGGTGTACATGCTTGTGAATATATACATAGATGTTTATATGAATTAGAATATGTGTGCACTATCAGAAAGCATGTGTGCATTCCAATACATCTGTTGCATTTAAGTAGTTTAGGTGTCATGATGTGTACTTGTAGGAGTGTCTAACACTGGGTCTAACATCCCAGAGTGGTGTTAGAGGTAGTGAATAGAGCCATGTGTGAATATAAAATTCTGCAAATTTTTGTTTTATTCTTTGCCTTTGTAAAGTATTTGAAAGTCAGACTCTTCTGCATTAAAGATTATCAGCAGGTGTCACAAGAGAAGAAATGCCATTCTGAAGAAGCTGGATATAGTCCTTGGAGTGCCTCAGCCCTGCTCCCACATCTCAGGAGGGAATTGCAAATCCTGGCACCGGGCTCCTGTGAGTTTTGGGTAGGAGTGACAGATAGCTTTGCAGAGTAGGGAGCTCATGCTGTGCAAAGCAGTGCTCCCCAGCTGACTCGCTTTAAACCCCTGTGCAGTTTATTCATACAGTTCTCACCTGAATTGTGAGATGCGCAAAAACCTCTGCTCAGGCAGTGAATACTAATCAGTGCCATGAGCTGAGGACTAGTGAACAGCCAGTTTTTTCCAACTCCCCAAAGTCCTGGGTCACTCAGAGGTATAATGCCAGTTGCTGCCTGTCATTCTCCAGAGCTCTACCATAGCAAATTGGTGTAAGTTTACATCAAAACACATGGGATGCCAGGTAATTTGGTGGTCTGTACAGGCTCAGATTTTACTTAAAATATAGTATAAAAGTGACTTGCACTTACAGATAAAACTGAACCTCACAAAACAACTCACAAATACAAATTTAAATAGATACAGATTCTCAAAACTTTCTTCTGTTTCTGCCATTTTTTATGTGACACACTGAACCTTGTCAGCATACCCGGATAGGCTCAGTTAACTCCCATGGGGCAGGTGTTAGGGATTTGCCAGTAGTGGAGTCATCATCATCTTTAAGCAAAGACTGTCTGTTGGAGGGCAAAACAGCCCCCTGGGAACAGGAATTGAACTGAATGCTTAGGAATAAATCCAGTTGTGCTGCTGCAGGCTCTTTTCCACAGACAAGTTGCTTTCAAATCAGTTATACAAAAAGTTGATTAATCTGTTCCTGTTACCCAGTTTTAAATCTCACTGCCAAGGAAGTCTTAGGAAATGGCTATTCCTACAAGCCACTGAAAGGAGACACTTAGGAAGACATTAATTTTTGTCAGTCAGCAAATATTTTTTTTTAAAAACAAACAAATGTACCATTTGCACTTTGACTTCTAATATTTCCTTAAAAATTCTAACCTATCAGTATCCTTTTCCTTTAAAAAAAACAAACGACAACAAATAATGGTACTAACTTAAGGCGTGCTGTCAGACATCAGTTATCTGTGCTACCGTGGACCTAATCTTACTTTGACCTAGAAAATTATTATAAGGATTAGGAACGAATTTGCTGGCAATGCTTTAACAAACAACAGGGTCACCATTAAACCCTGCATTTAGATATGTGGTTTTTGGTTTGTTTTTTTTATTCAGATAGTATATAACATTTTTAAATTAATAGAAAATGCTATTTAATAGAGATTGACCTTTTGAAATGGTCAGTACATATGATACTGCTGCTTTAATTTCTAGGTTTAAATCTGAAATTTTTAGAATTGAAGGATGTGGGAGGAATCTGACTTGTAGGAGAAACTGGAAATTAAACTACGTCTACACAGACTTACACAGTAAGGAAAAGAAGAGGAGAGAATGTGATATAAGTTGTCAAAGGTGCCCTGAACTAGAGAAATACATGAAGTAGTGACACATAGATGTCTATCACTCTTGGCTGTATAACCTTTCAACCACAGCTGTACATGAATCAGTTCAGGACATGCATTGTCTTTTGTTATGTAATGGGGGGAAAAAAGGAGTCTTCAAAGGGGAAAAAAGAACTGTTTTAAGGAATTTTGGTAAGGTGATGTGGCTGACTTAAATAACAAGCTGTAATGACACTGTCACTGTAGGCTGAATCTCCTATTTTTGCTGTAGCCCAGGTTTGCGGATAATACTTTTTGCTTGGCTTCTCTTTTGGCAGGAGAACTCAGACGCAGGTTAGATGCCTGTGGTCTCTTCCTACAGGTAGTAACATTGAATTAATTTGAGCAATTTAGTTCTGTGAGTTCAAGCCTGTACTTGAGCATGGCTATCAAAGGTAGTGGTGTCGTACCACCACTTCATCCCATCTTACCCTGCATCAAGCAGGGAAGAGACTTTGAATGTGAGTCTTCCACATCCGCCATACTGTAGGACATGAGAGTTGGGCGAAATCAGTCTCTACGAAGACACTAACAACTAGAAATAATAGCTAAAGTTGGGAACAAAAAGAATATTTTGATGCTATTGGTCAGTAAGTTGAAAAGACAGCGTCTGCGTATCAGTTACCATTTCACTGAAAGCATCTGGCTTTGGTTAGCAATTGAATGGCTGAGCAAATTGTTTGAATTAGGGTTTGGTTAAGACCACCTTTGGCTGTAAAAAAGGCTATTCAGCAGATCTTTTCTAGATACTGTAAGTTAATTTGTTAAGTACTGCCCTTGGTCACAAAGAAAAATACTCCACAAAATCTCTTTTCATACAGAGGTCAATTCATCAGCCTTGTGATGTCAGAGGAAGTCCAGAAGTCATCTGTAAATCTGGCAGTGCAGTGTTGATGTTCTCTGTCTTGATGTTAGTAGATCCTCAGTCAAGGCCAATTATCAAAATGATCAGCCTGAGGAGATGCTGTCTGTTTTAATAGATTAAGTAACTAAGATAAACGCATTGCAAAATTGCTGGATCATGAAGGTTGGATAGCAAAGATCTCAGCCACAACATCTATGGGCTTGAAGGCCCAATGTAGGTTTTCTAATGTGAGTGTTCCTCTTGTCTCTTCCAAATTTCACTGTCATTATCATTTTCCTCCGGTAGGTCAAGAGCAATCAAATCATCAAGGGTAGGGGATGAGGAAACAATATTGGTGGCAGCACAGTACAAAACAATTAGCAATGGAACTTGGAAACGATGGATAGAGGAGCAATAGATAGTAGGGTGTTTCTTCACTGTCTCTTGCATGCCTGTGTGCTTGAAGGGGTTCCTATCATTTGGTTGTGCAGCAATGCATGTCTGTCTTCCGGCAGTCTTCCAGTCTGCTGCAAAATGGCGGGTGATGTTCTGTAAAACTCCCCTTAAGGACCTTTAGCAACAAGGTGGTAAGCCACTTGTCTGGGATGCCAGTGGGAGGCACACTGTAGCCTGCTGCAACGTGTGTGTTTACATTGTGTTTTTCAGACAGATGCCAAGTTACTTCACTTCCACTTTGAACTGATTGGCTTGGACCAAGGCTTGAACTAAATGCTGTGGAGTAACAATAACATGACATTGATTTAGCCCAAGCTAAATAAAAGGCAAAACTTAATAGCTCCACTTTGTCCCTCTGTTGATGTGACTACATCGTTTCTGCTTTGGTGCTTTTGTTTCTTGCCAGCTGGCCAAAAATGTAAACAGAAAATGCTCATGCCTGAATGGAAAAGAACATTGACGAGCTCTAACAAGTTTGATGGGTGTTTGAGGGCAAACATTCCTTTTAGAAGCTGTGTGTCTTTTTCACCACAGTCATCTCGGTTCTTAACCTTTGATTTTTCTCAGTAGTTATGAGAAATGACAGGCTGAGCTATGTCAATCTGTCGAAAAGAAAACCACTGCTGTATGTATGGCTATATCTATTTGTATATTTATATATAAAAGTCTTTCTCTTGTAAATAATCAACAGTTGTCTTTGCAAAGTTGTAAGTATTTTGCCAGAGAATCTGAAAAATACTCAGTTGTCTTCACTGGGCAATACTTTACTGAAGAGAAGATGCACTTATGTTGCACAAATGCACAAAGAACAAAAATGTTTTAATTAGTCCAGTGTCAGTCAAACTCTGCACTTAAGCCTATCAGAAGCAAGTGTGTTTTCTCTACTGAGTTTAATTCTGAATGCATAGCCAAAGGCTACACCCAAGTTTTCTGTGATCCCAGGAGAGCGTTTTGTGGTCTGGAGTGCTGCTAGCTGAGCAAAGGAGAGCTTTGATTCCTCCCCATAAATCTTTGTTCTGATACTTTTTTACATGTCTAACATTTCACCACCAGTTGAACTTCAGTCATTTGACCATCACTTGACTCAAGTGAGTTTTTGACCCACCTCATAGTTCACCAATCAATCCATATCTCTCCTATTCTACTACGAAGATATTATGGGAGACTTCGTTGAAAGCCTTGCTACATTTATTTTAAACAACATCTGCTGCTCTCCCCTTGTCTACAGATCCAGAAATCGTATTGGTCAGGCATGATTTACCTTTGGTAAAGCTATGCTGGTGGTTCCCAGTCACTTTAGTCTTCACGTGCTTAGGACTACCTTCCAGAAGGATTTTCTTCATAACCTTCAAATGGACTCAGGTTAGCCTTCCCAGTCTGTAGTCTCCCAGGTCCTTTTTCTTGTCCTCCTTAAGAGAGGTGTGACGTTTGCCTTGTCCAGTTACTGTGAATCTCCCACAATAACCAGGATCTTTCGAAGTGGATCAGACAGGGCTACAGTATGAAATGTCACATACAATATCTAATATTGTATCTGAGACTCCTACAACTGTATTAAAATCTCTTCTCCACTGTAACTTGTATTTGAGGTCTGGAGACCGTAACATGGATCTTTTCTGTTGTTTCTCTCATTTCCTAAATGAAATTCCAACTTAAAGCATAGTTTTGTTTCCTTGAATTGCTCTTTCTGTGCTACTGAATTAATACTTGGGACCATTCTCTGGCTTTCTTCTTTCAGGAAGTGTTGTAAAACTTTTGATTTAGAGGAAAGCTGCGTTTTCACCCAGGCATAAAACTGAATAGTACATTCAATGCTTGAAATTTTACCTCTTAAAACCTGACAACTGGTAGGGTTGGATATCTGTGTGATATTGTTCAATGTCATTCTTTTCTAATGATCTTAGAAAGTTTTATAAATGCAGGAGTATCATACGTGGATTAAGATGTAGAACAATTATTAGCAGGAAGATTATGAAGGAGCTAAAATATGATGGTCAGAATCTAAGTGTCAGATGCACAGTGTAGTGTGCCTCACAGGATACTGGCAGTAAAAAAATTTGCAAGGGTGAAAACCTCCTAAGATTACGCAGGCAATGTTATCCAAAGCAAAGGTTGAAAGTGTGCTATAACTTAATTATGTATTTTTACTAGGACAACAGAATTGTAACCAGATTTCCAGTCAGTTTCCAGTAGCCTTGCTACTATTAATGGATGTAAAAGTAAATAAACCCAACTACCAGCATTTGATTCTCAAACTGTCAGAAGGGCCTTGGGGGCTGCCAGAAAGTCTCTATTTGACTGGGTCTGGGAGGAATGAAAACCATCCTCAGGGATGTGCAGTGCACACAAGTGTTGTTGGCACTGTCCTTTTCTGCAAAATGCCCTTTCTGACCTCAGTATGCTCTTCTGTTGCTCCTCTCTTCTCATACTTTTCAGCAAATTCTTGCTGACACCTCTGCCATCTAAAGCTGAAGCTCTTAGACAGGCTACTTAGGCAGGGCTTGAGCAGATCTCCTGACCAGGGAGACCAGTGTGTAAAATTGGTGTTGAGGATTGCCTGATGTGGGGATGGAGGAGCAGAGAGAGGTTATGTGTATCTATCTGGCATGTAGGGGAATGGAAGACAGTGAGAGCTTCAACACCACTATGGGGCACAAACAACCTTTCTAAATGCATTTGGGAGAAGAGTTTATAATTTTTTTCACAAACACATGCATGCTATGGGAATGACAAGAATATTTTTAAAAAGTCAGAAAGCAAGCCCCATACAGTGCAGTCTTTTTTAAATGTTCTGAGGTTGTAGGGAGTAAATATTTTTCACCTGTTGAGCTGGGTTGTGGCAAAATCTGTTGCCTTGTTTAGTATGTGCTGCAAGGGGAGGAGAGCATTCAGGATCCAGCTGAGGTATGTTCTGAAAATGAAGAAAAGCCCTTGATGCCAGCCCGGGTAGAACAGCAGGAGGTCCTTCAAGAAGAAGTGCAGAAGGATCAGTGGGAGAGTGGATGTTCTGTGGAAGCACCGGGCATTTGGCATAGTCTGTCTTTTGTCCATTTTGTAAGAAATGTTCTCCAGCTTTAGGAGCTGGGTGCATGTTCCCTGGTCAGTAGATGTCCAGATGATCACTGTTGCTTGGAGTATATGAAGCCTGGAGATTTTCCTCCTCCAAAGAATCATCTCCCAATGAGGACATGTCAGTGAAAAAAGCAGAAAAAACCAGTTGTGTTGTCTTTCTGCTAATACTGTGCTACTGGGGACACTGAAATTCAACAGTGGCTGGAGATGTCAGCCATGGCTTTTGCTGTTGAGTGACAGATGAGTTAGTGTGTGAAAGGCAGCATTCAGTACCTTGGTTTTGATCATGTGATCCAGAATTACAGGGAAACAACTTGATTAAAAGTGTATTTTCTTTATCACTAGTAGGTCTATATATTGCTAAAGATGAAAGAACTGTAAGCTCTCATTAGCTTAATTATTTATATTTTATCCCTTATAAGCTTCTCTTTGAATGGAATTTTAAATAGGTTAGTTCATTGTGCTTTGTTTTCTCACATTTTAGTTTCTAAACAGGCAGGCTTTTTGTATTTCTGAAGTCCTGCAGTATCTAGATATGCTGCAGAGAAATGTATTTTTACAGAGGAAGACTGCCTCTGCCAAAGAAATAGTTTTATTGTTGTATGGTTTGGATATGATTAAATTAGATTAAATTCTTTAGCAAATTATATTACCTCTAATTCTCTAATCATCTGACTTTCCCAAATATGCTGGTATACAGGTTCTGCTTTTCTCTTTTATGTTGAATATGTAATTTGGAATACAAAATGTTATTTCCAATTTCTATTTAGAATATATTTTTCTAATATAAAATTACATTTCCATGTACACGTCTATTATGTAAGAAAAGTATTAAATCATCCCATTGAAGTATAAGAAGTGGTAAATTTTTCGAAGGGCCATTGTGTATTCAGCGTGCTAGAAGTAAATCTACAGCTTGGGAAGTTTTACATAACTTAAACCAGCCACATTTGCTTTACACGATTGTTTCGTTTATGTAGTTCATTAAAATTTGTTCAGCACACCACTGCTGACTATAAATAATAATTGCAGCAGTAGTATTGATTGGTAGCTGAGCTTGTGTCTCTGTTGGCTCTGAAGCACTAAGAAACTTCTTTCCTGTTCTTTCTGTAGAGGAAGGATTTTTTTTTTCCCCTATCTTGTTTCCTGAGGATTGTTAATTCTGGGTTCCTAAAATCATTAACTCCTTCTAGACACTGAAACTCCTTGTCATTGCAGTGAGCATGTATGAACTAATGCGGTAATCGATGCTTGCACTACACTGCAGAGATTTGTTTTGATGACAAGAGCTCTCGTAGCCTTGTTTGGTGTCACCAGTGTTGAGTGTTTGACGCTGCAGAATAATTTGGCTTAGAACCAGGACGCAAGGACCTTAGGGACTTCTTTTATATCGTCTCCTTCACACTGAAGTGGATTTTTGCTTGCATTACGGTTTTGCCAGAGTTGCAGGCTGGAATTCAGCAACCTACTAGATGCCAGTTGTGCTTTTTTAACCATTCTCTTGCTGATGCTGCTATGTTTGCTGGGTTTCTTCAATTTCTGCTCCATACGTTTCATTCAGGGTCAGGTAAACAAGTGGCTATACAGTCCTGAGGTTTTGGATATATTTTTATATTTTATATATTTTTTTAAATATATCTTTTTATAAACAGATTTCTTTAACTGTACAGTTTGAGTGGAGACGTTGTGTCCTCTGAATATAAAATATTAATTGTAGCAAATATTCAGCTTAAGCAGGGAATAAGGAACCATTTTGCTTGTAAGTCTGTGTTTCAGTTATGTTTATACTTTGAAAGCTCATGTGTCAAATATAATTTGACATTAGTGATGCTATGTGGCATGAGTCTTTAAACAGAAATCTATATTTTGAAAGCACACACCAAAATGTGAATGTGTTTCTGAAAAGTAATAATATTCTGATTGCATTATGACTGTTTTGCATTTTGGAGAAGTAATGGATAAAGAATTTAGAAATTTACTTCAGGAAATAAATAATCAGTCTCTTTGGCAGAAGACAATCAATGTTTCCTTGATCTCCTGAATTGTGCTATTGTTAGTAGCTTTAACAAGTTCAGAATGGAATATGATTCTTTTACTTTTATTTTTGCATATTATTTTGGGGAAAAAATGATCATATTGATATAAATAGAACAAGAATGTGTTTTTTAGCATAATATACAGTTATGGTTATAATAATAATATATGGTTTATAATAAAGGTACAGTTGTGGTTATTTTGTATGTTATCTCTGCATCATCATACTGATGCATTGCACTTTCTGAATGAGGGAAGGACATCAGCCCTTTCCTTAGGGGGGAAAAAAACTTCTATATTTGGAATAAGGTCCTCGGCTAAAACACTAAAGGATCACAGGGGAAAGTGAAAGGAAGGATTGACAATTTTAAGTTCCTTGGGATTATGCATTGTGCTGAGACGAACAAAGATCTTTAAAATCTTATATGTGAGTAGTTAACACTGTCTGTAAAAGTAATTTTTGAAAAGTAGTTTTTTCACTAGAAGAATTAATCTTAAAGATTGTATGATAGAGTAAGTAATGAAAGAGGTTTTATCCTCTCAAATGTTACAGCTGTGTTAACGTATTTTAAGAAATCCATGTGTGAAATTAATTTCTTTTAGTGGAATTTAGAGGCGAATAGGAGTATACTGAGGGCAGAACTGGGGAGATGTGTTGGAGAAAATGGGGTTCAGCAGCAATCAGAACAGAGATGGAACTGAAGCAGCAGCAGGAGTATCAGGACAACAAAGTGCTGCTAAGGTTGGGAAGAGACAATGGTCAGCCTTAGCTCTGCCTGGAGTTTAAAGGATAAGACTGGAGAAAACCTTTTCTTAAGATCAAAGCCTTGTACTCTCTCTAACACTTAAGAAGTTTTTTATAACTACACAAAGAAAGTAAACCCCTGTTTCTTCTTCAGGGTACTCACTGTGGTAGATAGCCTTCCAGAGACCTCTTGCATAAGTAGATGAAGAAGGTGAAGTAGGGTTGGGATTGAGAAGTACAGAGCTGTGGCACCCTGCGTTGCAGATATTCAAGGCTGTTCTGTGGGCAGTGGCATACAGCAGCACGTATCTAGCCCTTAGAATAGCATGGAATTGGGAGAACTAAAAGATAATTTAAAATCACACTAGCCCCACATTGCCTGGTCCAGTTTTGGTCTCTCCTGAGAGGATTTCACTTTTTTGTGTAATAGACTATAGAGTTATAAAGGACTATTGAACCAGACCATCTATATCTCTCTGGCCATTAAATTTAACTCATCTCTCCTCCATGACCACACTTCAGTTAAGCTAAATATTCTGCTCTGAAAATTTTAACTGTGTGCTGCAAAGAGAGAATCTAAGAGACTGAGGTGTCATCGAGGTCACTGTCATGTCAGGGTGTTGGTTAGGTGCAAAGGTGCCCAGAAGACAAACCATGATGCAGAGTAAGGCAAAACAAAACCAAAAAAAAAAACCCAAACCCAACAACAAAACCTTAAGTTCTCCACCAGTTTGACCTGTGGAGGTATTTGGTATTTGGTGGCAAGCAGTAGGCAAGGCACCCAAGCCTAGCCTCTGGCCAGCCCTGCTAAATCCTCAAGTACAAGCGTAATGGTTTTCGGAGAGCAGCCAGGCTTGTATGCTATCCTCTCCTATTTCAACTGTGATGGAATATATCCACCTCATCATCTTTTGCACAGCTACTCCTTAACTTGTTGACTTCCTTTTCCTCTTTCTACACTTGTTTATCCTGGTCTGAGTGTGGAGCCATTTCCTTGTCTGCTCTGAACTGGGTTCTCTTTTTTTCCAGTTCATTTTTCCAGTTTGTCGAGATAGCTTTGAAGTCCAGTCCTGGTCTCCTATAACTAGCCATTCTGTTCTCCTTGTGGTCAAGTCACCTACAAATATAATATGTTTCTGTTTTATTATCTAAAAAGGTAATGTGAGTGTTGTCTATTACTATATCCCAGATAAACAAGACAGATCCTGCTTAATGAATACTTTGGGGTTTTTTGTTACCAGTTTTAGCTGTTTAGAATATACTTTTCTAAATTGCTTTTCACCTTATACTAGTTCTATTTAGACACTTTTTCTGTTGTGACTCTAACATGGCATGCTCATAAACATAACTCCTGCTCAACTGAAGATATTTGATGTCTACTGTTTGTTACCTGTCTTACTGCAGTGGTAGGAAATTAAACTGGGTTAATTTATTATTGACGCTTTCATTTTTTTAGATCTCGTCTCTTCTTACTATCTTGAAGGTGATTTGTTTTGTTTTAGCATTTTTTCAGGAATTGATACTAAGCTGACTGGTCTATAATTTCTAGCCCCTCTTACTCTCCTCTCTCCTTTAAAAATATGTGCTGTGTTTACCCTTTCCCAGTTTTGTGCAACTTCATCCGTACTCCACTAAGTCTCAAGAAATAATTGTTCCTGGCAATGAGATAGCTTCAGACAGGTCTAGAAGTACTCCAGGATGAAGTGAATTAGCCTAGTGTAAAATATATCTAGACAGTCTGACCTCTTCCTGCTTTGGCATAGCATCTAATTTTTATGCTACAGACTTTGTTAACTTGTTGCTGCGAGTTTTACTTGAGTTTATTTTTGGGAGAACTTACTTTTTAAAAAGCACCTAGCTGCCTTGGTATCATTTGCTGATAAAGCCAAATGGTAGCAGACTCTTTCCATAGTATTCTAGAATGACAAGTACTTGGTACTAGATACTAAGTACTAGGGACTAAATATTTGCAGAATGGTGTCAATTGTTTTTGCATACTTTGCTGTTTGCATTAAATTCTGTGTGTTTCTAATTTTGTCTTGTATGCTTCCTGGTACTGTATCACTGTAAGTTTTACTCACTCATAGGACACTTTCCATTGATTGTTCACCTTCTAGAAAATGAAACTTTTATGACTTAGCTGGCCAGTCTTTGACTGCATTTCTCCTTCCTCTGTATTGGGCTGGTTGTGCTTCTGATGTTGGGATTATTTCTCCAAATGCTTCCACGATTGCTGGACTCCTTTTGCTGCCGTGGCTGGTTCCTTGCTTTCTCTACGGTTGGGATGTTTTGGGTTTGGTTTGGGTTGGATTTTGGTGATAGGGGGTTTTTTTTGGTTTGGTTTTTTTTGTATAAAGGTTTTGGGATTTTCTTCTGCTCAGCTTCCTTCCCATATTAAAGAGTTTATTCACTTTCACATTCTTAACTATTTCCTTTCTACTGGTGAGAAACACAGCTCCAAAGGTCCTTTGCTGCTTGCTTTCCTAGCGTCGGTCTCTCACTGTGCACTCAAAGGGTTCTTCCTGCCATATTCCCCTCTGAACTGGAGAAACAAAAGCCTTTAAAACCTCTCAATATCTTCAAATACAGCATAATGGAGGATTCTGATGAATGCTTGCAAAAAAAACCCCACTAAACCTTACCAGGCTCATCTTCCTAATTTGGTGCTCTGGAGTGGGTCCCCGTCATGGTACTGCTGAAGTGCTTTTCTCTTTAATCATGATCCAGAGAATTTCATCTGCTGTATTGACGATCAGGTTGAGGGAGGTGATCTTGTGTCTCTACTCCGCTCTTGTGAGACCCCGCGTGGAGTACTGTGTCCAGCTCTGGGGCCCCCAACATGGACATGGAGGACATGGACCTGTTGGAGCGAGTCCAGAGGAGGACCGTGGGCCATGAAGAGGATCAGAGGGCTGGAGCACCTCCTATGAAGACAGGCTGAGATAGTTGAGGTTGTTCAGCCTGGAGAAGAGAAGGCTCCATGGAGACCTTACAGCAACCTTTCAGTACTTACAGGGGGCCTACAGGAAAGATGGGGAGGGACTCTTTGTCAGGGAGTGTAGTGATAGGACGAGGTGTTAACAATTTTAAACTGGAAGAGGGTAGATTTAGATTAGATATTAGGAAGAAATTCTTTACTGTGAGGGTGGTGAGACACTGGAACAGGTTGCCCAGAGAAGTTGTGGATGCCCCAACCCTGGAAGTGTTCAAGGCCAGGTTGGATGGGGCTTTGAGCAACCAGGTCTAGGGGGAGGTGTCCCTGCCCATGGCAGGGGGTTGGAACTATATGATCTTTAAGGTCCCTTCCAACTCTAACCATTCTATGATTCTATGATTTCCTTCTACAGTCCTAAACTCAGGACAACCAAGAGCTTTTTTTTTTTTCTCCTCAGACTTTTATTTTCACTGTAATATTTGAGATTAATTATCTCCCCCAGTTTTCATGAAAATGAAATCATAACTTTATGAAATATAATCTTCTTATTATTTCTCAAGTGACTTGTGTAGGTCTGCATGATTGACCCTGTTTGTGTATGTTGAGCAATCAACAGAAAGGCTCACTGTCTTTCTCCCTTCCCATTTTTGTGGTCCTGTGGACAACGAGAAGCCTTGCTGCCAGTTGCTGTTGTTTCTATCATCATGTTTATAAACTCCATGTATTACCTTCTATATCTGAGGAGAAATGCCTTTCTTCCTTCCCCCCAGTAGGAGAAAATGTATGTTCAAATAAGCCTCTCTGGGCATAGCCCATTTTGGTCACCTTATTTGCAGTGAGTGTTACCAGGACAGTGATACCTCACTGGGCATTGTATCCATGGGACTTCTAAGGTGCGGGCTGGTGTTTCACAGCCTTACTTTTTTTTTTGTGGTATGCTTATCCTTGTTAAAATTTCTATCTATTGGCAGTGTAGAAGCACCCTGGGGTTTGAGGAGAATTTATTTTGAGCTTTGATTTTTGAATTATGATTTGTTCATAAATCAGTCTTTAACAAATATTAGAGATAAAGAATATTCAACTGAATCTTTTTTAAAATTGTTAGGGGAAAAATAGTAAAAGAGATCAAAATGAAAATATTACATTCTTTTGCAATTAACACCTACTCAGTTGGTTTTAAATGTCCACAGGAAAAAAACCCAGCAAAACAAACAAACACAACAGCTGAAAGCTGTTTTGTCTAGGTGGGATTTTTAAAATACCTTCTTCCACCTCTCCATAAAAGGCAATCAAACCAAACCAAAAAAAAAAAAACCCACAGGAAAAAAAAATTTGTGGTAGGCTGGAGAATGGCATGGCATGCTTGAAGCGCTGGGAATTCCTTCAGAACAGCAGAAAGGTAATTAAGAGCTGGTCAGGCTTTTAGTGTACAGGATAGCTATGTATCCATGTCTCCAAAATTATGAGCCCATGTGACTTTTTGAGATAACTTGTTATGTATTTTGCAAATTTCATGATACACTGACAAAAGTATTATCAAGAGATCGTACTAAAGCTAAAACAGTGTTAATTATATGAAACAGGAACTCAAAATAAAACTGTTAAAACAAGTTAGTGTCAATTTTGAATTGGAATTAAATAACAATAATAAATTTATTCAAAGAAGCACTAAATTTCAAAAAGGAGATCTCCATCCATCCATCTACAGAATTAGCTTCCACTCAAGAGAATAATCCAAGTCAGCCACATCAGCACTCGGAGCTAGCCCTGAGACAACAAAATTTTTCTTAAATCTTTGTATACCACAGTGTCAAAAATCAATTAAAATATTTGCCTGCTGATTTGAAGTTCTTGGTAGCACTAGCCACTTTTTTCTCGTATCCTCAACAAAATATTTTTAGTGAAGCTTTTAAAGGAACTTTTCAAATTAATGAAATTTCATGCATCTTACTTAGTATTTTACATCTCTAAGTCTCTCCAGTTTCTTTAGCACTCAAAACACATGTTCTGAAGACCTTACAGAACATGCCTCTGAGGGCTATACCTTTGTGAGCTTTGTGTATCATACATATTCTTGGACTCGTGTGCTTACAATAGGACATTTAAAGATAAAAATAAGCGTCTACCTGGAAAGGGTTGATGAACACTTTAACACTCTCAGTGTTTGAGTGAAGGATCTACATAATGTTGGCTCAGGGAGTCTCACCAGCAGACTCCCTAGAGATTCAGGAAACTTACAACAGCTTCCTTGCTAAATTCCTTGTGTCCATATTAAAGTTTTAGAAACATTCACAAATCCTCGGTTTGTTACTTGACTGAATAGGTCGTGATTTTTGGCTTCAAGCTTCCATTGGCAAGATTAGTAATCTTTCCTTTCAGTAATTTATAAAGTCTTCTAACAACACTGAGATAATTCCGGTAGGAAGACCATCTTGTGAACATACAAATGGGCCCAGTTGTTTTTGTGTTGGAAGGTCTTTTGCAAGTATACCTTTTGAGAAATCTTCCTGAGCCATCAATGAACACAAGTGCAATATTTTCTTATACAAGCGTATGTGTAAACTGTACTCCTTCTTAAAAAAACTCACAATCCATAAAGTAAAATTAAGAAGTCTTTGCTAAATAAAT
The DNA here is from genome assembly GCA_008921705.1 of Burhinus oedicnemus. Lineage (NCBI taxonomy): Eukaryota > Metazoa > Chordata > Aves > Charadriiformes > Burhinidae > Burhinus > Burhinus oedicnemus. The sequence goes on along the minus strand of VFFE01006653.1, from coordinate 162,837 downwards.
ATCTGGGTAAGAAACTCATGTTGTATTTTAAACAGTGCACAGAAAATTCACCTTGCACCCAGATAAAAAGAATATATTGAAAGAATTTTTAGTAATCAGCCACTGACAAATCATTCCTTTGCAAAATCAAAAATAATTGTGAATTTTCAAGCTCTCCTAAAGAAACAACTTTGCAACAGTAACTAAGGGAGAAGCCAAATGTATTTTTCACTAGATTTAGTTTAATATTAGTGTCCTTAACAGTCAAAATAGTATTTCTTGAGTTCACTGCTTCCTTGACTAATTGTTTCTGGTTTGCAAATATCAGTTAGCCTTGCATCCTGCACTGTGCTCACAATGTAACTACCACTTTAAAAAACACTTTTAAACTAAGGGGTTTGTTTCAGAGTAAAATGCCCAAGTGTTCATTTTGTGTGAGAGGGAGTATGAAATGTTGTTATCTTCCAAACACAAAAGTAAGGGATAAACATTTATTTTCAATGTGTGCTGGATAAGCCCAGGTTGTCAGTTATCTACCTCTAAAGCTCCATAGACCCTTTTTCAATGATTTTCTGTTACACAGAAAATTAATTAAGGTATAGAAAAGCAATTTTATATCTCATCATTACGTTAAAATGACTAAATAAATATTGAATGGTGGGAATGATCTGAGAGGCTGGCTCTATCTTTGGGAGCTATAAGGGGTCACAGGCACGTGTGCCAGGCCTGTACTCCAAATATGAGTATTATATATACGTAAATTGTTACTTATATGAAGTATTAGTCTTTATTTGAACTTTGGAGTCTTACAGTACGTTAGCATTCAGTGTTTAGGCCATGTGCCAGCAGAGAACTCAATGCAATTATATATTTTATGTGCAAAATAAAACCTAAACTTCACAGTCATGTGGTGCATTCTTCCCACATACCGCATGAGCCAGCCTGTCCTTGAACTGCATAAATGCTAAAACACAGACCTCATTCTGCAAGGATTTAAGTTCTTAACTGTAGGCATCTGAAGTGGGTTGATTAGAGAGCAAGGAGATAATGAGCATTTTTGTGAAGCTTTCTGTATAAATAGGTAATACCTAGCTTTTGAATTCTCTGCTTGCCACTTAGATGTGAGGGCTGTCTGTCAAGCCAGGGTACTCGTGTCTTCTCTTTATGTGGTTAGTTAGCAGCTTGACTATAATGATTTAAACATACATTGTTTATCTGGCATGATAAAATGATTAGCATCTCTTTTTTTTTTTTTCCCCCCCCTTGGGCATAGAAGTACTTTCTTGCTTAACAATATGACCTATCACATCTGTAACAGCAGCCAGATGTTTTTGATGGCAATAACAGTGTGCTGAAGACATTTACCAATAACATGTAGAGTGGTCTTCTAAGTCATGAAAACTCAGGCTATGAAGAAGGAAGGCAATCAAGTTGATACGTGGAGTTTCTCTACATTTGTTGTAACTTTCTGTAGGTTGATACGTGGCTTCTATTGATTTTTACCTTGGGAAACAGTTGATTATTTCCATGGGATACTGATCCAGTTCCATGGGAACTGTGGAAGACGTAACAGAGGATGTTCCAGGTCTTTGATAAGCTTTGTTGTCTGTTTAATACAGGATATATTTGACCCTAAAAATTAACAAAGGTAAATACATAAATGGCTGTTGCATGTGTTAATTAGAGAGATCTCGTCTGACTACATAGGAAGTCAGTTCATGCCTTAATTTTAGATGCGGCCTCTGAAAATAATTGTCTAAGATTCCTAGTTACATGATAGAACTACTTTATTAATTAGCAGCTACATGTTAGGCTCAATTAAGTGCCTAACATGGGCTGACGGACTCTTATCATTAGACTGTCTGTTTCTTGTCCTAAGTAAGTAACTGCTGCTAATCTACTGCATCTGGATTTGAGCAAAACACCATAAGCACGGTCTTTGCTGGCTATCAGTAGTCTCAGAATACAGTCTGGATGGATTTGGGGAAACATCTTGGGGTATTTTATCTCTGGTATTAAAGACTCTTTGGAAATCAGCATGACTGGTCATACACGATAACGGACTTACTCATATTTTGTGTTCGTTTTGCCTTTGCAAGAGAGACAAGGCTGTAATTTCCAGCACTTCACTCGAAATTGCAGTATCCCAGCGTTAGCTTTTGGTATGGGTCGTGCTGCTGAAGCTGAAGTAATTTAGAGCAAATGGGTTTTTGGTGGTGTGATTTTTGCTTTCCCTTTATTATGAAGGCAAACATGTTATGGATATAAAAACAAAGACAATTATTAGAGTTTTACATCCCGTCTTGAAATATGATCAGAGACTGCAAAAGATTTTTTGAGGAAAAAAACCTCAACACATATGTATCTTGCAAAGAAGATTTATGATTATATCCATCTGTGTCCAAGGGTAAAATAATCAGGCAGCAGCATGTTAATAGGGAAAAATATTTCATTGCTCGCAGGATACAACTTTTGAATTATTCCCTCAGGAAAAAAGGTTTTATACATATATACTTGTTTCACTCCATTAGTCGTAAGTAAATCATGCATTATAACTGCAAATGCATTTTTAGTAATATGCTTTAAGTTGAACTACATCTTTATGTGTTTTAAACATATATCAGTAATGTACAAAAATAATGGTACAGTATATGTATATTTTCATAGTGGCTTATTATTTTTAAGTTTTCCATGTTTTTGTATTTAAAGCTTTGTTTTAAAAGTGTTTAAAAGCAATTTAAGCCAGTAAATCAATTATATACTCCTTAGAAAAATTGTTTTTTCGTCTCCATAATGACTTAAATTTTTCTTATTTTATTAGTTATTTTTAGTGACTTTTACCAGTGGATAGACTACTCTGTGTATAGGGGGTTTTTTGTTGTGAGTTTTGTTGGGGTTTTTTTGAGAAAATCTGAAATTCTGAAACTATGCTCTTAGACTGTAAGTTTTTGCATGTTATTTACCTATTCCTGGACCTCTGTGATGCTAGTTCAGTGAACTTATTTTGTGTTCTGGGGTATGGCAGTCCAAGAATGGCATAAATAGGTATTAAGTAAAGAAGCAGCAATAACATAGGATGATCAAGGAGAAATTATTTTTAAAAGTATAGCTGTAACAGAGTACTTAACTGCAGATGTCAAGACCCTAGTGTCAGTGTTGCTGGCATAAATATTTTTTAAGCTTATTTGGGGATTTTGTTCCTTTATGTTTTAATTTGTATGTTCTATTTTATGAGTGTTTATCAATGTAGTTTAACTGACGCTTTGTGTTGTAAACAGCTGTGAAACAAGGAGGCAAAGTGTGTTGTGCCTTGCCTGTGGCAGGCCAGCACACACAGGAGAGACTAGCTTTTTGGTGTCGCTGTCAAGTCCACTACTAAAAATTGGAGAGGTCTGTGCCACAGGTCCCAGCTTACTACCAGCACTTAGGGTGGCAGTCTGGTTTGTGAATTTATTGTTGTCCTTGTTGCGATTTTGAAGTCTAGAAAGGTGCAAGGAATGATGCTAAAAATAAAACTGAAAGATCTTTAATGTGAAGTTAGGCTTTCCAAAATAGCAGAACTGCAGTAGCTAATGCAACCACAAACTGCCTCGTGTGGTTATGCATATGATAATAATAAGCTGTTTAAAAATAAGCTTGTGCATATGATCATGTAGATGGTAAGCTATTAAAGATTTTATGGATTATAGAGTGGTGCATCTAAATATGTGTAGAAAAAGAGTTAAAAATAATAAATTCTTCATGTAAAAGTGTATTTTCTTCCTTGCTAGAAGCCTGCTTTGTTTGGGCTTCTGTTGGATGCCTGTGTGTTAGTAAAAGTATTGATCTACCTAGTATTATAGAGATGTGTTTTCTAAAATAAGTTAGTGAAGATGTCTTGCCTAAAGTGTGCATAATAAATAAAAATAAATTTCCTGAAGACATAGAGCATATTAGGAGTGTTGACAGTATTGGCAATAAGTATCTGACCTGAATGATAAAGTAGGTTTTTTACCTGGTGGCTTTTAAATGATTGTTAAAGAGTTTGTAGGAATGTTGTTAGGAAAGTGTGTGAAGAGTCGTTCCATAATGAAAACTAACTCTGAGGCATAATAATTTAAAGACTTGAAAAAAAAAAAATCAATTGTGAATTTAAAAAGCAATATTATTAAACTGTTCCACGAACATATTTCAAATAACCAAGGTTCTGTGCCAAAGTGAGGGTGGAAAATGCCTGGAGTGCAGGTATGGATATAAGCTTCAGTGAGAGGTGACTGTATTTCCTTCAGGGTCCAAAACTAACCTCTGAAATGACAGTTTAGGTTTTGGTTTGGTGGAGGTTTTGTTTGTTCATGTGTTTAAAGGCATTCTAAGCTAAATGGCAGAATCGTCTTTTTCTCAGATAAAATGAAAAAAAATCTCTTGATTATTTTATATCAAGCTTTTATATACTACTGTTGTTGCAAGAGACCAATAGAAAGAGTTGTCATTCTCATTTCTAATGACACTATTGCATTTTTGTTAATACACTGTGGCAATGCCCAAAGGGAAGAAAAAATGCCAAGGTTCAGAGCTCACAGGTATATTCTGTTTAAAAATAGTGCCAGCACAGAAATATGTCAGACTTGTTCCTTCTGTATCAGTCTCATATTTACCCTTCGGTTCTAGCCTGCATTATTCTCCTGTATCCTTCCCAATATCACCTGCACCCTTCCCCTTTGGAAAGAAAATTGCACTCTGACTTGCACTGGCTGATCGTCTTACTCGCGATTTCTGCCTCGTCCTTTTCCTTCTTGGAGTACACAGTTACATCGGTCCTCTATCACAGACAACTGCCAGTGAAGTTTCTAGTTTTTTAGCTACCAACTCAGCCTTCTACAGCTGTAATATATTAAGTCAAACTGTGATTTCCTTAGCTTTTCATAAATTCATATGTACTCTTTGTGGTGTTATGGTCTGCTGTCTTTTCTCCTAAACCCTACCCACAGTTCCCCTCCTTGGCCCAATGGACTCATGACTTCCAGATCACTGTAGTTCACAGGTTTATTCTTGATGTACATAGTATATAAGTTTGTTCCAAGCAAAATGAAAGATTTCAACTTCCTATCTGCTGTTGGCACTATTTGCACTATTTGTGTGGCTATTTTGCCTGGTGCCCTGTTACCCCTTATCAGCTCCTGTGCCTCTCTCTCTGTATGGTACCTGTTGTCACCGTATTGAACTGCTTTGCAGATTCTTGAGTGTGGTTGACTGTTCTGTCCTTAACTATAGCTAAGTGCCTATTTTGTGGAGTATTCTCTCTCATGTCATCATTAGCGGTAGTCCTGTGTGTTTGTTATGGAGATGGGGGAGGGAGGAGGGCTGTGAATACGATGCATTGGGGTCCATTCTTGGAAGATGACTGGGCAAAATCAAAGCCAGTCAGGATGCGCAACCGATACTGAGGTGCAATTGATGAAAAAGCAGAGGTCCAAATAAATGTGTTATTATGTGGGTTTGGTTTTGTATTATTAGGCTATATTGTTTTCAATTTGCTATAAGTTAATTTGAATTATAATACAGGTTTTGTATTTGCTTCATCAAACTATTGCACTTTAAAATTCATGCATGCAGAAGTAATCGTTCATATATCCTTCTCTGTTTGAGAGATTACACATTTCTTTCTATTCACATTCTTCCAGGTGACTTGGATTATTACTGGCTGGATCCTGCCACGTGGCACAGCAGGGAGACATCCCCTATTAGTTCGGTAAGAAATAGGGAAAAAGAGGTTCATAAGTATGGATTAAAATGTTTGCTGATTAGTTCAGTTTAGCATAGATATTTTGTTGTAAAAAATTATTCTATACAAATGGTATGAAAATTTGGTTTAGTGGACCGTGGAAATTGAAATCAGAAAGAAATTTTCATCAAAATATATACTAGTAAAATTGCCTGAATTTTAACTTGAATTTAATTCTTTTATAGACACGATACTAGATTTCACTACACACCACAAAAGGAGCTATGAGTGTGATACTGGTCTGAGAGAGATTAGTGACTTTTTCTATTGACTTGGGGTGGGAAAGGATCATTTGGATTTTTATTATCTAGTGAACCCGTATGGTAGAGCTGTATAACATGTAGATTATTCTAAAGAACAGAATTTATGAATGCAATTTTCAGGGTAATGGAACTTAAAATTAGATGTTTAATTTCATTACCTAAGGTATGCTTTAAATGTTTAATTGTATTGAACTTTGAATTGTATTGTAATTTTACCTGCAGAATTAGTGCTGAGATTTTTTTATGGTGGGCATAAATATTTAATGAAGCCAGAGTCCAACAGATATAACAATAGAAAGCTTGGGTGCAATATGTAACACATCTGAAGGATGTTTGTGTCTACTGTGACATGATGATCCAGATATTTTATTGGTTAGTCAATGTGCATCTAAATACAGGAAAATAGTTGCACTTCTTTAATTCTACTGCTTGTTTTTTTTAACAGCATCCAGTAACGTGGCAGCCTTCTAAAGAGGGAGATCGCTTAATTGGGCGTGTTATTCTTAACAAGAGAACAACCATGCCGAAAGAATCAGGTGCATTATTGGGGCTAAAAGTAAGTATTACATGGTTTATGTGGTAAATGAAAGAAACTTCCACTGACCTTAGACCTTGAGGTCTAACACGTTAAATCAGAGGACTCTTTAATTATAAGGTCATTTGACAAAAATATATTCCTTATTTTTAGTACGTTTTGAAAGTTATACAGATAAATTATGAATGTAAATGTACTTAAGCCTTCTATGCAGTCTTCCACTCATCCATGGCAAAGGAGCTGAACCATTTTGATTAAAAAGTGTATGTTTATTCAGCTTCCTGTCTGCAAGACATATACTGCACATTGCAATGCACTAATGGAGTCCTGCCTTTTCTAGCTGTACTGTTTGTATTTCAGTCAAGTAATTCATCTCATAATCCACATAGATAAATGTCATCTGGATGCAAGTGTTTACAAAGGCAGTGTTTAAAATCTACACAGCCCTTTGGAAACAGAAATTTTGTAGAATGAAACTAAATATTCACACAAAAATTTGCAAAAAACCCTTTTAAAGCATAATAGAGACTGTATTAAATGTAATTCCAGTTAATCTGGTTCTCAAAAATTAAGATATTGGCAGCACTGTCCATTTGATTTAAATCCCTAAATTAGACATTTTTAGTGGACTCTTAGGCTTATGTCCCTAAACTGCCAGAACACTTAAAAGACATTGCACTACTTCTGAAGCTGGTGGGAGGAGTACAGTGTGCCAGTTCAAGAATTTCTCTCTCCATGAATATTTTTAACTATATGAAGCTTCAGAGATGACTGAGAGAATTTAATTTGCATGTCTTTCTCTCCCTACTGCGAACAACGGAAACAATGCAAAATAGGAAACAGTGGCATCCGCTTTGGACTGAGTCTACTTCAAAGGGCACTGATACTGAACTGCTCCTTGCATATCATTGTCTGATAGTTGAATCCCTTGCATGTGATGGAGATGTGGGTTGTTGGTTCTTCTCATCATGGTAGGAATTAAATCAGGAAAGAATCATGTGAACTTGGTGATGGCATGTCCTGAGTAAGAGCCATTTATCCTGAGATAGTGTGGTGTGGGAATACAGAAGATGAGAACAGCTTCACTCTACTAAACACTTAGTAGTCTGTAGCACAAGGCTGATTTCTGCGGACAGCAAGCAATTTTTTTTAATAGGTGAGAAAAAAGGTTGGTCCTAGTAGGAAATGCAGATTGGAGAGCTTCTCTTTGATTTTTCAAGTTTCATTTTTGTATGATGTGAACTAAAACCCCCACTGATAAATTTAACACATTATTGTGTGACAACACAGGCAGGTAGGCTTCTGGATCTTCTTTGATATATATCTGTATTAAAGCTCCTACATATTACTGTGATTGCCACATGGGGAAATAATATCTAATGGACCAGTGTTCCACTGTTTCATTTTGTTGTAAAACTTCTCCCAGGATATTCCTGATGAAAAAAATGGAGAGGGTAAGATAGCTAAACAGAATAGCAAGTCAGCAAGACCACATTTTCTTGTTTTATATTTTGTTAAAAATCTCTCTCTTGAGGGCATCTTTTTTCTGATTTTCCTGATCTCTGTGTCATGCAGTTGCCTTCAAAAATAGCTCTCTTCAGTTCTGTTTAACAAAAGACAGAAGTGCTGTTTTGTTCTGTCATGTGCTTGGATGAGAGGGCCTGGATTTTAGCAGTAGCAATGTTCTTGTGAACTATTTGCCCATGTTTCCTACTAGTGTATTTGCTAAGTCTTTAATTGTTGTACCAATTGCATTTTGGGATTTTCATGTTTGGTTTGATGTGCACTTGCAATTTAAACTTAAGAACGTGACAGGCTTCTATTTGCAAAAAGTACATTTTCTTGGTTATTTATTAAGAAATGTTCTTTCTGCAACAAATTTAGATACTTAGCAAACTGTGTAAGTCAAGCACATTAAAAAAAATACTAATTTTATTCATTCTGTGTCAGCTTTACTTCTTTTCAAGTAGATTTGGTCTTTTTGTATCTTTAACTTTGTCTTTAAGCCTCTGTAAAGTCCAAATTGACAATAGATCGGCTTACATCTATTTTAGGTTTAATTTTTAAAATAATGTGAAAACCGATCTGTCTATATATTTATACTTGATATGATGTCTGGTTTGTGGCTCAGAAACTCACAAATTTATGATTAACCAGGTTGTTGGAGGAAAAATGACAGAATTAGGACGACTCGGTGCCTTCATTACCAAAGTGAAGAAAGGTAGCTTGGCCGATGTGGTGGGGCATCTCAGAGCAGGTAAATCGATCAGTTGCATACAAAATATAGTCTTTTAATTATGGCCTTTTGTCATGCAGCTGTTAATTTATATTAACATTGGTCATGTGATATGCTAACATTTTTAAAATACAGGACAATACTGTAATGCAATTATGGAATACCACAGTTGCCTACATTTCTAATTTATTATTAACTCCAATTGTTTGGATGTATGAGCAAAATACAAGACACTCCTGATCAGTGCTGGTGTCAGGACTGAGTGTCACTGGTAAATTTTTGCTTGCTAGCTCAGGATCTGCTTGTTAAACACTATAGAAGCAGTATTTCATTGTGGCAAACAAAACTCACTATGGTTACTGTAGTTGCACTATAGGATCACCTGAAGGATGGTGCACTGTGTACACAATGGACTTCTTCTAATGTGAATTGTTATAAATAAAAATGGAAAACAACCCAAGAGAATGATCTTAAAATATTTCACTTATGTAAGATGTATATACTGCGCTTACAAATAAGTGGCTGTGCTGTTAGTACTTTTCAAGCTTCTAAATGAAGCAAGAACTATGCACAGCAGTTGGTTTTTAAAATTACTTCTTAGTGGTTTTTATTTTTACCATGGCTCTAAGCAACTACTTTCCAGGCATTGTCTCAGCAAACCAAAGTCTATGCAATGTCTTCTTAGGAATCCAGAAGCTCCGGTGACAGCTTGTATGATTTTAGGATAATTGCATGAAGCAAATAGTAATAAAGAAGTAGAAAAGATGATGAGTCTCTGAAAATATCCTACTTTGCTTTGGCATTTTTTTATTTTTAATTTTACCAAGTCAATATGAGGTTGATAGCACCAATTATTATAGTTGTTTATAGATTTTTAACTGCAGATTATAATTAAAGAAAATAAGTTTCTGTCCACTGATCTTGAACTATTTAGGCTGAAATATTGCATTTCTAATGTCTGGTCTTGGTTGTTAAGTCAAAGCTATTTTTAATTTCTAAAAATATTTTTAGAACCTAAATAATTTCACAGAAAAAATACATTGTTTTGCACATGTTTTCAATGAATGAAAGTCTCTTCATATGGGACTAAAACAAAAAAAAGGCATAGATGAGTCCCTGCTGCTGGGAAAGCACACTTTCTCATCTTTATGAAGAATGCCCCAAATTTGGCTAGATTTATAAATCATTGAGTAGTTGTACAAATCTCATAAATTTTAACAAAGGCAAATACAAAGTCTTGCATCAGGAACAGAATAACCCGGTGCAACAGTAAGCACTAGGAGCCAATCAGCTAGAAAGCAGCTTGGCAGAAAAGTGTCTGGAAGATGCTGGAGGACAGTAAATTGAACATGAGTCAGCAAAGTACCTTTGCAGCGAATGCCAATCATGTACAGGACTGTATTAGCAAGATTGTCGCCAGCAGGTTGAAAGAGGTGGTTGTTGCTCTCTATTCAGTGCTTATGAGGCCGTATCTGGAGTACTGTGTCCACTTTGGGTTCCCCTAGTACAAGAGAGATACTGGCAAACTGGACCAGGTTGGACAGAAAGTTGCTTAGGGGTCTGGAGCATATGGCATACAAGAAGCTGGGAGAACGGAGTTTGTTCAGACAGGCAAAGAAAGAGAATGGGAGGGTCTAATTCTTGTTTTTACCTGGCTAATCGGAGGCTGTAGAAAACTCAGAGCCAGACTGTTCTCTGACATACACACTGATGACACAAGAAGCAAAGTGTACAAGCTGGAATGAGGCAGATCTTGTTTGTATAATTTCTTTTTCTTGTATCTAGAGAGGATAGTTAAGGCTTGGAACAGATTGCCCAGAGGAGATGTTGCATATCCTTCCTTTGAGGTACCCAAATCTTATCTGGTCAAATCCCTGAGCAACTTGGTCTGTCCTTTGATGTTGGCCCTACTTTGAGCAGGGGTTGGAACTAGCTGACCCCCAGAGGTATCTTCCAATCCGAATTTCTATTTTAAAAATCAATATAAAAAAAATCAGAAATAGGTCTGAAAACTTTCTGTCTCTGCTGAACATGCATCAGTAAGTGGGGGTAGAATGCAAGATGCATTAATATTTCTTTCTTAGAGGCATCTTATCCTGGAATATATGCCTCACCAGCAGAAGTGGCTCCATACGGGTGCAGGTGTCCTGTAGGTTCTGCCAGCCAGCTTTGTGCAGGTATCTTGGTTATCTTAAATGTCTACAGTGTGAAGTGGCTAACAGCTCATTGACTGACTGACTTGCAACTCTGAGCTGCTACAGTGGGGCTTAAGACCAGGGAGTTCATCTCACTGAATTTGTAGCAGTGTACCACGGGATCATAGGATGGTTGAGGTGGGTAGGGATCTCTTGAGATCTCTAGTCCAACGCCACTGCTCAAGCAGGGTCAGCTAAAGCAGGTGGCACAAGACCGTGTCCAGTTGGGTTTTGCATATGTCCAAGTTTTGAGTATCTGGATGGTGTTTTCCTGTTTCCATGCCTGTTACTGAGAGCAGAAATCAGAATGTAAGCCTTATAGACAGCATCTTAGATGAAAGAGACAATGTAAAAGGGCTTGGCTGGTCAAAAAGACCAAGAACTGAACAAGGCGAGCAAAAAATTGATGGTGGTGATCTGGTTAGAACTGGCAGAAGTGCCATTTCACTGAAATCTCCAATTGGATCTAGTTTTCAGTAAGAATAATTGGAGCCAGTTCTCTTAATTTAGCATTCTGACTATGATGATCTTATGTTTAATCATCTTGACAATTATTTTTCTTTAATTGTTTGATCTCCTAGTGACTCTCAAAAGGCTACTTAAGTCCTCTAAAATAGCAATACAGTCACCTTACATGTTCCTCTTCAGGATTCTCAACCATGATGCACGTCTTTTGTCTTCTTCAAAATGTGATAGATTCATTGCTGTGTAAATTGGGTTTAAATCGTGATTTTTAGTGTTACGAATTTAGCGTATGCCCTGTTGGGTTTTGCTATTAAGTTATAGCTGTTGCAAAGCTGGCCACATCTTGTTCCTTTTAATGCCTGGGACGCTTTTGTAAATTAAGCCAATTATCTGTAAAGAAATCAGATTTTATTTTAGGTAAAAACATTAGTTTATAATAGTTGTTAGCTCTAAAATACAGTCAGAATTACAGAAGAAACTAAGTGTGTTTTCACTGAGTTGTATAAATCTTAAACAAAGTTCCTAGGCAATATCTAATTCCTGTTTCCCATCTGGCATAAGATTATGCAATAAATATATGAAATACTTTAAACGGTTTCAGCTGAAGAACATGGTAGAAAATTAAACTTATGTCAGCAAGCATTTATTAAGTGTGTCATTAGCAAGCCTTTATGTTTTAAAGAACGTCAAAACGCTTTGAAAGCCAGTGGAATACTCTGTGGAATCCTTTCTTAAAATACCAAAATATAGACTGTTTGGCAAAAAGGACTGGCAATCGCTGAACATAAAGAGAAATTGAAGCTGTGTGTTTTGGTAGATAGGACTGCAGTTAGGATAGTTTTCTGTGGCTTATTAATAAGCACGAGTTTGATCATTTGGCTTAGATCTTTTCAGAAACGAGCAAAGCCAGCAGCTGAAGGGTTGTTCCTGACTGAATCTGATAAACAGAAAATCATTGCCAATAAAGAAAGTTATTTGTGGTATCAGATAGTGGTTGTGAAGTTTTGACTGCTGCATATGATGGGGTATGAGAGTGTAAACTTACCCTATGTTCCTGCAGTTTAATTGTATATTCTGATCTTTCTTTAGAAACTATACTTCAAGATTTTCACCTTTTTATAATAAGGCCAAAATACAGTGTAATGTACATACCATTTAAATACCAGAAATGGCAAGCTAAAAAAAGAAAGTTATATCTAAATAACTTTCACATCATGTTTTCCTTTCTGTTCCCCCCCTAACATCCTCAGGAGGCAGTGACTCACTCCTTGCTTTTATTTTTGGTTCATTCGACACAGACAGTGAAGACTGTCCTTTTTGTAGAGAAATCAAAATGCGCAGTATATAAATTGTAATAAAATGCTGTGATTTTTAAAGGCTTAACAGTAGGTATTTATATTTTTCATTTTTGAAGACTAACCTATTTTCAAAGTTTATTACTGCTAGTTAATAAAGGTTCTTTTAAAAAGACTCATTTCATAGCACAATAACAGGTGCTCTGTTATTTTGGAAATAATATGTTTGCACAAGTGGTTTCTTTAATATGTTCTGTGTGTACAAATTGAAGCTATGTTCTGAGAAAGGAGCCTTGATAGTGTCTCAAAAACCTGTTTTAGGTTTCAGCACAGCTTTTGAATTGACTTTGGGCAATGTTACTTGGCTATATAGATTTCATAAATGTTTTACACTTCTTTGTAAAAGAATATGGAAATGAGATAAACTTCTCTTTAAATTCAAGGGGATGAAGTTCTAGAATGGAATGGTAAACCCTTGCCTGGAGCTACAAATGAAGAAGTTTACAACATTATTTTAGAATCAAAATCAGAACCTCAAGTTGAAATTATTGTTTCAAGGCCTATTGGGTAAGGCTAAAGACTTGCTTCTTAAGCACAGTTATTACTTCTACTAATGGGACTTTTAAAGGGACTATTTGCGAGTTCATTGTTTTTTATTTCTTAATAATGGAATATGATTCACTTTCTTTTATTGACATTCTGTATATTCCATTTTCTTCACTGCCGTTTACAATCTTGGATCTTTGCAGTGATATATACAAGTATAAATGTTGTTTTCTGTATGCTCAAAGTACTAGCAAGGTTTTTGCTGAGTGCCAAAGGAAAATTGGTGGATCAATTCAACCTGTGCATGAGAAAAATCTGATTTTTAGGCTTTTAGCTTCATTAAATCAGAATAACTTATACAAGGATTCAAGAGTAGAAATAAGAATCATCAAATACTGAGCATTGCAGGATTTTAATAAGTCAATGCTAGTAGGATTTCAAAAAGGCCTTCTTCAAAGAGCTATAAAAAGGAAAACCAAAACTCTTAATCAAAAAGACTGTGTTTGGCTTTAAATGATACTGTCATCAAAAATCAGAAGCGGAAACAAAAATACCTTCATATTTGTGAAGGCAATTTGTTTTGTCAAAAATTAGCATTAATATGTTATGTTTATAATAAATCCAGGTTTGGGGTTTTGTGGTAACAATTCCTATATTCTGCATTTCCCAAATAAGCCTTAGAAAGATCATAAAATCTATTTGAATTGATAAGATTAGTGGCGTTGGCCCTACATTTGTCACGATTGTTTTACTGATATTCTACACTCCTTTCCCGAATATGACTCTGTTGGGACTGTTTTGAGCTAAGTCTTACAGGATTAAATATGAATCGTATATTGTAAATTCACATTTATATTGCGGAACAGTCACAGGATTAACAGTTAAAAGTGACTCTTGGCTAGTTTAACAAAAAAAAAAAATTGAAAGGATTTAAATTTCACAGTAGTTTGTTACATTCCCAGAGTTTATATGCAGTCACTATAAGTCTCTAAATACCACTATACTGTAGGTAGATGGTAAACTGTTTCCTCCTTATGAATGCATGATTATTTCATTTTGAATTTGCTGGTTTTCATTCTACTTATACTACTTATCTGTCTCAAGTAGGATAAGTTTTCAGTTTTAGAAACAAAAACTACTATTAATTTTCTTCTGACTAAAACATTCTTCTTTTACATTTATTTCACGTCAATTTTTGATGTTTGGTTTTGTCTATACAGTGCAAGTGTACCTATATTGGCAAATGAGTTCTACCTTCTTAATGGCAATCCCTTTTAAAAGTACTTAAATAAAATTAACATTTGTTGCTAATTCCAGTTATGAGTTTGACCTTCTAATGGAAAACGAAAGCTTGATGCAATAATAGTGGTTGTTAAAGGCTAAAATTACCATCCAGATGGAGACTGTGTGGGAGCAGAAACCTTATTTTACATTCTTTAGTCAGATAAATTAGGAGACATTCCTGACTGCAAATTGCAAGTTCAGTCCTACATCTTTATAATTAAAAATAAGATGTCATAAGGAGATTTTTGGAAGTCCAGTTTTTATGTTTAAATCAGCAGAAAATAACTATGTTGGTACTGGATCTGACTTGAACTCCATGTCTCAATTGTAGAAAACCTGAAAATTGATTTCTACAATTGATGTAAAAGGAAAGTGCTAGATTAGTATTTTAAATAATGAGCTTTAGATACATTTATTACTATTAGTATATTTGCAAATGTCTTGTATCCTTAAACTTTTAAGATAACTTCATTATTAAACCAATGGAATTATTTTAGTTTATTAATTTGATAAATCTAACAGCTTCAAAAAATTAACTACAAAGTGACCACATTCCGGTCACATATTCTTGAAGAAAATACCACAACTTTTGAACTGAGGCATAGAACATGAAGTGCATTCCAAATCAAAGAATGTTTGTGAATCTGAGCAGTGAATTTTGCACTAAAAAAGCGCACCCAGAAATAGTACCAATAAAATGTAAAGTTTTTCTTTGGATGACCCATGCATATTTTTTCCAGACATAGGTAAAAGTGCTTTTATTTTGAGATAAATGGAGTCTTGGCATGGAGGTTTTTGCACACTATAGTACTATTCTTGTAGAGTTCTGTCTTGATTGATTTTTTTGTTGTTGTTTGAGGCTTTTTTGGGTTGATTTTTTTTTGAGAAGAGCAAATGAATATCCCAAAGTGACTAGAGCATATAACTTTGAAATTGAAAGATGTTTCCTTTCATCAGCAGTAATGAGTCAAAGTCCTATTGTTTTGTGTCAGATTGGGATTTACCTGTCTGTCCTCTTAAAAGAACAAAAAATATCACACATTGTGCAACGAATGAAATCCTGATAGTGGTTAACAAAAAAGAACATACTGCACAGGATTTTCTTTTTCTTTCTTTTTTTTTTTTATATAAGTATAATCTATGTAAATTGTGTTACAT